>CM035419.1:85802647-85917647 GCA_020310875.1 Ceratopteris richardii | reverse complement strand
CGCTCTCTGAACTAAGGGTATCCTGTGTAATCCAAGCTCCTCTCATATCCCTGTTAGATCTTTATAGGACCATGCAACCACATTTTTGTATGCAAAAAGTAAAGAAGTTACCTTCTGTAGTAAAGGGGGATAATGCCATAGCCAAGAGGCCAAGTGGAATACTTGAGGGTTCTCTTCATCCCCTAGATTTACTCCTTGTACCACTGTTTCAGGACTACTCTTGTTTGAGAAGTCATCTCCATTGTATGCAAGAGTGGACTTTAGCTTTTATTCTCCAATATGTTCTCTAGTCCATCCTTGAGGTATATCCGAAAAGGGGAGATCTTCTCTGCATTAAGGCCCATAACTTTTCCTTTCTGATACTTCTATGGTTGTTGCCCCTTCAATGTTTGTGCTCAAGTGCAAACTCTTATTCTTTAATTCCTTGTGAACTTCATGGCCCTTTTATGCAACTCCTTCATACACAACTTCTTCCTCTATTTCATTGATTTCTAGCATGCAACACTCTGTACTTTCCATCATCCAATTCAATAATTTATCTTCTTCTTGGGGTAAAGAGGGCATTACCTGAGCGTCCACAGTATACCCACTAGTTTTCCTTGAGTCAAATCCTTCTTTCAAATGTAATTTCAGTTGACTATTGGTGTTTGTTGAAATCCACAGTTTCTTTTTCCCCCCAATCTTGCAAAGCTTTTGCTTGCCTTAGATAGGCCGCCCGAGGAGTAATGGGTAAGAAGTCTCCTCTGGAAGTGCAATGAGAATAAAATCTAGAACAAAGTGACAACCCTGTACTATCATCAGTACCTTTTCAATAATGCCAAGTGGTGCAACCGGATGTTGATCTGCTAATGTAACTGCAAATGGTGCCATCTTAGTGGGGTTTTGTTTTGAAACAACAAAACTACTAAAGACTAACTACCTAGCAAGACCACCAAGGTAAAGAGAGAGCACGTATCTACTCATCCAACTCCACCCATATATATACCTCAAGACCAAGGGAGGAAATGTGAGAAGAGCTTGCCAAGTGTCCTCTCCACATGGATTCTAATCCAAGGCCTTCTAACCTTGGAAATCACATGGCCTTCACATCGATTCTTAAAAGGACTTCTCCCAAGCTTGTACGTACAAGTGGCAAGGCTTGAGAGGCCTCCGTAAGAGTTAACTACCATACCATTAGGAAATATCAATCCTAAGGGTCAAAACCCTTCAATTGGGAGCAAATAAATCCAAATAACTCAAGGGTTCAAACCACATTCTTGGAGATACTTTCCCAAGGGTTTCCCCATAGAATCCAAGGGTTCTTCAACTGGTTTTGGACCCTAAAAACCCATGTCTTTGGCCACTTTGATCCATAGTTATACAACATTCTTCCCCCCTTTTATATTTTCGTCCTCAAAAATGTGTGTAGGTATATTATGTGGAGTATTCCCCTGTGCACCATGTTCTATGATCTGAGCATGGTCATCTTCTCTTTAGATTCATTTCCAATAATCAGATAAGGGCTAATCTATAGCTTATTCTGAAAAGAAATGAATCAAAATCCCTACCCAAATCACCTTCTCTTAGTCCCCCGAATGTACATGCATGTCGTGTACCTATGGACTAGTGAGATGGGTGGACTTCTTTGGTGGTCTTTTTCTTTTGGCACTTTCACAAACCTTAAGCTCCATAAAATAATACCTTTCAGTACACTTTCTACTTCCCTAGAAATTTATAATTTTAGGAGTCTAGGATAGAGACCCTATCTCTATCTTGAAAGGACCAAAAACTAGATTTGTCTTCCACTTACAACAGAAAGGAGAGGAATCTTCAAATATTCTGAACTTAACTTATTCTTTTTTAGTTCTTTTCAAATACAAATATACTTTATTTGTATTTGATAGGACTTAGCTAAAGATGTGAACTTAGCAAAGTGGGTCTATTGAGTCCCTGCCAAAATATGCTCAATAAGATGAGGAGAAATACTTTCTTCTCATTCGTTTGCAACTTAGGTGACTTACTTCAATCATCTAGGTCTTCTTGAAACATAAAGCTCAAGTATTCCAAATGATAATATACCCAATCTATAATTTCATGTCTACAAGTGGATGCCTATCTTGATCATGTTTGATTTTCCCTGGATTAATTCTCAGAATAGAGTTTAATCCCTTTGGAAGTTTTAACATTCAAGACTTAGATCCAAAGATGACTTTAGGAATTGGTTTTATTTGGTAGATCATTCTCCTAGGTTTTTACCCCATTTGTTCATCTTAGCTTAGCGTATCCTTCTAAGAAGAATCAGTACTAACTATTTTGAACCAACTATGGTTTATATAGTTATGTATACTAACCTCAAAGGTCATCAAAACTTTGCAAACAAATCTTAATAAATCAATTCCTACAAATCCTCAGAATTGAGGAACAATACCTCATCAAGACACCCTCTAGATTTTCTATTGGATGGAGTTTAGATGATTCAAGTTTTTCAGCTTTAGTTCCAAGGACTTGCAAGAAAGATACCTATTTCTAGGCATCATATCTCAGATCTTTCTAGGAACATTCTTGAATCACTTGTTCTCACCAAAGATTCAAAAGACGATATTTTACAGATCATTCTTTCATTAAAGGCTATTATACTTGAATAGGCTTAACTTATTTTTGGATTTGAACTTCGTAAACTCCCAAAAAATTCTTTACCCTTTTACTTATCCAACTTTTTTGTTCCACATAAAATTTGGGTATGCATTTTATTAAGCAAAATGCATCTCCTTAAGAGGATAAAGGATAGCCTTTTCTAGGGTAAATGTCTTGTTCATTCTATTTACCCTTTTTGTACATACAACTAGGTGTATTAAATTGGTTCAGGGAGGTACATTTCTACACCTCATAATGAACCTAAGACCTTCATCTAAATGGTATTATCTTTAAGGCTTATCGTGATGTTTCCTATCGGATCTTGAGCCTATTTTCTCTCTGGCCATCAGAGAAAAATCTCAATGGCAGTTAGTTCTCACTGTCCCATACCAGTGAGTTCTTTTCTCCAATCCGTAGAACCACATCCTCAGTGTTTCCACCTTCTTCGCCCTTGTCTTTTCAATGCTCTCTGATCATTTATCATGATCATGAATTCCATCTTGTAACCCCTTGGCATCATTTTCATGAGAGCAAAGACTAAGGTTTCTAAATTTAATACCAATTAATTCAAAGGTCTCTTTAAATTGACCTTTGAACTTTACTTGGTATTGAACTATAAATGGTTTTGATCTTTTTACCAATGTAGGCCTCTTCGATTATCCAACCATAAAAGCCTAAATATAATTGACCAAGTTAGGCCACTTGGCTTTCTCAAAATTCCTCTAATTAATTTAACATGAGATAAGATCGAAAAATACAAGGACATAATGACGATTGATGCAACACACTTTCATCACTACAGGATTGTGCATTTCATCGCAATGAGCATAGAGCATTCCCCTTCATTTAAACAATGCTATTTCCATGGCTATTATCCACATTATTAAAGCATCACTAGTATAAGAGTCGCATATATGACACATTACGACCATCGCAAACGTGATTCTAGATAGTGTCACATATGCGATTATAAATTATGCGATGGTAAAATATAGGATGGTTGCTTCTAACAAAAAAAAATAATGTTTGATCACTCTTTGGTCGTCATTTTGCATGCATCTGATTGAAGAGTGATGGAACATTCATAATTGGATGGACTATGTATACAAGCTCCAACTCTCTCTGAATCTCTTTCTCTTGTACTCTCTCTCTCTTTCTCCTTCTTTCTCCTTGTTTCTTTTGCAATTTCTATGTCTCTCTCTCCCTCTCTCTCTTTTCTTTTCCTCTTTTGATGTGTCTCTCTCTCTCTCCATCTCTCTTTCTCTATATCTCTATTGTAGGTTATTCAAGAAGTTCACCAAGGATAATATATGGTTTATTATTGTAAGTACAATTTTCATTGTTTGTATATCATTTAATTTTCTTTATTTTCATTAATTCACATACTATCACTTACACATTCACATGCACATATAAAAATATACATGCACATGCACGCTTACACATGTGCATACACATATACACAATTTATTAAGTTCTTTGCTTCTAATAACACCTTCATCATAGCTTCCTATTCACTAGTAGCACTACACTTAGCAGTATCTTCAAAGCTTCATGCATCTAAAAAAAATGATAGCACAAACATCTTCTACATTCATTCTCTCTCTGTAGTAATGATGAAACAACTCATATAAAATAAGTTCCTCAACTAGAGTTCTTGTCCAAAAATACTTGTGATAAAACTCCTCCAAAGATTACGATCACAATGTTTCAGGTAAAAGCTTCCATACTCTATTTGATTTTTCCTTATAGATCACCTGTATGTGCACAAGTGGATAATTCCTTGAAGATGTTATCATCACTTGTCTCCTTACAGTCCACCTCGAGAATAGCAGGAGAATGCTCAAAATAATATTTTGAATTAATCAATAATTGTAACACAAGAGTGCAGCAAAACACATAGCCAATCAAATTAACATAACACCATAGCATACTAATATCTTTGAATCGACATCCAAAACTTTCACATCCATATATTTCTGTAAGCGTTGTTCTCTGTGAAAACACTTTACCACTTCAAAGTAGCTTAGTAGTCTTTGGATGAAAGTTTTCATAATATATCTCTCCAAACCATCAGATTCTGTCCAATTGATCCTTCATTTCTTGAAAAATACCGACCTTCAGTATTTAGCTCTTCAGATGAAAATGACTCAACTCTCTCCAGGTCCGCTCATTCTTCACATGGTAGTAGTAGCACTATTTCTCCTAGATGATCGCTACCATGTTCAAGAAGAGAGCCCTTCAAATTTGTGCCTCTCCATCCTATAGACCACAAAATAAAAATTGGTTCTCTCCTCAAGAGCCCCTGTATATACATCTTCTAGTCCCTCTTGGATCTCTAAGCATCATAGATGGATCGTTCTCTAGATAAAAATAATACCAAAACTTTCAAGTGCATTGGTATATGCTACACAAATCCCTTTATTGTAGCGCAATAGCTTCCAAATTATTCAGTTTGAATGACATATAGCATATATAAAAACTCTTTTATCTTCCAAAGAGTACTTCAGACTGCTATTGCCAATGAGTAATCCATGACCCATTTGCCTACTCACTATTCAATGCATGGTCATGACAACAACTTATCTTTATTTGCAAATAACCATAAACATAATAGAGGTCAAGGACAGGTTCATCATTAATAAGGAATTGGAGTATGTAGAACCTTAGATGGCATATATTGACATAAGAGAGCGGCTTTTTTGTAGCATGGCAAAATGACAACTTGGTTTGACTCCCAATGTAGATGCTAGTTCATAATTGAATTTCTGAGGCTGATGCTGTTCTTGCAAAGTAAAGCCCCAAAAAGGTAAACTATGCTCCACCATGCCAACCTTCACACTATGATATTCGTCCTCATATAAATGCCACAAACGATCAGCACATGCATATAAGTATAGCCCAACGAGTTCATCGTCATGCTGGTCATCCGATTTCGCTCCCCATAAGGACTTCGGTTTCTGTCCCATTTTTTAATTCATTCACAACATACTTGGAGTGTATCCATCCATGGCAAGCTCTCAACGTCTTACCTATCCATCTATGTAGCCCTTTTAGATAGTAGATATTCTTCACTTCTTCCCTTTTTGTTATTATACCTTGAACCTGATAAATGACATGGAAAAACCCTTTGTTATAGAGCTTGAAACCACCTCACAATCTCTTTGTGCACACTTGATTCCCTTTGGAAGTCTTGATGAAAATCTTCATTTGCCCCCCCCCCCCCCCCCCCCCGCCCTTTAAGTTCTTTCTTCGTTGCAAAGGCACAATCATCAAAGAAATCACTACTCTCCTCTTTGTTATATTGCCTAGATGCCAATGCCTGTGAGCATTTGGAATCAAGAAATCAATATCCTTTGTGTAGAAACATATGCATCGATATCAACATCCTATTCACAGCTTGATAGAGTCATCCGAAATGTATAAGACATCATCCATGAATGTTGTTGCCCACATGAATTTTGTGCATGTTGTTAACACCTCCATCTTTGTTTTTAGCTACACTTCAAAACTTCTGAGTTCAACTCCACCATCATGAGTACAAATCGTCGAGGCAAAGAAAAATTCTATCTTAGTCTATTCGAAAAGTGCTTTGATATTCCATGCTCATTGTTCTCTCAATGATTCATGTACTACTCCAGGACTTCCATATTCTGCTATCTCTATCAGCATAACTCGAAGATTGTGTTCAGGAAGGGGGACGTTGCACTCTTCATAACACATCAATCTGTCAAGACCTTTCCCTCTACATGAAATGGTTTGTCCTTTATCTAGTTTCCACTTTGTCCCATCATTTGGGCTCAAAGCATAACAGAACACCTCTTCAATAGAGTTAGGAGAGTGAATGACATGTCCCCCCGCCAAGTTCTTTTTTTGTTTCCCCCTCATGGCCTTATTAACCTCCTTCTCTTGAGGGAAAGAAGCCAAGCTGATGTACCTTCAGAATCCTTCCATGTGTGCCACAACTCTGCCCTCCTTTTCCTATTTGACACCTGTTTCTTTCTCCAAACGTTCCCAAAGATCTCTGCTGCCCTCTACAATGCTCTAGATTCTAGACTCTTTCCCATAATATTTCTTATGTGCATATAAATTGATACAAACATGCACACACATAAATATATTTGCAGTACATAACCTCAATTTTAGTTCACAAAATGCTTTCTCAGCTTCAGCACTCCATGAGAAAGGGACCTTTTTACTGGTAAGCCTTGATAAGGGCTTAGCTATTTCTGAATACATTTGTATAAATCTTCTACGCTATCCTGCATGGCCCAAAAAACTTTGCACTTCCTTTGAGCTTTGTGGAATAGGCATGGAAAGGATAGCAGTAAGCTTTGCAGCATCCAATGTTATCCCCTCAGCAAATACTATGTGACCAAGAAGAGTGCCCTTAGTGACCAAAAAGTGACATTTAGCAAGATTTAACTTCAATCCTGTTCTGAGATATTGCTCAGAGATTTCTTTGAGATTTTCCAAATGATCATGGAAATGTTGAACTGCTACTCTTCTATTTGTGCCTGAAAATATTGAAAGTCATCCATGAAATTGTGTAGAAAGGTTGTCAACCATTTGCCCAATATTAGATACATTGTTCTATTAAATGAAGCTGGTGCATTCTTCAAACCAAAAGCCATGCAGGTATAGACATAAGTGCCCCATGGAGTAATGAAGGTTGTTTTATCCCTATCATCAGGATGGATCACTATCTGATTGTAGCCAATAAAACCATTCAGAAATCTATGCAAAGTGTGACCGGCTACTTCCTCAAGTACTTGCGCTGTGAAGGGCTGAGGAAATCCATCTTGAACAGTCACTTTATTCAAGGCACAAAAATCAAAGCAGACTCTTATTTTTCCACTATTTTTCTTAGGTACAATAACCATAGAAGAAAGCCACCTCGAATGTTCTACTGGAACAATTATACGTGCTTCTTCTAGTTTTGTAATTTCCAACTTTATTGCCTCTGCATAGTTTGAATTGAGTCGATACGGCCTACTTCTTGCAGGCACGAATCCCTCAACTAAGCGTATCCGGTGTAATCCAAGATCCTCTCGTATCGCTGTTAGATCTTTATAGGACCATGCGGAGACATTTTTTTACGCAAAAAGTAAAGAAGTTACCTTCTGTAGTAAAGGGGGATAATGCCATAGAGAAGAGGCCAAGTGGACTACTTGAGGGTTCTCTTCATCCCCTAGATTTACTTCTTGAACCAGTGTTTCAGGACTAGTCTTGTTTGAGAAGTCATCTCCATTGTATGCACAAGTGGACTTTAGCTTATATTCTGCAATATGTTCTGGGGAGATCTTCTCTCCACTCAGACCCATAAATTTTCTTTTCTGATATTTCTATAGTTGTTTCCCCTTTAATGTTTGTGCTCAAGTGCAAACTCTTATTCTTTAATTCCTTGTGAACTTCATGGCCCTTTTCTACAACTCCTTCATCTGCAACGTCTTCCTCTATTTCATTGATTTCCACCATGCAACACTCTGTACTCCATCATCCAATTCAATAATGTATCTTCTTCTTGGGGTAAGGAGGGCATTACCTGAGTGTCCACAGTATACCTAGTAGTTTTCCCTGAGTTGAATCCTTCTTCCAAATGTAGTTGCAGTTGGCTATTGGTGTTTGATGAAATCCATAGTTTGTTTTTCCCCGAATCTTGCAAAGCTTTTGCTTGCCTTAGAAAGGCCGCCCGAGGAGTAATGGGTAAGAAGTCTCCTGTGGAAGTGCAATAAGAACAAAATCTAGAACAAAAAGACAATCCTTTAATATCATCAGTACCTTTTCAATAATGCCAAGTGGCACAACCCGATGTTGATCTGCTACTGTAACTCTAAATGGTGCCATCTTAGTGGGGTTCAAATTCAGTTTCCTCATTGTGAAATCTCGCATCAAATTGATGCCAGAGCCTCCATCTATGATCACACCTGTGAGAGCTTCATCCTTTATAAAAACAGATAATCTTGAGCTTTGGTAGTTGGCTAAGGGTGCAGGGGGAAAATCAACCATGAAACCATCTATGCTAGGTGGCTGGCTGAAGTGAGCAAAGTGTATAAAATTTAATAAGTCACTCCTTTTTTTTTGAATCAATCTTTATGAGTTCGTACAGACTAACCTTATGATGAATACCTTTCAAGATCTGCTCATTGTTTACCACATGTGTGTCTTCTTGCAGACTTGTTGGTTGGTCCTTTAGTGAAGTAGCCATCCTTTCATAAGCCCCTTCAATATTTTCTTAGTCCTTCCACCCAACCTTCTTTTCCTCTTCTTTATCCTGGCATCCTTCTTGTTCCTCTCTATGGGTTGCTACCGCTTGTCTGGCTCTAGTCATCATGGGCATTGAAGAAGATGAAACAACATAAGACTGAGTGGTCATACCTTCTTCTTGTGGGGAGACTGCAATCATGTGAAATGGAGCAGGGCGGCTTCTTAGGAAATCTTTGGTATAGTGATCCTTGTCCTCTGGACAATGCTGAAAAGGAGGTGCGTCTTTTGGAAGGGGACATCTATTTTGCATATGGCCATACCTACCACAACGATAACACAGCAATGGCCTATTATATGTAGGTTTTGTTGTACGATTCTCCTTTCTATTAGGTGCATTTGAATTCCTAGCATAATATGAATCCAGAGCTTGAGGGTTACCTCGTTGCTGTGTACCCTTGAGGTAGTAATAGTCTCTAGCTTCGTGGCCATCCTTTCTACAAAATTGACAACTTACCTTGTTAGGACAATTAGCATTGGAATGTCCATTGTTGTTACATATTCTACACCAAATCTGGCTTCTTATATCCTGAGTGGTCCAGAAATCTTCTAACTCATTGCGAAGTTGGGCTACTTCATCATCAGTGTGAGGTAGCGGTGGCAAGACCTTCTCTTCTTGGTGATTTTGTTGCATTCTCAATGCCTCTAGTTCTTTCCTCAGTTCCCCAATAGGGTCTAGTTCTGCAGCATAATTTGGTTGTGTATCCCCTTCAAAATGTTGCCTAGCTTCTTCAATGCATGATGCAGCTGCAACAAAATCATTAAGGGTTGCATCCAATCTAAGAGACTCACGTATCTTCTGCTAAGATGACCTAGGAAAAGCTTTTTGTATCCATTTTTTAATCAAGAAATCACCTAGAGCATGTGGAAGATGTGCAACAAGTGCTTTTGTCCTAGTGTGAAGTTCATGGGAGAGAGAGAGAGCGAGAGAGAGAGAGAGAGAGAGAGAGAGAGAGAGAGACAGAGAGAGAGACAGAGAGACAGAGAGAGAGAGAGAGAGAGAGAGAGAGAGAGAGAGGGAGCAGGGATGGCGGGTGGGGAGAGGAGGGTGCCGCGGGGGAGGGAGCTACGAGAGGGGAGAGAGAGAGAGAGAGAGAGAGAGAGAGAGAGAGAGAGAGAGAGAGAGAGAGAGAGAGAGAGAGAGAGAGAGAGAGAGAGAGAGAGAGAGAGAGAGAGAGAGAGAGAGAGAGAGAGAGAGAGAGAGAGAGAGAGAGAGAGAGAAGGAGAGAGAGAGAGAGAGGGAGCAGGGATGGCGGGTGGGGAGGGATGGCTGGTGGGGAGAGGAGGGGGCCGCGGGGGAGGGAGCTGCGGGAGGCGAGGGGGGGAGAGGGAGAATCGATCTTTTTCACAAAGGCATACAAGTGTTGTCCTTGTAGAAGTTTTTAACAAAGGCACACAAGTGTTGTCTCTGTAGAAGTTTTTAACAAAGACACATAGAGATGTCCGAAACAAATAGGACGAAGATGACGATGAGAGAGAAATCAACTCCCACTCATGTGCTCATTTCAATTGATTTATTTATAACTATTAGATTGACTAATTTTATTGTTTGTAACAGTTTTTGAAAAATGCAAGTTCCAAAAGGGATGCTAATTTTTTTAGTAAAAGTGATGGGTAGGACTTTAGGGTTTAATTTTTTCGATAAACTTGATTTGTTATTTTGATAGAAATGGAAAAATTAATTGAAATACCTTATTTCACTAGTTATTCTGAGTTAATTCAAGCTCAACACTACAAAGAATAGAGGGCATAGTGAGGATTCATGCCACACACTCTCATCGCTACAGGATTGCTCATTTCATCGCATAGCATAGAGCATTTTGTGTCCTTTAAACAATGCTATTTTTGAGGCTAGTAACGATGTTAATTAAAGGATCACTAATATGAGAGTCACATATATAACACATAAACACCATCGCATATGTAACGCTAGATAGTATCACATATGTGACAATAAAATATGTGATGGTAAAATATATGATACTTGCTTTTAATCAAAATGAAAAAAAAGATTGGACCACTCTTTGGTTGTCATTTTGCATGCATCTGATCAAGGAGTGATCAAACATTCATAATTGCACTGCATATACAAGCTTGATCTCTCGCTTTCTCAATTTCTCTCTCTCTCTTTTACTTTCACTCTCACTCTCTCTTTGTCTCTCTCTCTCTCTCTCTCTCTCTTGTCTCTTTGTCTTTCGCCTCTTTTCTCCATGTTTCACTTTGAATTTCCATCTCTCTCTCTCTCCTGCTCTCTCTCTCTCTCTGTGTCTCTCTCCCTTCTTTCTCTCTATTTCTCTTTGAATCTCTCTCTCTCTCTCTAGCTATTTTTGGTAATTCAAGAACTTCACTGAGCATAATATATGGCTTATTATTGTAAGTACAATTTTCATTGTTTATATATCATTTAATTTGTTTTATTCTCATTAATTAACATACTCACACTTACACAATCTTATGCACATATAAACATATACATGCACATGCACACTCACGCATGTGCATACACATATGCACACATACATATACTTATACACATGCACATACACACATATACATGCACATACATATACAAATGCACATACACACACATATATGCACATACAATCACAAATACACATATACATACACACATGCACTTGCACAAACATATCTACATGCACATGCATGGACATGCATGCATGCACATACACATACACATACACACATAAACACATACTTACACACATGCACATGCACTTGCATGCACACACACATGCATTCAAATATAGATTATGCACATGCATCCATATGAACATGCACATGTGCATGCATGCTCATACATATACACACATACACATAGATACACACACATAGATACACACACATACTTACAAAACTAAAAAAATATACCTATATGTGCATACATGCATATACACACACAACTACATGCACATACATATATATGTACACACAAAACACATATATAATATAAATGAATTATAAAATTAAAGTAATAAATCATATGTTAAATATAATCTATAATAAAAATAATTTGGACATTGTTGTGACTAATTAGTACCATAGACACAATTAAAAACTGAACTATAATGATATATATATATATATATATATATATATATATATATATATATATATATATATATATATATATATAGAGGACCCTAAAAAATAGAGCGTTATGGTAGAGTGGTGGTCGTGCATAAGGATGACAAATTAAGCGTATCTAACACCCCACTCAGTGTCCACTCAAAGGTAAACTATCTCCTAGGCATGCTGCCAAGATGAGAGTGAGCATTGACAATGTTTTACAACCGCCCCCCTTAAGTCCATGTGAAGGTGGACTACTTTCTTGGTCTAATGCCAAGTCTTTGATACGCCAGATGGTCTAATGCCATGTCCTCAGAAAATACCTGGTTTTGATACGCCAGATGGTCCTTGATACGAAAGATGCGCATGAATTTTAGGGTGACAGCGCCTGCTGTTGACAAGTCCACGACTTCACAAAGCCGAAAGGACCAGTTTCCTGAAATCCTGCACCCATAAGAAGAGCCTTAAGCAGATGTCACCCTTCCGTGCCGATTATTTAAGCTGAGTTGATGTACTGAATTATGGCAAGTCAACCGTCATTGCGATATGGAATGAGCATCATAATCTTTTCCAAGGACTGGACTGAAATGGAGATGCCCGCATCAGTAAGGCGGAGCTTCTTCACGCGGGGTTATCCGAAAAAATCCTTCTTCTCTTTCTTAGACACTGATGGTGACGACCTACTCGTGTTTGAAGCGTGCAAGTTCCATTTCTTTTCTGCGCCATGGATGCGGAAAGCCGCTTCCGGAGTCATACTATGGATGCGTTCAATGCCATGCCTTCGATGTGTGCCAACTTGCTACGGAGCTCGTAACAAACTTGAGCCAAGTCATCCGCATTAAAAATTTGTGCAACGGAAGCCCATGATTAGTATGGGCATGGACGAGCTTATAGATCAGGTGAATTGTCCTCAGTTGCGTATTCTATGTTGATACGTCTGACCGAGTCCTTCTCATAAAGCATATGACTGGTAGTGAGCTGTCTAGGAGATCTTGTATGCTTGCCTCGTAGCAAATTAAGATCTTGATGTTCCCCAAAACATCGCGACCCCCCTGTATAGAAGAATCCATTTTGGCGTTAAGTTCTTTATTTTCTCTGAGATTCCGCGATGCCATAGCATTATTCGAAGATGTATGCGAAATGAGCATTCTCGTAACAAAGACACGCAGAGACGTAGAGAAACATAAAGGACGAAGAGCACGATGAGAGATGAATGAACTCGCGCGCACGCTGTCTTTTCAATTGATTTATTTATAACTATTTTTACATCGTCTTGTTGATTAGATTTATTAATTTTATTGTTTCTAACAGGTTTTGAAAAATGCAAGTTTCAAAAACGATGCTGATTTTCTGAGTACAAGTCATGGGTACGACTTTAGGATTTATTTTCTTCCCAAACTTGATCGATAGACATGGAAAATTTTATCAAAATACCTTATTTCACTAGTTATTGTGACTTAATTTGAGCTCAACACTACAAAGAATATTAGGGCATAGTCACGATTGAGGTAACACACCCTGGTCGCTGTAGGATTGTGCATTTTATCGCACCGAGAATAGAGCATTCTTTGTCATTTAAACAATGCTATTTTTGAGGCTATTAGGGATGTTAATTAAAGAGTCGGTAATGTGAGAGTCGCATATATGACACATTAAGATCATCACATATTATGATTGAATGTTCATAATTCTGTTGCGTATATGAGTTCAAGCTCTCACTTTCTCAAAATCTCCCTCTCTCTCTCTGTCTTTGTCTCTCTCTCTCTATCTCCGATTCTCTTTCAATTTCTATCTCTCTGTCTCTATCTATTGTAAGTTATTCAAGAAATTCACTGAGCATAATATATGGCTTATTATTGAAAGTACAATTTTCATTGTTTGTATATCATTTAGTTTGTTTAATTTTTATTAATTAACATACTCACACTTTCATATTCACATGCACATATAAACATATGCATGTACATGCGCGCTCATGCATGTGCATACACATACACACACATACACAAACACATTTACATACAAACATATGCACATACAGTCACACATACACATACATACACACATGCATATGCACAAACACATCTACATGGCCATGCATGCATGCACATACACATACAAATACACACATACTTACACACCTCCACATGCACATACACATGCATTCAAATGTAGATTGCACACATGACTCCAAGTGCACATTCACATCCATGCTCATACATATACAGATGCATATACACACATACACACATACACACATACACATACACACACACACACACACACACACACATATATATATATATATATATATATATATATATATATATATATATATATATATATATATATATATATATATATATATATATATATATATATATATATATACATACATACATATGCACAAACATATACACACATACACACATAGATACACACATACATGCACATACACATACATTCGTCATTTAAACAGTGCTATTTCTGAGGCTATTAATGATGTAGGTTAATGCGTCATTAATGTGAGAGTCATATATATGACACATTAAGATGGTCACATATGTGATGCTAGATAGTATTGTAATCGGGATATTGGAAAGGAGGGAGAAGTGACGGATGCGAGCCATCTAGGATATGCTTGACATTCCTTGTAGAAATGAATGAAATGAGTTCTATCTCGTGTATAAGCAACTAAACTCCTTCATGCCATTTGATTTAGTAAAATGAAAACTCCAAACTTTGAACACAAACGATCATATCCTATTTTCCTCATCCCGAATATAATCAAACTCAGGATTCATAGGTTCCAAGTTTAAGGTAATCAATGAGCCCAAAAAAGCAGATTATCCACCAAAAAAATAGCATACGAAACAGTGAAGGGTGTTCATGTTCAATCCCAAAGACAAAGACAGATCCTCTGCCTTTCGACATAAACTTAGAAAATCTAATGATTGTAGGACAAACGAATAAACATTTCATTTCATAGCCTCTCTCCCTATATATATATATATATATATATATATATATATATATATATATATATATATATATATATATATATATATATATATATATATATATATATATATATATATATATATATATGTGTGTGTGTGTGTGTGTGTGTGTGTGTGAAATGAGTGAAAGAATCGTCAATTTGTCGCCTCAAGTTCTTTGATTAAACGAACACTTATTACTACTCACTTATGCTATTCTTGAATCAGATATCAAAGAGCTAGCCATATCAGCATTAATCACTTTAACATACATGCAAATCAATAATTGCAACAGCGTAACGATTGCAAATGCTCATGAATGAATGACTCTCCTCCCAACCTTATGCCTGTATATATAGCTGCTTGAACTAATGAGGACCACAAATGTAACTAGAGTCCACAAGTGCATGTGCAATCTCCTCCATTCCTTTCATATCCACCACTAGAGTCTATTAGTGGCTGGAGTGATCTCGACCACTACTTTAGTACCTTCCACTAGAGTCCACTAGTGGTTGTTGTACTCACCTCTTGAGTTAAGTCCACTGGACTCAAGTTAACTCACGTTAACTTGAGTTAGAAGGCTCTAGAGCTCTTTGGGCAAAACTCTCTTCCCATGCTCCCCATGGGAGTTGAACCCAAGACCTCTCCCTTCACAACCATGAGACTTAACCACTAGGCTAAGTAGATTACTTGAATATGAGAGCACATGACTTATGCTTGAGTCTACTCTTGAGATCTTTGGTCCTACAGACGAGTGACCAAACGGTATCCGATTTCAGATCTGTCTGAAGCCATCGGATCCCTAGATCATAGACTTACTTTATTACATTCTTCCCCCCTTGGGAAAGATTTTCGTCCTCGAAAATAAAGCTATATATATAACTGTAGGCAACCCCCGAGCCTCATGTTCTAGAACTTGAAGAACATGCATTCATTCAATTAGGTTATTTACTTAGAAACTTGAAAATAAAAAACCATCTTTATTTGGGACCAACTTAGAACTTGAAAGCTGGAAAACGTCGTTGGCTTGTGGAAACTTTTTCCCATGTTGAATTTTCTTCAGTTCCATCCTTCCATTTTACTAAGCACTCTTCATACAAGTGGCTTCTTGTACGTTTATCTCGGGTGCGAAGTATCCTTTCAGGTTCATGAGGAACTGTTTCATTTACGGGAATAGGAAGTATAACCTTTTGTCCAACTAGATTATCTGAATCTGTTAGACTCTTCCTAAGCCGACTAACATGGAACACTGGATGAATCCAACTATCGTCTGGAAGTTGTAGTTCATAAGCCCACAAACCAACTTTCTTGGTGATTGGAAAAGGACCGCAATATCTAGGCGACAACTTGGCGCATTGACCAGTCTTGAACTTTTCCGATCCTTCAGGAATACGAAGATAAACTTGATCGCCAACCTGAAAAGTAACATTTCTTCGCTTCGGATCGGCATAAGCCTTTGCACGATCTTGAGCTTTCTTTAGGTTTTCTTTAGCTAACTTAAGCTTAAAGTTCATGTCTTGAAGGAACTCTTGAGCTGCTTGAACGCATTCATTTTGTAGTCCTACTGCATAAGGAGACCTAGGCTGGAAACCATACATCAACATGAATGGACTAAATTCAGTTGATGAATTCTTGGCACTATTATAGGCAAATTCAGCTAATGGAAGATAATCTTCCCAGTCAGTCTGTTTGGAAGTAACATAAGCTCTGAGTATGTCTTCCAAAATCTGATTGACTTTCTCTGTCTGTCCATCCGTCTGGGGATGTTCAGCTGTACTTAAACTTAGTTTAGTTTCAAGTCTACTAAAGACTGCTCGCCAAAAATGACTCGTAAATCGAGCATCTCTATCAGAAACTATGTCTACTGGAAGACCATAGAGTCTATAAAGTTGATTTACAAATATTTTTGCAAGTTCTGGAGTCTTATAAGTAGTCTTGACTGGTATAAACTGAGCAAGTTTAGTCAATCGATCAACTACAACCCAGACTGAATCAAAGCCCTTCTGAGTGCGGGGTAATCCAGAAATGAAATCCATGGAAATGCTTTCCCACTTTCCTTTGGGAATTTCCAAAGGATGCAGCAATCCTCCAACTTTAAGTCGTTCAAACTTATTTACTTGATATTTATGGCACTTAGATACATAGTTTTGCACATCTCAATGCAAACTAGGCCAATAAAAATGTCTTTTTACTAACTCGTAGGTTCGGTTAATTCCAGGATGTCCTGCACTTGGAGCATCATGGCATTCGAAAAGTACTTGTTTTCGTATGTCCGAGGTACTTGGAACACAAACCTTACCTTTATAAAGCAAATATTCATCTTGGAGAGAATAGTGTTTAAACTTTCTTTCAGAAGTACTTGCTTCATTTTGTTTATCTTGTTCAACTGCTTTCCATGCTTGACTGAAGCTTGGATCCTCTTTGCAGCTTCCTTTCAAAGTTGAAATAAATTCACTTTGAATTTGTACAAAACTTAGATTGTTCAGCATAGGCATCCGACTTAAGGCGTCTGCCACTGCGTTGAACTTTCCTTTTCTATACCTGAGTTCATAATCGAACTCTTGCAACTGCTCGGCCCACCTTGCTTTTCTACCTCTTAGATCAGGTTGGTTTGCAAACCACTTTATGCTCTCTTGATCAAAAACTATGGTCAACTTTGATCCATATAGATAATGGCGCCAGTTCTTTAGAGCATTTATAATAGCGAACATCTCTCGCTCATAGGTAGAGTAATTTTGCTGAGCAGGACTTAGCTTTCTACTTTCGAAAGCTATCGGTCGACCATCTTGGCTTAGTACTGCTCCTACTGCAGATGAACTTGCATCTGTCTCTAATTGGAAAGGCTTGTTCGGATCTATAATTTGTAGAACCGGGGCCGATGCTAAAGCAAGTTTAAGATCTTGAAAACTCTTTGCTTGATCTTCTTTCCAATTTAACTTTTGATGCTTCCCTTTGAGTTGATCCGTCAAAGGTACTGTAATCTTGGCATATCCAGCCACAAACTTCCGATAATATCCTTCCAATCCAAGAAAACTTTGCAGTTCTCGAACCGTCTTGGGCTCAGGCCATTCAAGAATCACTTGGACCTTTTCAGGGTCAACTTTGATTCCTTCCGCGGAAATAATATGACCTAAATACTTTACTTCTGGGGTAAAGAATTCACATTTTGACTCTTTACCGTAAAGTTTATTATCGCGAAGAAGTTGAAAAACTTTTTTCAAGTGCGCTAAGTGATTTTCATGATCTTTACTGTAGATCAGAATATCATCGAGAAAATCTACAACAAATGTTCCCAAATACGGCTTAAGCACTTGATTCATCAAAGTCATAAATGTTGCGGGTGCATTTGTCAACCCGAACGGCATCACTAAAAACTCGTAGTGACCAAACTTTGTTCGAAAGGCTGTTTTAGGAATATCATCATCTTTGATCCTGATCTGATGATAACCTTGGCGTAAATCAATCTTAGAAAAGACTGTAGCCCCCTTTAAACTATCGAAAAGATCTTCGACTAGTGGCATGGGATACTTGTTCTTTATCGTAAGATTGTTCAACGCCCTATAATCTACGCACAACCTCATAGTTCCATCTTTCTTTTTCACTAGAAGGATGGGTGCTGCCCATGGAGACTGGCTTGGGCGGATAAATCCTTTATCCAAATACTCTTGGATTTGATTTTCTACTTCTTGATTCTGAACATAGGGGAGGCGGTATGGGTTTTGAGATTTTGGCTTGGTACCCGGAAACAGATCTATACTGTGATCAATGTTTCCACGAGAGGGTGGCAAGCCGTAGGGAAGTTCCTTAGGGAACACATCTTGAAATTCCTTCATTAAATTGTTAAATTTAACATAAACTTCTTGAGGAATAAAGGACGAGACATAAGAAACTTGACTTATATTATCAGAATCTATTACATCGGTGCCAAGGACAAGAAAAGCTTGAGTCCTCGCTTCTTTATTGACAAGTTTGTGAAGTTCAGTGTATGAAATCAAAGGAATACTTGGAACATCATGCTCACCCTTGATTTTATACACTACACCCTCACGCTGGAATTCCAAAGTATTTGTAAAATAACACCTGGTCAATGAAGGTCCTAGACTCCATAGCCACTCTCTCCCTAAAACAAGATCTACCCGATCCATGTTCATTATTTGGAAGTCCAAGGTGTCTTTAAATCCTTGGATTTCTAGTTCCAAATTACATATCATTGTGTCCCAAACACGGGTGTCTTGACCGTGCATCATGGAGACAATGTATTTATGAGGAGATGATTCCTGAGGAAGAGCCAGTTTTTTTACTAACGCATAATTGATAAAATTATGCGTAGCAGAGTCATCCACCATTATCCGGATGGTGTGCCCTTTTACTGATTCATGCAACTTGACCAAATCATGTGGACCAAACTCTTGAGGTTGCCACATGTTTTTGGAAATTTGGCATGAAGGGGTACTGTCGCAATGCATAATCTGAACCTTCTTTGCACTTGAACTTGCATCCAAGTTCAAAGAGTGAATCAGATTGATTTGCTGCTTATCCTTTCCCTTACTTTCTCTTCCAACTGGACAGGCACGGCTTCGATGTCCAGGCTTGAGACATTTAAAGCACAAGTTTTCTTTTTGCGCTTTATCATGATCTTCTGGAGAAAGGATGTGTCTAAAAACACGAGGTTTTTTAAACACTCTTTCATTAGATCTAGTCCCTTTGCCCTTACGCTTAAAGTTATTCTTCTAGGAATAACTGCTCTCCTGCGGGACATCCAAACGTGAATTGTCCTCATAAATCTGTGCAACCTTAATCGCCTCTTCAAGGGATTTAGGCGCATGCCGCTTAACTTCATTACGAATTCGCTGGTTAAGTCCTCTGACAAAACCGCGAAGTCGATGGAAGTCATCTAAATTCTTTAACTTCAGAATTACATCTCTGTATTCTGAAATATACACTAATAGCGGTCTACCCTTCTGCTGAATTTTATCCCAAGCTTCCCAATTGCGTTCCTCCTCATTCTCGGGGAGAAACTCTTTCTTGAAAAGATGGGAAAATTCATTCCAAGTGGTAGGTTTCTTATGAGTCTCAGAGAGACTCATCCACCATGTATAAGCTTTCGGTCCTAGCGATAAACTCGCTTCTACTACCCTCACATGATCGGGAGTATGTTTGAGTTCATGGACATCTTGCCATTTCTCTAAGAAAGTCAAAACCGCATCCTTATTCCTATCCTTATCCTCTCCAGAGAAATAAGGAGGACGGATCTCCTTTCCCAAGGAAAGATCCACAGGGCGGTTATGGCTTTCTAACATCCCTACCGAAGCAACACACAAGGGAGTAGAAGACACTAGGCTGAGACGGCTCATACTTCCCGCTAGCGGAAACATATCTGTATGGGGAGAGGATAATCCCTTATCCTTTTCCATCCTAACAGACATTGGTGAAGTTGCGATCGTATCTGTGTGACTACCTAAAATAGTCTTACTGATATCCCTAGGCATCTGAAGTAAGTTCAGAATGGCCTTAAGGTGATCCTGGATTCCATCAATAGATTGACGGAGGACTGCAACCTCATCCGGAAGACTGGACAACCGTCCAAGCTTTTGCTCAACTAGCAACATCCTACTCTCCATATCTTTCCCCTCGTTTAGAGTAGTGATTGTTTCCCCTTTTTTCGCAGAATCCTCATCGTCTAATGCTACAATCGTTGCTTCTCTATTAAATGCATCAGACCCATGACTTGTATTTGAAACCATAGGTGCAGATGGATGCAATGCACGTGCAGCTATTGGTGGTCTAGGCATGAATGAGGATGTTACTAAAATAGGAACAGAAACAAACACTGACGTACTAGTAGTACTCGTAAGCGAGACGTGGCTAGAAGTCCCCTCCATCGCACACAAAGCGTTATTAAACTTACTAAGTATTCCTAACGCAAGTGGTGTGTGCAACAAAATCAAAAGAGCTATGCAAGAATATCACAAGAAATAGTCCCTGATGATTTGGTCCGTTGAGGTCGACTTGATTCTAGCCGAGAGTGCTAGAATTATGACGAACATATGCCTCCGGATCTTCACTCCACGACTCTTCTTCCGTCAATCTTTGGTCAATCTTTGATTCTCCTTGGTTGAAAAGCAGAATACTTCTCGGGTTCGGCCTGCAACAACTGATTTGGCTCCTTGGATGGATGAGAGTTGGGCTTGCACTTCAGCTCTGTTTATTGGTTTAGCAGACTTTTCTCTGCACTCACAAGCAAGGAACGCTCGTGGGCGATGTGGCTACGTGAGCATACTCCCAAGGAATCCGTCTGGGTTCGATCCCTAGTAGGCGCAGCGGGCACAAAAAGCTACTCTATTATTTTTCCTTTCGGAGATCTTCTGCAACGCTGGATTTGAAAACAACACAAATCTCTGCAGATTTCTGAGCGTGAACGCCCGTTGACGAATGGATAGGCGAGTGTCTTCGAGTTGGGGGGGCGGAGGTTCGAATCCCCTCTGCTTCACCAGAGAATTAAACTTTTGGATCTCCTGCTTGGGATCTTCTCCGGCGCGGAATCTGATCACTAGGATCTGCTGCGGATATCTTCACGCGAATGCCTGTTTGGTCTCGTGGATAGAGTACCACGCTCCCAACAGAGGGGCGGGAGTTCGAATCTTGCCGGCAGCACACAGAGTATTTAGTGTTTTGCTATGCTTCTCCTAAGCCAAGCCAAAGCAATGGAATCGGCAAGCTTCTCTGATCAACCGCGAGCAGCCTTCTACGGCGTTCAAGAGCTTATGCACACGCATATAGGAGAAAACAAATTGATGAGCAAGATGATGAAAGACAGAGAGCTATGGAGTTAATGCTCTGATACCAATGCAACAGCGTAACGACTGCAAATGCTCATGAATGAATGACTCTCCTCCCAACCTTATGCCTGTATATATAGCTGCTTGAACTAATGAGGACCACAAATGTAACTAGAGTCCACAAGTGCATGTGCAATCTCCTCCATTCCTTTCATATCCACCACTAGAGTCTATTAGTGGCTGGAGTGATCTCGACCACTACTTTAGTACCTTCCACTAGAGTCCACTAGTGGTTGTTGTACTCACCTCTTGAGTTAAGTCCACTGGACTCAAGTTAACTCACGTTAACTTGAGTTAGAAGGCTCTAGAGCTCTTTGGGCAAAACTCTCTTCCCATGCTCCCCATGGGAGTTGAACCCAAGACCTCTCCCTTCACAACCATGAGACTTAACCACTAGGCTAAGTAGATTACTTGAATATGAGAGCACATGACTTATGCTTGAGTCTACTCTTGAGATCTTTGGTCCTACAGACGAGTGACCAAACGGTATCTGATTTCAGATCTGTCTGAAGCCATCGGATCCCTAGATCATAGACTTACTTTATTACAATAATCCTCGTGCTTCATACGAAAAATCAAAATTCTGGTTTTAAACAGTTCCAATTCTACTAAAATTGCCAATCTACTGAGCACAAGAAAGTTATCTCTACCGCATACAGTTCTTGACCCAATGTCTAGAGCAGAATATAACTAGAGTTTATCCATTAAGCAACGACCAAAACATCTTCGATTTAAATCACAAACTTCTTGCTCAAACTAAAAGATGAAAAAAGTTATCTTCTATAATTATGTTAGCAAAATACGAGAGAGCTTCTAAGTTGAAGTTCAATTCCTGTTTAGATCTCTTTGTGTGCTCTTCATTTTTTTGATCTATATAAACTAAGAGTAAATCTCTGAATTGTACATTATAGTCATTTGAAAATCCGGATGCTACTCAGTTATCTTTGCTCGTGTCATGAACAACTATAATAAACCTACGGTCCATATAACTAAGGAGTTCTTCCAAAATCACCTCAAAAGAGATATCATAACCACCATATCTGAGTTGGACTTTCTCAATTTATTAAGTTCTTGACTTCTAATAAAAGCTTCATCATAGCTTCCTATTCACTAGAAGCACCGCACTTAAAATTATCTTCAAAACTTCATGCATATGAAAAAAAAAAAGACTGCGCAGACATCTTGTACATTCATTCTCTCTCAGCAGTAATGATAAGACAACTCATATAAAATAAGTTCCCTAGTTACAACTCATATAAAATAAGTTCCTTAGTTACAGTTCCTTTAAAGATTACGAGCACAATGTCTCAGATAAAAGTAGAAAACAATTTGGAAAAATAGTATTATCTTGAGATTAGCAGCATCCAGTTTCCATAGTCTATTTGCTTTCTCCTTACAGATCACTTTCGTATGTGCACGAGCGGATAATTCCTTGAAGATGCTATCATCACTTGAGAATAGTAGTAGGATGCTCAAAACAATATTCTGTTGCAAAATTCATAGCCAATCAAATCAACATAACACTATAGCACACTTATCTCTTTGAGTCGACGTCCAAAATTTTCACATCCGTATATTTTTGTAAGAGTTGTTCTCTGCGACAAAACTTCACCACTTCAAAGTAGCTTAGTAGTCTTTGGATGAAAGATTTCATAATATATATCTCTGAACCATCAGATTCTGTCCAATTGATCCTTCAGCTCTTTGAATCTACCGGCCTTCAATATTTAGTTCTTAGATGAAAACCCCTTGCCTCTCTGGAGTTCTACTGATCCTTCATATGGTAGTAGTAGCAGTATTTCTCCTACATGATAGCTACCATGTTCAAGATCACAGCCCTTCAGATTTGTGGCACAATGGTGTTCGTACATAAGGATGAAAAATTGAGCATAAGTGTGCACTCAAAGGTACACTATCTGCTAGGCATGCGGCCAAGTTTATGAGAGTGGAGCATTGACCATGTCTAACAACACCCCCTCCCCCCCCCCCCCCCCCCCCCCCATAGTTCATGTGAAGGTGAACTAATTTCTTGGTCTAATGCCAAGTCTTGGAAGATGTATCTGGAGTATATTTATAGAGTGCATAATAAACATATAGTATACTTATACATCTATAAAAAAAGATAGACAAATTATCAATCCGAGCATGTTATTCAAATGAGAAATTTTTACACGTCATAGAAAGCATATACATAAAATATACATTTGGACCTGATTCAATAAAGAATAAGAAATTCTCACACGTCATAGAAAGCATTCACATATAGTATACATTTAGATATGATTCAATAACTAATAAGAGAAATTACCAATCCGAGACTGTCCTTAAGAAACACCTGGTACGAAAGATGCGCATCAATTTTCGGGTGACAGGGCGAGCTGTTGAACAAGTCCACGACTCCACAAAGCCGATAGGAACAGTTTCCTGACATCCTGTACCCATAAGAAAAAGCTCCGGCAGATGTCACCCTTCACTGCCGATTATTTAAACTGAGTTGATATACTGAATTATGGCAAGTCAACCACCACTTTGATATGGAATGCGCATCATAATCTTTTTTGAGGACTGGATGCGGAAAGCCGCTTCGGGAGGCATACTACGGATGCGTTCAATGCCATGCCCTCGATCTGCGCCAAACTTGTTACGGAGCTCGTAACAAAGTTGAGCCTACTCATCCGCATTAAAATTTTGTGCAACGGAAGCCCATGATTAGTACCGGCATGAGCGAGCTCATAGATCAGGTGAATTGTCCTCAGCTCCTTATTCTATGTTGATACGTCTCACCGAGTCCTTCTCGTAAAGAAGATGACTGATAGTGAGCTGTGTAGGAGATTTTGTATGCTTGCCATAACTTCATATGTTCCTTCCTTGGTACAAGAATCCAAGCGTTGTTCTCTTCCAAACCCTTGATCTCCTCCAGCATAGCTTCTTTCCACTCCTTGCATGTGTCCAGTTCTTCAAAACATGTGCGTTCTTAATAATCTTGCTCATATATGCATAGTTTCTAGCCATAAATGAACCATAGGTAAGTCTATCAACTGGATACTTTACCGTATAAGTTTCCTTATCTCACCATTTTATTCATTTGGATATTTGTTTTTTACCCACTTCTTCTCATAATGGTAAGAGTTGAGCTCAATTGATAGATCTTCAACTTCTTCTATTTCTATGATTTTGCATTCGCCTTTGCTTCTTGCATCACTGATGACTTGATGTGGGGTTGATTCTATCCCATGATAGCTTTGAACGTGACTATTTGGGTCCACTAAGAACCATGCTCTTTGGTTTATCCCTTGTTTTCTTTTTCTCCTCATCTTTTTTACTCTACAAAGATACATTCAAGGCATACCAAGGTAGAAAATGATCAAATCTTACATCTCTTAATGATTTTAGTTCATTTGTTTTAGGGTTGTAATGCCTAAACCTTCTGCTCACGTGCATATCCTATTACGACACACTTTTCTGATGTATCATCAAGCTTGGTCCTTGATTTATTTTATTATACCAAGCTTCATAAGGCATGGCATTGGTAACCCGACGTTGTAGATGCGCGTATGTAGAGATAATACTATAATGATATCTCACAAGAATACACAAAGAATAAAGAGAGATAAGACTAAACACAAGATTGGCTAGTATCTTCCCCACATACTATGATGGAAGAGTCTCTTAGAGTACATGTATTTATAGGTATTTCCATTATATCCTCAATGGAAGATACATGAGGGTAGCGCTTTGAAAGCATGAGTTTATGAAAAATCTCCTTTATTTACAAAACATTGCTTTCTAAGAAATTTACTATTTTTACAAAAATATATAACTAACTACCTATTAAATATCTTCAAAAATATCTGAGTAAATCCAGGCCCCTTCACACTCTCATCACTCCTCACCTACTAAATTCAAACACAATCACATTAAATACCTCAAGACAATAAAAACCATTTAAGTGGTTCTTTTAGACACACGTATGCAGGGATAATACGATAATCAAATCTCACAAGAACACATAGAGAATAGAGAGAGAAAAAACCTTACATAAGATTGGGTGCGATCTCCCTCTCTCCCCCCCTCTCCTCCCACATACTCTAATGGATGAGTCTCTTAGAGTACATGTATTCATAGGTATTTTCATTACGTCCTAAACAAAAGATACATGAGATTGGCACTTGTAAAAGCATGCATTTATGAAAAATCTTCTTGATTTACAAAACATCACTTTCCAAGCGATCTACTATTTTCACAAAAGGCAGTATGTAAAACTAATGTGGGAGCTCTCTTCATATTCTTAATATTTGTGGTTACTTCATAATCCTAATAACAATGAGGCATACTCATCGCCTCCATAATTTCCCTAGCACTCTCCCCAATCTACCTCTTCTTCGTTTTTCCTATACCATTTTTTGTGGCTTATACCTACATGTGATTTGCCTTTTGATACCATTAGTTTTCAAGAAATCAGAAAATATATGAGAGAAGTATTCTCCCTCTCCATCTCACCTAGTACACTTAATGTACTTGTCACATTATCTTTCAACCATAACCTTGAACTTCTTGAAATAATAAAATACATGTGATTTATGTTTCATAGAATAGACCCTTCAACCTTTTGTGTTAATGTGTCCATATCTCTTGTGACATAGATCCAACTCTGTCACCTTCTCGTTTCCAAATGTGAAGTAAGCTATTTTATTGAAGTTAGGCTTCACATCCAAGGTGAACAACCTTCCTTCCTTTCTGCCTTTGGCTATCAATATGTACCCTTCTTTCGGCTTTGCAACAAGCATCCTTTGTGATTGAACTTGACCTACAAACGTCTCTCACCCATTTGCCCCTCAAAAGCTAAGTTCCTTGTGATTGTGGAAACATGAAGCAAATTTTTCAAACACTTGGCTTTTTGAGAAGCTTTTACCTTAACATCACCTATATGTATAATAGAATGAGGAGTATCATCACATGTTTCTACATGTCCTTTGGTTGATGGCACCTGCATGTTTGAGAAGAACTCCTTCTTGCAACTCATGTGGTTGTTATGCCCACTATCAATGTACCAAGTATTTGATCCTTGTGTCTCATAGTCTTTCATTTGCATCATGGCTAAATTATTTTCATTTTCATTTGAAGTAGATGCGTAATTACCTTGACCTTTATGAGATGAAATTTTCATCTCCCTTTGATAGCCGTCTCTTGCATAGTGGCCATATGTTGATCGGATCTTGTAGACGCATGAACGAGATAGTATAGAAATGGAATCTCATAAAAGTATACACATAATCAAGAGAGAGAAGAGACTTAACTCAAGATTAGGTAAATCTCCCCCCCCCCCCACACATACTTTGATGTGCAAGACTATCATGTATGTGTATTTATAGGCATTTTTCATTAGGTCTTGTATAGAAAATACATGAGGGTGGCACTTCAAAAAGCATGCATTTACATCATGATTGGGGATTTTAACATGGTCACTTGTATCAAAGACAGGTGGGAAGGTCAAGGTAATATCATTTTTGGTTCTGAAAAGAATGCTTGGAAAGAGTTATGTAACCTGCATGACTTTGTGGATGCTTCTAAAAATTCTGGTTTTACCTGGTCCAACAATCATTCTGGTGCTTCTTACACGGCTGCTAGATTAGACAGATGCTATGTCAACAATAATATTTTGCAAAAAAGTTGGGAGGTTAGTGCTCATATTGATCATTCCCTCCTGATGTCTGACCATAAACCCCTTATTGTCACCATTAGAACGGGTAACCCCTCCTTTAAGTCTGGTTGGCCTCATCTTGATGTTAACCTTCTCAAGCTCCCCTGCATTAGAACTGAGACGAAAAGGATTTTTTTCCACCATTTTAAAAGCACTAGATCTCCTGGTGTGGCCTGGGAAAAAGCGGTTAAAGATGTTCAGGTTTTATTTACCCACTTTAAGCAAAAAGCTAAAGAGTGTAGAGCTAAAAGATATAGAGCTATTGTTGATAAGCTTAAAGCTCTAGATGTTACTTCTCAAGAGTATCAAAGGTTACAATTGAGATTGTGCAAGGAAAGTTATCTTGAAGCTACCTACTCTCTTGCCTCATCAAAAGAATTTTGGAGTGAGATAATGGACAGGAACAACAAACATATGTTCTCTCTCTTGAAAAAAAACAAAGTCAGGGACTTCATTCCCAATTTGAAAAAGAAAGAAGGTGGTCACACTTTAAATATTGAAGAGACTCTTCAGGAGGCTAAAAGCTTCTTTATAAGTGTTTTCTCTGGTACTCCCAAGTGGGGGGAGGACATCCAGAGGGCCAGGGATACTATTGCTCTAAAAAGGAAAAAAATGATTCCTGAAAGCCTGGTTCCCATCCTGGACCTGCCCCTCACTGCCGGTGAGATCAAAGAAACCATTTATAAATTGAAACCCTGTAAGTCTCCGGGATTTGATGGATTGCCAAATGAATTCTTCATATTGCTATGTGAATTTCTTACTCCTTATATTCTCTTGGTGTGGGAAGAGGCTTCTAGCAAAGGATTTCTCCCTTGTCACATTAACACTGGAGTTATAAGACTTATTCACAAAAGGGGAAGTAAAGATGACCTCAACAATTGGAGACCTATCACTTGTCTGAACACCATCTACAAGAGTATTGCTTCTACCATAGCCAGAAGACTTAGTCCCATGATGAAACACTTTATCCTCCCTAAACAAAAAGGTTTCATCAAAGGTAGATACATCCTTGATGCTATTATTTCTCTTTGGGAAGGTATAGACAATGCTAAAGACTTGGGCCAAAGTTTTTATTTCTTTAAGATTGACATTGATAAGGCTTATGATAGAATTGAATGGGATTTTATTCTCCAATCTCTTCAAGACCTGGGAGCTAGCAAAAGACTCATCAGAAATATTAGCACTCTCTTTGGCAATGCTTGTTCTAGGGTTGCCATCAATGGCCATATCTCTGATCCTTTTACTCTTAGTAGATCCATCAGACAAGGCTGCCCTCTTGCTCCCTTGCTCTTTGCAATTGCTAGTGATGCTTTAGGTTGGCTTGTTAAAGATGCTATGAACAATGGTACTATAAAAGGAATCAATGTGCTTAACTCCCCTTCCCCTCTTGGGCTCCAAATGTTTGTTGATGATACTAATGTTATTCTAAATGCTGATGATCTTTCTGTAAACAAATTTCTGGAATGTTTAGAGATTTTTTATCTTGCTAGTGGTTCCAAAGTTAACCATTCCAAAACTGGATTTAAAGCTTCTAATGAAACTATTCCTGAATGTGTTTCTAGACTTGGATGCAACATTATCAAAGATGGAGAGATCTTTAGATTGTTGGGGATTCCCATGGGTTTCCAGATTTCTTTTGCTCAAAGGTGGGAATGGGTGGTGGAAAGGTTTAAAAAACACTTGTTGTACTGGTATGATACTAACAGTTCCCTCCCTCATAAAACTTTTGTTCTCAATCATTACTTCCTTCCTAAATTGGTCTATTTTCTGGCTTGTTGGTCTCCTTCTAATAAGCAACTTGGAGAGGTTATCTGTTTAGCCAGGAACTTCTTATGGGGAAGTAAGTCTGATAAAAAAAAAAAGTCCCCAAGGTGGCTTGGAAAGTGTGCTGTCTCCCTAAACATCAAGGTGGATTGGGCATTATTAATCCTGTGAAAATGGCAGACAACTTGGCTTCTAAATGGATTTTGAGATGTATTGACTATAATGATGTCTGGGCCTGTCTTCTGAAAAGAAATACTTCTAGATTTTGTCTTTCTGACTACAGGGCCTGGAAGAATCTCAACCTTTGGGACATTATAACTGCCCCACATCCCATCACCCCCTTTGGTCGTCCCTTAGTGTGTAGAATGTGGCAAGCCTGGTTCAAAGCTAAGAACTCTTTTAAACTCCCTAACGAACTTGCCTGTTCTCTTCAATTTTATTTGCAAGAGTCTCCATGGTTGGGCTGGCTTGCTTACTGTGAAGAAAACAGGCTGACAATCAAGCAACACAAATGCCACAAAGCTGGAATCACTACTTGGAACAATTACATATGTGGAGTAAGGGTAAGGACTGCACAAGAAGTCTTTTCTAGCACTAATCTGTCTCTGTCTTGCTTTCAGGTAATTCAAAAACACAGAAACATGCTGCTGCAAAAGATGGACAGGTGGCATAGGAAAAAGGTTGACCTAGTGGATATTGCTAATGTCATTTTCAAACAGTTCAAACGTGACAAAGGGTCTGCTGCTCAAATCTTGAAAAAGCTCAACTCTAGGTGGCAGGTGAATTGGTCTACACACCAGTGGACTTACAGATTTAAAGCTCTGTGGGCTCTTCTAGATTTTCAGCAAGCATTCATTTCTCCAGTGGAGGATGCTGCACCATGGCCTTTGGACTCGTCATAAAGTCAGGAAAATTTTTAATAGTGGTGGGTCTTGTATATTTTGTGGCCTTGTGGAGGATGTTTCACACCTCTTCTTTGAATGCCATCATGCCAAAAAATTTTGTTCTCCTGTGGAGAAGTATCTGCTAGTGAATGGTCTCCCCAAACTTAGTAAAATGGAGGTGATTCTTGGTTGCTGTAATCACTTGGATATTCTGTTGTGGAATATTTGGAGGGGCTATATTCTTTGGAACATATGGCTCAGTAGGAATGAGGCTACCCTTGGTAGCAGAAAAAGGAACTACCTCATCACTTTGCCTGTTATTCTGAAAAATGCTTCTCTATCTTGTATTAGGAGAGTCAGAGATGCTTCTTGTAATAACTATGATGTCTACAAGATTTTGTCTGAAAATTCTCCCTCTAGATGGAAAAAACTGTTAGCTGAACAGTACTCTTGTAAAAGGTTGGACATGTATTTCTCCTTGTAATTTGTCCTCTGGGTCAGGTGTCTCCTGCCCAAGGCACACTGTATACGGCCACCATTAATACAAATTTTCCTTGTTCTTTCAACAAAAAAAACAAAAAATCTGCTTTATTCATAAAATAATCCATTTTTAAGCAATCTACTATATTTTATAAAAATGTCACTTTTTAAGTGATCTACTATTTTTACCAAACATATTTCCAATAATATCTTTCAACTATCTTCAAAAATATCTTAATAAATCCATGGGCATTTATATGCTCATGATTTTTCACTTACTATATCAGAAGACAATCATATAAAAAATGTCAAGACATTTAAATCCATATAACATTTCATTATTCCATAAAGTATAGCATGCCTCCAAATTGACTAGAAAATGACCTTAGCTGATAAGAATGAAATAGACATGGACGTCGAGTAACATGTCGCATTACAGAACATCATAAGCATCTTCCATGTAAAAACACATGCATGGAAATAAAAAACTCGAATTTAATGTGATTATGGATGATATATAAAAATCAAATGACTATAACGTGGAGTTTGTGATGTCTTATGAATCCATTAAGATTCTTCAAGTGAGTGATTTTTATATTTTGCTAAATATCTATGATATTGGTTACCTGTAGATGTAGTAGTCACATCATAATCAAGTATTTTCTCTAGAACTAAAACTTAAGCATTCTCTTCAAGCAAAGCAGGATCATCTAAAATAGGAGTGAGTGGTAAAGTTCCTTTAAAGAATTTCAATAAAGTAATATGAAAAGAATTATGTATATTTCAATGAGAAGGTATCTCTAATCTAAAAGAATTCTCATTAAGTTTTTTAATAATAGGAATGGTTTCACCCTTCTCTGATGATGTCTGTGCTTTTCTCTGATTATGGTTGTGCCCTTCTCTGATTATGGCTACTTTTCCCAGAAGAAAAACTTCAGACTTTTCATGATTTTGAATCACGTGCTGCCCATCAGTTCTCCTCTTCCTATGCCTTAGAAATGCCAGCTTGAAGATCTCAATCAAAATGCCCCTCTTCGATCTGCCTTAGCTTTCCTTGTCTCTTTGTGACGGCTGATCCCTGTCAGATTCCTCTATGCCTTCCTTTCTAATGAGCCGCCTCTACGCTCTTTGTTCGTGATCCCCTGCGAGAGAGCGGCTCCAACCTCCCTTTGAGTCCTCCCATCTCCAATGCACCACTCATTTTTTCTCATCGAAGCTATCCTCCTATCCCTACTGCATGCATGATGCATCCGTGTCTCCTTTTCGAAAAAAAAAACTATCTGTCTGCCTTCGGAAGAACTCCTCCCTCCACGCATGCGAGCCTCCAAACTTTCAGATGCAAGCACAAGTTGCAAGAATGTTGTGTTGTTATTGAGCAGTTACATATGTGTGCATATCAACTTTCGATACCTTCCAAGCATCTAGGCTTTTCAGGGCTATGGGCATCGTTCCATTGTTGAACACAAAAAGCCTTGCTGCATTATCAATGCAATAGTGGGATACACCCTCAAAGTGATACAGACTCTTCCGCTGTGCACAAATGTCTCCACAATTGAATGGTCAACAATCACACGAAGTGACAATAACTTCTCTTTCTTTAGAACAGGGACAAAGGATCCATACGAGGTTTTATCAACATTGATAGCTAATGATGGCCTGCTTTGATCATTACAAACCAGTGTAGTCCGTGTTCCATTCGACTTAGTAACAAAGAAATAAATTGCAGTCTGCTCCTCCCCATGCACAACTCATTGTTGTTTCTCTGTTTCATGCTCGACGCCAAACTGAACATGAAAAATGGCTTTCCACTTCTTTTCATTATAGAGTCTTCAAATAAATACATATCGCTTAGCACCAAAGATTATGCACAAATGAGAGAGTCGGAAGAAAACTAAAATGAAGCGAAACTATGGGCCGAATATATGTCTCATCATTCTTGATGGTCTTTATGCTACTCATTTCGATAGATGGTTATATTATCCACAGTCTCCTCAAGTACATTGTTGTTTACTTGTAGTTTCAAAAACATTTTCCATGGTAAATAAGATTCGTCTTGGTGCCTTTCTTCTTGGTTTCAAAGTAAACGGCCAAACATATGTATCTTTTATGTCGAACCACAAAGCTTCCATCTTTTTCTCTGATACCCACTAATCATATCATGAACCATTGATCCAAACAATGTTCTAATTTGAGGTAAGCTGAAGCGAGAGTAGAAATGAAAAATCTCTATGACACTCACCCCCACCAAACCTGTGCGTCCTCCGGATGCGCCAAACAAAACCTGTTTTCTGCTTCCAAAATAAAGATCAACTTCATAACATATTGTATGTGCATGGGTTTGAAAACAATAAGTGCATGTGCCAGGCCGTGAAATGGGCCCTATTTAAATGCACACTTTGAAATGCATAGAGAACAAATATGGTGCAATGAGCAAGGTAAAAGGCTTCGGATGGTGAGGATTGTGCATTCACTAGCATACATAGCAATATGAATGTACATAAAGCCTTACAGTCTCTCTTATGTGCATGGGTACAAATCAGATAGTGCCTCAATGCATGGTCATGTAATGTGACCCTATCACATGCATACTTGAAGTGCATTTGCAAATATTTATGGTGCATAAGAGATAAGATCTTGTGATGAAGAGGTTTTATCTCCCAGACTTAAACTTTGCTCGCAGATTTTATCATGCATGTTACAATCTAGATTGGTGCAAATGGATGTGCACGTAAGACAAAAGCTCAACATGTGTTTTTACATAATTTGATGCATACTTTAAATGCAAGGTTAAACAAAATGGTGCAAAACTGAAAGTAAAAATTTATTCATGATCTATTCTTGAAGAAAAACTTGGTTTGCCAATAACTCCCATTCTTCATCCTAAACTTGAAAAATAATTCATCTTGAAACACTTGTAAAAAACATTAAGTCAAATTTTGTGGATCTCATAATATTCCATTGAAAAAATCAAATCATCCATTCTTGCTTGACCTACATTAAACCACTCAAAAACTTGATTAGAAAAACAAATATTACCATCATTAATATGTAGAAAATTAAGACAAAACAAGTGTTCATTCATGTCGAAACCCTTAAATTTATATTTTTCAAATGCATAAGTATCAATGTTTATAATAGTCTCAGTTTTTTCTTCCTTATATGGAGAATCAATGTGAGTGATAACTTTAGGAGAAGCTATTGTGATGAGTGGGATCTCTTTAGCACTTACATCACTCACTTCTTTAATGATTAATTTGGAAAGATTTTTGGAAAAATTAGGCAAAGCGTTCTCATGATCACACTCATGTTTGCTTAGTGTTTTGTGTTCTATAATTGTAATTTTGTTTTCATCATTTGTCTTTTGATAAGTACAATGTAATTCATTGTTTATAGAAAGAGGAAAATATATGAGTTGTTGACGTTCATATCTAAGAGCAAGTCGGTGAAATGCTTTTGCACAATTTTCCAATCATTAGTAAAGCCGTTAAAGGTGTTATTTTCTTCCACAAGAGGCTCTAAGTTTTTACGAACTGAGTACTCATGGGTAGTTAAAAAATCCATAACTTTATAAGGCTCAAGATAGGTTTGTTCTTGCTCAGGTAAGTCGCTAAACTGTTCTTCAAAGTGTTGGAAACTCTCAATTAAGTTCTCTTTTGGTTTAGATGTATTTACCCAAGTTTGAAAAGTCATATGATTTCTCTTTGTTAAATCCTCGAAGGAGACTTTTTGTAGCAATTGGTTCTTAAAAACATTCCAAGCTATGGTGGATGATCCCAACCAAACGCATATTCTCTATCGCATATCTCCATTGGATATACGCCTAAAGGTTGAAACCCAACTATCCCTAGGTATGCCATATTGATAAGCTAAATTTTCATACTCTTTAATATAGTTAGTGATATCTTAACCACAAAACTCCTTATTCTCTACTTTTAGGTCATCAATCAATTTCCAGATTATTTCTTCTATGAGGTGTGCGTCCATTATGAAATCTCTATTCAGAGGAGACTTCAAACCGTCTCATAAGGCAAAACTTATACACACATGTTCTTGATTTCGTCTGAAAGAAGAATCCTGAAATTTGATTTTACATTCCTATGCATGTGTGCAAACAAGGAAATACAAGTATACATACTTGGAATTCCTTCATGTCGTATGTACCTAAGTTGCCATGCCGATCCTTCACGTCGGGTTCACCAAATGTCGGTGCAAAAGCGATGGTCGGTGGATCAAGCCAACCGCTGAAAATACGGCACAGGTAGGGTGCTTACTGCAATCTGAGGTGTCGTGAAGACTCAACGAGCAAATTAAGAATGGAGGGAATGAACTAGTTACACAACTTTGACTCACATAGATGATTTTAGTGAACATTGGGAACACAAATTCTCATTTCTTTTCCATAATTCAAGATGTACGCAGACATCATCCAGTAAGCTCAAAGATAAATAGGTATCAATAAATGGACACTCAAAAGAATGGCTTATCTCAATTGTCGACATCATTCATGATCAAATCCTTCATTGAGCATGACTTCTTTTTAACTATATCAAGCGAACATTTTATCTTTCTTGAGAGATTATGAACCCTTTTAAGCATTCCAGTATGAAAACAAGATAGGTTAATCTTATCCAGAGTGTTACTGAATGATATTCAACACGTCATATAATGCAATCGTCATGACACAATCAAATGTCTTTACACTATAAAAAGCCTTGTTGCATTATCCAGTGCAATAGTGGGATACACCCTCGAAGTGATACAGACTCTTCCGCCTTGCACAAATGTCTCCAAATGGAATGGTCTACAATCACACGAAGTGACAATAACTTCTCTTTCTTTAGAACAGGGACAAAGGATTCATACAAGGTTTTATCAACATTGACGGCCAATGATGACCTGGTTTGATCACTACAAACCAATGTAGTCCACGTTCCATTCGACTTAGTAACAAAGAAATAAATTACGGTCTGCACCTGCCCATGCATAACTCATCGTTGTTTAGCTGTTTCATGCTCGACCCCAAACTGAACATGAAAAATGGCTTTCCACTTCTTTTCATTAAAATAAGAGTCTTCAAATAAATACATATCGCTTAGCACCAAAGATTATGCACAAATGAGAGAGTCAGAAAAAAAAAATTAAGCAAAGCTATTGGCCGAATAAATGTCTCATCATTCTTGGTGGTCTTTATGCTACTCATTTCGATAGATGGTTATATTATCCACAGTCTCCTCAAGTACATTGTTGTTCACTTGTAGTTTCAAAAACATTTTCCATGGTAAATAAGCTTCGTCTTGGTGCCTTTCTTCTTGGTTTCAAAGTAAACGGACAAACATATGTATCTTTTATGTCGAAGCACAAAGCTTCCATCTTTTTCTCTGATACCCACTAATCATATTGTGAACCATTGATCCAAACAATGTTCTAATTTGAGGTAAGTTGAAGCAAGAGTAGAGATGAAAAATCTCTACGATAGCATTTTCCAAAAGATTGCTATTGTGCTAGTCCTCATGAAAATATTTCATAAATAATGTGAGTGGAAGTCCTAAAAAAGAAAAACCATTTACAAACTTTCTAGAAAAACTAGCTAGCCATAGAGAAGATTGAACGTCATTCAGAGATTAAGGTACATGCCTTTCTTGAATTACTTTAATTTTTTATGAATCTACATGAATGCCTTGACTAGAAACAATATGTTCTAAATATTGTAAATCTGTTTGGAAGAAAGAATTCTTTTCAAGATTTGCATAAATTTTGTTTTTTTATAACAAATGAAAGACTTGCTAAATGATTTCCGTGGCGGTTTTCATTCTCATTATAGACAAGTATATCATCAAAGACAACAAGAACAAAGGCTTTTTAAGGAAGAAAAATATTAATCATCATATGTGCAAATGTACCACATGCATTGGTGAATCCAAAAGGCATAACCATGAATTCAAAGTGACCAATTTGACTTCCAAAGGCACTCTTATAAATGTCATTTTGTGTCATTCCTATCTGATGATACCCAGATTTCAGATCAATTTTGCTAAAAGCACCTCCTGCATGAAGTTTGTCTAGCAAATCCTCTAACTTAAGAATAGGATATCTGATTTAAATTGTGATCTTATTGAGTGCTCTATACTCAATGCACATCCTTTAAGTCTTGTTCTTCTTGTCCACTAAGAGAACAGATGCTCCAAATGGAGAAGGAGTAGGGCTTATAAGTCCTTTGTGGACTAGATCCTTAACTTGATTATCTATTTGTTTTTAATGTGAAGGTCCATGCCTATAAGATGCTTTATGGGAAGGAGAATTACTAGAAACTAAGTCTATACTATGGTCAAGAGATCCCCTAGAAGGTGGTATTTTAGAAGGAAAATCAACCATAAAGCAGTCCTGATAGGAATTTATAAATTATTTATGTGCATTAGGAAGTGTATGTGTATAATCAACTCTGTTATTGAGAAGAAATAGTACTTGAATTGTAGTTTTTTCTAAATGCATGTTCTACTTGAGTATGCATTATTAATGGAAATGGTTGTAATTAATGCATTGCAGACAAAGAAATATCTTGATTGTTAAACTTGAAACTTATTATGTGTGTTTGATAATCAATGCATGGATTATAATGATGACAAAAAGGCATACCAAGTATAACATCATAGAACTACAAAGGAGCAATTAAGAATGTCTGTTCATCTATGTATGTACCTATACAAACTTGAAAGTTATGCACTTTACTTGTAACATTATGTATGTTTCCTTGAGATGTGGACTAATTTATACATAGAATGAATTCGATGTAATAGAGAGCTAGCACTAGTGTATAAGACATAAAATCATGTGAACTATTATCATCATGTAAAATATTAACAACTTTACCATTAATTGTAGCTTGCATGACAAGTAAATTACGAATAGAAATTTCATTGCCGAAGGTACTTATATCTTTTCCAATGCTTCTTTGGTCCAATCAACTTGATTGTGACCATGAAGCACCTCCATAATGTGTACTTGAGCTCCAATGGGTTTCATGTTGTTAGTTCCAAACTAACATTTAGCCTTACTACGATAGAACTTACCACAATGCTAGCAAGTAATAGGCGGCCAATTTTGTTGAGCACGATCATCATAGCTAGAAGGGTTGGAGGTTTGATAGGTTGTAATGTTGTGGTCTTGTGTATTGGTGAGAAATTAGATTGTGGAGGGCGTTGAAACATAGGTGGGCACTAAAAAGTAGTGAAAGGACACTTGAAAGGAAAATTATGCTTGATTGGTTTTTGTCGTTGGTGCATTGGTTGTAAGCGAATGGACTTGGTGATAGATGGAAACTCCTTCTCAACATCATTGGCAAACAAAATAGCTTCATAGAGGGTGACGAGATAGTGTGTTAAGCTTGTCTTGAATTCCCATCTTCAAACCATCTCATACTTCCCTTGCAAGGTATCTTGAGTGTATAGGGGGTAACCAGCTCTATGATCAAGTACTCCTTCTTCTCAAGGGGGGTTCTCCTTAGGGTAGTATACCCTATAACATGGCTTTGTGCAGGTACCACTTGAGAAGGTAAACCAAGGAATAGACAAGGAGTTACAAAGATGCTGAAAAGACCAATAAGACTAAGATTGAAAATTGTGCCAGTACACGAAGAGCTACAGTTAAAAATAGTACAAAGGTCTTATCACTTTAGGAATGAACTTGGAATACTCAACACAAAGAAGGTATATAATAATGTCAGTATTCTTCCCAAATGCTACAAAATTGATCTTAAAAGAGAGATATCCTAGTGTACCCATTCTCACCGTTGTGCTGACTACCTCCCAACACTTAAGCCTTCACTCTGCATATTCTCCATAGAGAGGCCTCTTCCTTAGTGGGCAAGATCACACCAATGAGCAGAGAGTAACCAAGGAATAACTTGACAAGAACACACTCATAGTGCCGGAATAGCACAAAAACACCTAAATTGATAGAAGCTAAAGTCGTGGAGAGACAACACTCTGTGTATCTCTCAACTTCATAAATCTCTGTATATTCTTTCAAGTGGATCCTTCACTCTCATATATCTTAGTTGGTACCCAGAAGAGGAGCAAAATGCTTCTTATTTAGATCTCAAGGGCAAGAGAGTGGCCTCTTCCAAATCCAATCATCTACAACCATGACGACTTACTACAGGCGTGCTACTCTTGCATGATAAAAGTGGTAGGAGAGTGGGCTAATTTTGGAGATGTGGTGTAATTTGAGTACTAAACCTTGGTTGGCTCTCCATGGCTCACTTTGAATGTGAATACTCTATCTATTAATACTCCATGTCACAAATGGTGGGTTTGACTGCCCCAAAGTAAATTTTGGATGAACATTGACCTTTGAGAAATGTGATATTGCTCCAGCACCTTCACACCAATAAGATGATTTCACTCCAGGTAACACGAATGTATTCAGGTGCATTTGTATTCTGAAGTAGATGAGTGAAAACATGAATTCCGCTAAGGATGAATTTTGAAGCTAATGAGTGAAAGGAGAAATCCTTAGCGAAATCCTGGAGATGAATTAGCACATCTGATTCTTCAAGAAAAAATAGTTCACGCATAGACTAGGCTCATGAGGATGAATTTTGCGTGACCCTTGAGGATGCATTCTGCCAGCGAATTGTCTTCGTGAGAGGTGCAAATGTTCATATTTGACCATACAGTTTTGCAGCAAGCATGTCGAGGCACTTGCTGGCTATAGTGGAAACCTACCAAGTAGTGCCCGAAGGATCAAATCCACGGTGCCTACACCCCAGCAAGAGGATTTTCTTCAGCATTTCTAGTAGGCAAATTTTTCACTTTCACGCAAAAAGGCAATCTCTCACGCCGTTGAATTCGCATAATCTTGACGGAGAATTTGGATTATGTTGGCTGGGAGCTTCAGAAACATCTCGAAAAGAACTTTTTCCTCTTACATGAAAAATTGGATAGCGTGTATGAAGAAAGCATTATATTTATGTAGTCTATGCAGTTTTTACTGAATGATTGCGTGGCCAGTGTGGATAGCGTGGCGAACTACTAACCGCCCGACAGGGTATGGAATCGGATTGCAGCCATGTCGGCATGTGATTTCCAAGCTAAATTTGGGAATGTTTTTGCGTGGATGAATTTGTCTTGCATGGACGAATTCGGATGAATCTCTGGATGCGAACGAAATGCCAAGGGACAATTTTTTTGCGACTCTTCTCCATGATGAATGTCAAGGGACGATGTTTTGGGAATGGCAAGGGAAGAACTTTTCAAGGACTAATTTTTTAAGACAAATTCTGAAGACTAGTTCTGAACATTGACTTTTGGAAGACTAATTTTGAAGACAAATTCTACAAAATAAGTGCAGGGACAAAAATTGCACCTTTTCCCAAGCCGAATTTGCTTAGGCTTCCCCCACACTTCCAAGCTCTAGGATGAAAGATAACATAGGATGGACCTCGCATGAACCTCCTATCTGATCTTTTGTTTGGGATGATTCTGCTGCATGTGAAAGACGAGTGTCTTGATAACGAAGCCGGAAGAATTTCTCTTTAAAAGGAGAAGATTTCTAATAAAACTTCTTAGATGATTTTTATTCGGGCTACAATCCCTCACATCAAGATGTTGCACCATCTCGATGCAATTCTTGATTATTGGCTAAACGTTACTAGCGATTAAAAGAGAACTACTTATTGGCAGAAAATAAATTGGACATGAGAGGTATGGTATATATAGTGGTGGAATTGTTTCAATTTTTTTTCAAGTTAGATAAGCAATTATCCTTGAAATGTTAACGAGAGGTAATTTCTCACCCTGCAAGTCCTTCAATTGTAGTACTCCTTGTTGAAATACCCTCAGCACTTTGTAGGGTCCTGATGATTTTGGTGCTAATTTGGCATGTAGAGGCTGAATCTGATATACTAGGACAAGAGATCCGTCTTCCACATTGGTCGTTAAGTGCCTATTATGAATGTGTTTACTCTCTTCCTGCTTTACTTGGAACCTCTTGATAGCTCTTTCCTTGTATTCGTCCAATGCTACAAGTCTTCTAATGCGAGGGTCGACTTCCATTGTTTTTTCTTCAATTTCCTTTTTGATGATGAGTTCAAAAGGGGCTAGCACCCCTTCCCATAAACAAGGAGAAATGGGCTCTCTCTCGTGGCGCCCCTTCTAGTTGTTTGTAAAGCCCATATTGCACCAATAAGTGCTTGGGGCCATGAACTATGATGGTCAAAGGCTAATTCCTATAGTAATCCAATCAAAATCTTGTTAGAACTTTTTTCCTACCTATTTGCTCTCGAGTAATAGGCACATGCTTTTTTTATGGAAGATCTTGTACCTATCAAAGATAAACTACAACAGTTGATTTACAAAGTGTGTGCTTCTATGACTAGTAACTTCCAGTGGGCACCCAAATCTTGAGAATATTCTTTTATACATAAACTTTGCTATTGTAGTCATAGTACAATCCGTGGTAGCCTAATCTTCTACCCATTTATTAGAATAACATGTGCCCATTAACATATACTTCTTATCCCTAGGTTGACTAGTTGGACTAATTGGCCCAATAAAATCAAGACCCCATTTTTCGAAAGGTAGGCATCTTGTGGAGTTGACTAATGGTTGAAAACTTAGTGTGCTAGGCCTACGAACACATCTTTGAAAGATGTCACATCCTTTGGAAAACTTCATAGCATGTTTGTAAACATGAGACCATTATAATCCCCTATGGATGTTTTTGTGAGCCAACGCCCCTCCCTTGAGATGCCCTTAACTCTATGCTTCTTCAAGAAAAAAAATGACCTCCTCTCGATAGACATATTTTCTCAAGGTACCATCATGAAAATATTTATACAAATGGCCATTTAGAAGCAAATATGTTGTGGCTTTAAAGAGCAACTTTCTCTTCTCTAATGGTAGTATGTTCTCAGGGAATTTTCTAGAACTGAGAAGATGCAAAATTTTAGTGTACCACTCAGTTTGAGTCTCTACCAGGAACGGACTGCCATCCACAAGTTCATCATTAATACTTGTTGCCTTTTCACTCATAGCAGTCCTTGACACTTGATCTGCTATGTAGAACATTCCTGGTCTCATATGAATCTCAAATTCATACTCTTGAAATAGTAGTAGGCAATGCCGGATTGTTCTTGCTACTCTAGGCTTATTAATTAAATACTTCACGGATTGATGATCCGATATGACAATGAGATGCACACCTAGAAAGTAGTGCCAAAAGTTTGGAGTGCAAATAAAATAACCAAACCTTCCCTTTCCATAGTGCTCTAGTTTCCTTCTACCTTGATAAGTAGTCTCTTAGAAGAAGCTATAAGTTAATGCATCTTGGGCATAGTGGGTTGAGCCAAAATAGCTCCTATTGCATGAAGACTAGCATCTGTATGCACATGGAACTCCAATGACAAGTTAGGAACAGTTAAGAGTGGAGTTGTACATAGCCTCAATTTTAGTTCACAAAATGCCTTCTCAGCTTCAGGACTCCATGGGAAAGGAATCTTCTTACTGGCAAGCCTTGTTAGAGGCTTAGCTAGTTCTAAATACATTTGTATAAATATCTTTTGATACCCTACATGGCCCAAAAATATTTGCACTACCTTAGGAGTCTGTGCAATGGGCATGGAAAGGATTGTAGTGACCTCTGCTGGATCTATAGTTATTCCTTCTATAGACACTATGTGACTAAACAAAGTGCCTTTAGTGACCAAAAATGAAATTTAGTAGGACTCAAATTCAAACCTATTTTGAGGCATTGCTCAAAGATTTCCTTCAAATTTTCCAAGTGGTCATGAAAATCTTGAACTAGTCTTGCTTGATCTATGCCTAAGAATAGAACAAAGTCATCCATAAAAATACATAGACAGGTTGTCAACCAATTTCCCAATATCAGATACATTATTCTATTAAACGAAGCAAGTGCATTCCTCAACCCAAAAGCCATTCAATGCATACTCTTATTTTCCCACTATTGTTTCTTAGGTACAATAAGCATAGGTGAAAGCCACCATGAATGTTCTGCTAGAACAATAATGTGAGCCTCCTTTAATTTTGTTATATCCAGTTTTACTACCTCTGCATGTTTTAGATTCAATCGATAAGGCCTATTTCTTGCAGGTGCAACGCCCTCATCTAAGGGTATTGGATGTAATCCAAGATCCTCTAGAATCCCATAAGATCTTTGTAGGGCCGTGGAGAGGTATTTTATAGGAGAAAGAGAGATACGTTACCTTCTGTAGTGAAAAGGGATAATGCCACAACTAGGATGCTAAGTGGACTATTTGAGGATTCTCTTCATCTCCAAGGTTTACTTCTTGAAGAAGTGCTTCTAGAGTGATCTCACTTGAAAAAGCATCTCCTTTCTATGCAAGAGTGGAATTCACCTCACGTTCCATAGCATGTTCCATGGTCCATCCCTAAGGAATTTCTAAAAGGAGGAGGTCTTCTGTACTCTCAAATGTAAAATTAGGCCTTTGAGACTCAAAATTAGCCTCCCTAAAAGCTTCGTCGATTTTGATCTTTTAGGATCTTCTACACTTTTGTAGGACTCTTTAGTGATGAATTTTCATATAATTGGCCCATTTTGCTCCAAAGGACCAATTTGAGTATTCGGGCCCCCCCAAAGGTACTAGCTCACTTCCTACTACGTTTTGCTTAGTTCTTGCTAACTTTTGATCGCTAGGACCATTTTTGTGAAAAATGCCAACTTTTGATCTCCAAAGGTTCTTTATTGACGTCTTCCTTTTTTTTCCTACAAAGATTTACTTTTTCTCCCTTGTCAGGGATTGAGTTTAAATTTTCATTTTTCGATTCTTTTTCCCTTCCCTAGGCTTCTTCCGCAAATTCTTCCTTTCTCCAGTAATTTGATTAATCATCCAAATTTAACACTTTATCTACTTCTTGGGGTATAGAAGGCATCATCTAAATATTAAATGTATACCCACTTGGTTTTCGAGTGTTAGATCCTTCTTCTAGATGTATCTGTAGTTGGATGTTAGTGTTTGTGGAAATCACAACTCATTCTTTCCCCAATCGTGTACATCTTTCGCTTGCCTTAGCCAAGGTCTCCCCAAGAGTAGAGGGTAAGAAGTCTCTTGTGGTAATGCAATAACAACAAATTCCAGAACAAAGTGACAACCCTGCACTATCATAAGTACCTTTTCAATAATTCCAAGCGGTGCAAATTGGATATGATCTGGTAATGTAACAATGAAGGATGCTATCTTGGTGCGATTGAATTTTAGTTTCTTCATTATGATGTCTAGCATCAAATTGATGCTAGAGCCTAAATATATGATAACACCGATAAGAACATCTCTTATAAAAATAGATAACCTTTGTATCGTGGCATTTCCCTCTCTCTCTCTCTCTCCCCCGAAACCCCCTCCAACCCCACTATCCCCTCCTCTTTTCCACCACCACCCCCAAACTCCACAAACCCCACACAACCCCACACCCCTCCATAGCCCTCCACAAACACCACAAATCCCACACAACTCCACACCTCTCCACAACCCTCCACAAACTCCACAAACCCCACACAACTCCACACCCCTCCACAACTCCCCACAAACCCCACACAACTCCACACCCCTCCACAAACTCTGCAAACCCCACACAACTCCACACCCCTCCACAGCCCTCCACAAACTCCACAAACCCCACACAACTCCACAGCCCTCCACAAACTCCACAAACCCCACACAACTCCAAACCCCTCCACAACCCCTCACAAACCCCCCAGACCCCACGAACCCCACAAACCCCACACAACTCCACACCCCTCTACAAACTCCACAAACCCCACACAACTCCACAACCCCCAACAAACTCCACACCCCTCCACAACCCTCCACAAGCCCCATAAACCCCACTCAACTCCACACCCCTCCACAGCCCTCCACAAACTCCACAAACCCTACACAACTCCACACCCCTCCACAGCCCTCCACAAACTCCACAAACCCCACACAACTCCACACCCCTCCACAAACCCCCCAAAAACCCCACAAACCCCACGAACCCCACAAACCCCACACAACTCCACACCCCTCCACCACCCTCCACAAACTCCGCAAACCCCACACAACTGCACAACCCCCCACAGACTCCACACCCCTCCACAACCCTCCACAAACCTCACGAACACCACAAACCCCACACAACTCCACACCCTCAAAAACCCTCCACAAACTCCACAAACCCCACACATCTCCACACCCCTCCACACCCCTCCACACCCCTCCACAAACTACACAAACCCCACACAACTCCACACCCCTCCACAGCCCTCCACAAACTCCACAAACCCCACACAAATCCACACCCCTCTAGAGCCCTCCACAAACTCCACAAACCCCATACAACTCCACACCCCTCCACAGCCCTCCACAAACTCCACAAACCCCACACAACTCCACACCCCTCCACAACGCTCCACAAACCCCACAAACGCCACGAAATCCACAAACCCCACAAACCCCACGAAATCCACAAACCCCACACAACTCCACACCCCTCCACAACCCTCCACAAACTCCACAAACCCCACACAACTCCACACCCCTCCACAACTCCCCACAAACCCCACACCACTCCACGACCCCCCACAAACCCCACACTCCTCCACAAATCCCACACCACTCCACGACCCCCCACAAACCCCACACCCCTCCACAACCCCACACAAACCCCACAAAGCCCACAAAGCCCACAATTTCCCACGACCTCCCACAGAGTTCTCATGCAATTTCTGATGGATATTTGGAGGATCATTTATTAACCAAACCCTACAGTGTTATATATCGTTGGAGAGCTCTCGACGAGTACTTTCGAATGATGCAATGATAGTTTTGAAATCTTGTATCAATTGTTGACCACACCCCACAACTCCCAACTCACCCCCTCTTCCCACCCACAACCTCCCACACCCCCATGATCTCCCTCAACTCCCCACAACTCACCTCCCACACCACCCACTTAATATGTAAGGATCAAAAGCTACTACAAAAATTAGGTGAAGGATATGCTTCTCAGGGTCATTCAAATATCACGGGTGGCACAAAATGAGGATCTCAGCTTGCATTCAAAAGTGATAGTAAAAGTGTAAGTGGTAAAAGTGAAAGTGGAGAAATGATTGTTGTCGCCAACCATTCATGACAACTGGCTATTTTTGAGGATCCAATTCAAGACTATTGGCATATTTGATTTACCCCTCTAATTTGGGCAATCAACCGGCGCATGATCAGTGGACGTGAGGAATCGGCAAGGCCCTCTTGGCCTATTGGATCCTATAAAAGCAAGGGACTTGTGTTCATTTGGGATACACACATATACTTACATGCGTACAGGGGTCCTCTCTTCGCACTTGGTGGTTACAAGCCTACTGTAGGAAGTCACTCTGTGGTGTGGATACAGAGCGTAGGCTTCCCAGTGGAGGGCTAATAACACTATAGTGTGAAGAGAGTGGCCTGGCCTTGTCTTTCAATGTGAGTCAGTGGTATTTTTATGCTCTTTTCCTTAGAGCAATTCTTAAGAATTTGTATTGATCAGGGCTAATCTCCATCTAGCTATGTTCATTGTACGGATTGGACGAATCTGTTGTAATCAATGTGTTTAGTTCTGGAGTGGCATGCTAGCCCAGAGCATGAACTTTAGAGCATTTCTCTTGCCTATGTTGTAATCATCCATTCGAACTAAGGAGTGATTGGTCTTCCTTCATTGTTAGTTGTCATTAATATTTTCTTGAGTATTCAAAACTCTGTGCAATCATTGATATCTGCCTGCTCACAGAAGTGTTAAAGGGTATATTTCCCTAAGGAAAACCTCCCGTGAGTAGGTGAAGTACTTGAGTGCTTGCTGCATGCTCCTGTTAAATGTAGATACCCTAGTACCTCCTCTACAGTTTGGCACACCCGGTGGGACCCTTGCATTTCTATGAGAGGCCCTGAGGATAGTAAATAGTCCTCTTTTTCAGTATTTTTGCCCTATTTGCAAGTAGGTACATGAACCATACGCGAGTAGAGAAGAGGCCTCTTCATATACGAAGGAGCCTTAACAAGTCAGTTATATCTTCAAGTAGTGAACCTATCTCCCCTCTACCCTCTTTGAATTTATCTATTGATTTCGGTGCGACACCACTGTCGAAGGAGGAGCATAGGAGAACATTAGACTTCTCCTCAGATACGTCAGAAGAAATACTAGTGCAAATGGAGGATCTCTCTCATTTACTCTCCAGACTCAATATCAAGTTCCCTACTTTGAAGGGACAAGCTTATGAGGATGCTGATGATCATGTGAGGAGGTTCATCTCCTTATGCCGTGGACAAGGTTTGCAGAATAGAGAGGATGCAATGCTGGTACTCTTCCCATCCACATTGGAAGGCCTTGACGACAAATGGTATAGTCAATATGCAGATGACCATTTTGCTACATGGGAGGCTCTAAAGACGGCATTCTCACAGACATTTTGACCTAGTGACTCCTCAGAAAGAGCTCTAGACCAGCTTGAGAATCTAAGGCTAAGATGACGTGAATCCTTTCATGAACTTCACACTAGAACAAAAGCACTTGTTGCACGTCTGCCGCATGCTCCAGGTGACTTCGTGGTTAAAAAATGGATAGAAAAAGCTCTGCCCAGGTCATCTCAACAGAAGCTACGTGAGTCTCTTAGATTGGATGCAACCCTCAATGATTTTGTTGCAGCATCATCACGCATTGAAGAAACTAGGCAAGATTTTGAAGGGGATACACAACCGGATTATGTTGTAGAACTAGACCCTATTGGGCAACTAAGGAAGGAACTCGAGGCATTGAGAATGCAACAGAATCAACAAGAAGAGAAGGTTTTGCCACCACTACGTCGCACTGATGATGAAGTGGCCCAACTTCAGCGTGAGTTAGAAGATTTGTGGACCACTCAGGATATAAGAAGGTAGATTTGGTGCACAATTTGTGACAACAATGGGCATTCCAATGCTAATTGTCCTAACGAGGTAAGTTGTCAATTTTGTGGAGAGGATGGTGTTGATATATTTAGGTAGTGATGTGTGTGAACACACTAGGACTGCCGAGGCACTTTTTTCCCTCTTTAGGAGGCTTTTTTCCCCCGGCTTGTATATATGCCTATTGCCCTAATGGGCTACTTATCTTTGTACATTCTCTAGTAATACATTCAGTATTGTGTGTTTGTGCTCCAACCTTCTTCTTCTTCCTTGTGCTGTTCGCGTGCTTCCACAGACGTCTATCTCCAACAATTGGTATCAGAGCAGGTTGTCACTTCTTCTAGGGCGCCGTCGACACTCCTCCGTTTGCAGTCTCAGATTCGCACGAAATTTGGTGAGCATACTCAGGCTGCAATCTAAGCTTGTTTCGGCCTCCGAACGCACTATCGTAGTGCTTGTGTAGGCTATTTCGTCCTTTTGTGCCAAAGGTATATACTAGTTTCTGTTCGCCAGTTTAAGCGTCTAGAAGTCTGCTAGAGGTCTAGTAGAACTCGTCTGGGCAGTTCCGTTCAACTTTTTGAGATACAGTCAATTTTCTGCATCAAGGTATTTTAGTCATCGGCCATGGCTGAAAGTAGTGATGTATTCCGTATGTTGGCTGTTGAGGATAAGTTGGATGGTACCAACTACCCATTATGGGCTTATATGATGCGACATGTACTGGTTGCAAAAGGATTGTGGAACATTGTGCAGGGTGTTGAAAGACGTCCTGTTACACCTATAACGACAGGTACTGCAAATACAGGTGCTGGAGCTGATGAAGATGGTGTCGAAGATGATATTCTGCAGATTCTTGTTCATGCTGCTGTTTTTGTTGCACCTACTGCAGAGCAGATTCGCTGGGATGGCAGAGATGCCCAAGCACATGCATTGATAGCTTTGTCTATCAACGTGTCATTATTCCTCACATTCGCTCTTGCAGAACAGCAAAGGATGCTTGGGATACACTTACCACTTTGTACCAGGCTAGGAATGAGGCTCGTGTTGCTTACCTCCGAAAACAGTTGGAGAGTGAGCACATGAAGGAAGGTGATTCTATGGACAGTTTCTTAACGAAGATCAAAGATTTGAAGGAACAGTTGATTTTTGCTGATGAGGTTATACTAGATAGCTCACTTCTGCGGACCGTTCTGAATGGTCTTCCTGATTCATATCAGAGTTTTGCTTCTACTCTTCGGTTGATGATGAAAGGAAATCCAAATGCCTTGTCATTTGAGGAGTTAGTCTCTGTTCTGTTGCACGAAGATCAGTCCAGGCAGAACACGTCCATTATGCGTGTTGCAGATCAAGCTTTCCTGGCTAGTCAGAAGGGAAAAGGAAAATGGAGCTCTTCTACTAGTAAGCAGAAATCTGCAAATGCTGCACAATCGAAGAACCAGGATAAAGATGAGAAGAAATCAGAAAAGCAGAAATTATTTTGCAAGTACTGTAAAGAAAATGATGGTATCATAAAGAACTATCAAAAACTGGCTGCTAAAGAGGCAAAGAAGAAAGAGGCTGGAATGGTTGTTGCAGAGGCCTCTACACCAAAAACGGAGTTTGCAAATCTTGTGCAGGAAGAAGAATGGGCATTTACTACTGTCTGCAGTTTTGACCCATCTTCTCATGATTAGTGCATGTCTGTAGTAGACTCAGATGTTTGCTAGTACTTTGACAGTGGGGCGACCAAACATATTACCTCGCAGCGTTATTTCTTCTCTTCACTCGAGCCTGCCCCTATAGGGAATACTATCACATGCGCCAATAACTCCTCTTATCCTGTTATGGGAGTTGGTAAGATCATTCTGACTATTGCTGATGGTAGTTCTTTCATTTTGTCAGATGCTTTATTTGTGTCAGGGATCAAAAAGAATCTCTTATCAGTTTCTACATTAGCCAAGATTGGCTTGGTTGTGAAATTTGTTGATGACAGGTGTAGAGTCCATGATCTCTCAAATGGCGATGTGATTATTGCTTCTGGCATTTTATGTTGTGGGCTGTATAAGCTCATAGACTATGAAAGATCTGTGAATGATTTGGCATGTGCAGTTCATGATTCTCAGGCTATGTCAGATGCAAAGCTTTGGTCATCTGAATTTTGCTAGTTTGCTACGCCTGCAGAAATCTGAAATGGTGTCCTCTTTGCCCAAACTTGAGGCTCCTGGAAAACATGTTTGTGAAGGCTGTATTTTGGGCAAAATGCAGTGTTCTTCCTTTCCAAAAGATGGTTCAATTTGGGCTACATAGAAATTGTAGCTTGTACATAGTGATGTCTATGGTCCTATGCAGACACCCTCTTTTGGAAATTACCTTCACTTCGTGACTTTCATTGATGATTTTTCCAGGAATGCATGGGTATATCCACTCAAAGCAAAGTCCGAAGTGTTCATGTGCTTCAAACAGTTTTTGGTTTTGGCTGAAAATCTTTCAGCATGTAAAATGGGCACCCTCCGTTCTGATCGAGGGGGGGAATATATGTCTTCAGATTTTAATGCATTTCTGGCTAAACGTGGGATAAAACACCAGTGTACAGTGTCGTATACACCTCAACAGAATGGAGTTGCTGAACAAAAGAACAGTTCACTCATGGAGATGGCGAGGTGCATGGTCAAAAGTCAGGCTTTACCACATAGTTTCTGGCTTGAGGCTATCATGTGTGCAGCATATGTACTGAACAGGTGTCCGACTAAAGCATTGCAGTCTATCACTCCATATGAGGCTTGGCATGACCGGAAGCCATCTGTTGCTCATCTGCATGTTTTTTGTTGTTTGGCATATGCATTAGTGCCTGAACAACATTGCAGAAAATTGCATGATAAGGCAATAAAATGTATTTTTGTTGGGTACAGTTCTGAAAGTAAAGGCTATCGTCTGTATCATCCACAGACTAAATGCATTCTGGTTAGCCGTGATGTTGTCTTTGTGGAAGATGCTATTCAACCATTGCTTTCATGTACTAAGGAGACATATGTTAGCTCCAAAGACATGTATGATACGTTGATGCCTCTTTTTACAGGTGGACAATCTAGTGCTGGTCCTAATGAGGCAACTTCTCAGCCTTTGCAGGTTTCATATGATGATGCAGATCATTCTATTTCTGATGCAGATTTACATGATGCACTTGTTGATGAGAGAGCTGATATTGAGCAGGAAAAAACTATGCCAAAATGGCTGGTGCAGACTTTGCGTGACAGCAAATTAGATGCACCTTTGTCATATCGTACTCGTTCAGGCTCTCATAGTGCCTCCTTTGCATCAGATTGCTATGCTATGGCTGCGTCTAGTCTCTGTGATGAGAATGAGCCTGTTTCTTTTGATGAAGCACAAAATTCAAAAAATTGGATGGCTGCCATGCAATCTGAATATGATGCTATAATTAAGAATGGTACATGGTCTTTATGTGACTTGCCTCCTAGCAAGAAGGCCATTGGCACTAAGTGGCTATACAAGCTGAAGCGTAAACCTGATGGTACAGTTGACAGGTATAAGGCTAGGCTTGTTGCAAAGGGTTATGCACAGGAAAGAGGCATTGATTTTGATGAGACCTTTGCACCTACATGCCGTATGAATACTGTTCGGAGCATTTGTGCACTTGAAGCCCATCATAGTTGGAATGTACATCAGTTGGACATTAAAACAACATTTCTGAATGGTGACTTACATGAAGAAGTGTATGTTTTTCAGCCCTGTGGCTTTGTGCAAAAAGGGCATGAAAACCAGGTGTGCAGGTTAAAGAAGGCATTATATGGTTTAAAGCAAGCACCACGTGCTTGGTATGAGAAGATACATGCCTATCTGGTTGCACATGGTTTTGTGAACAGTCCAACTGAAAGCACCTTATATGTTAAGCGTGCTAATGACGTGCTTCTGATCATTGTTGTCTATGTTGATGACATGCTCCTCATTGGTCCTATTGAGAAGCATATTGCTGATTTCAAGGCTGATTTGCATGCCTCATTTGAGATGTCTGATTAGGGGCATTTGCATCACTATTTGGGCATTCAGTTTATGCAAGTTGATGGTGGAATGGCTTTGTGTCAAACGAAATATATTGACACATTATTGCAGCGTTTTGGCCTTGAAGACTGTAAACCTATTGCCACTCCTATGGAGATAGGTTTACGATTGAGTCTTCATGATGCTGGAGATGCATTTGATCTTGTTTTCTATCAACAGGCTGTTGGATGCTTGATTTACTTATGCATTACCCGGCCAGATATTCAGTCTTCTGTCTCACAGATGAGCAGGTTTATGCATTGCCCAGGAGTCACGCATTGGAAGGCGGTTAAGCGCATCTTTTGCTACTTGAGTGGTACTCGGCTACTTGGGTTGTTTTATCCCAAGGGGGGATCACTACCGCCAGATTTGCATGCTTTTTCTGAGTCAGATTGGGCTGGTTGCTATGACACTCGTGTGTCCACCAGTTGTTTTTGCTTCATGCTTGGTAGCTCATGTATATCTTGGTTGAGCAAGAAGCAGCGTACTGTGGCCACTTCCAGTTGTGAGGCTGAGTATAGGGCAGCTTTCACAGCGATTGTTGAGTGTGTGTGGCTCAGACGCCTTATGGCTGATTTGGGTGTTGGCCAGTCTTCTGCCACCACCATCTTCACTGACAGTTAGAGCGCATTGGCAGTTGCGAGGAACCCTGTGTTCCATGCTCGCACTAAGCACATTGAGGTGCATTATCACTATGTCAGAGAGAGGTTCTCTGCTAGGGAGATCAGCTTGGCATATGTGCCCACGCAGGAGAACATTGCAGACCTTTTCACGAAGGCTCTGCCTAGGGAGAAGTTTGAAGCTTTCCGCAAAGCTTTGGGATTACTTCCTTTTGTGGAGTGATTTACACATAGCTTGGCACTTCCTTATACATGAGTGCCAGCTCCTTGTTCACCATATCACTCCCAGGGGGGATTTGTTGATATATTTAGGTAGTGATGTGTGTGAACACACTAGGACCGCTGGGGCACTTTTTTCCCTCTTTAGGAGGTTTTTTTCCCCCGGCTTGTATATATGCCTATTGCCCTAATGGGCTACTTATCTTTGTACATTCTCTAGTAATACATTCAGTATTGTGTGTTTGTGCTCCAAGCTTCTTCTTCTTCCTTGTGCTGTTCGCGTGCTTCCGTAGACCTCTATCTCCAACAAATGGCCATGAAGCTAGAGACTGTTACTACCTCAAGGGTACACAGCAACCAGGTAACTCTCAACCTTTGGATTCATATTATGCTAGTATTTCAAATGCACCTAATAGAGAGGAGAACAGACCAATGAAGCCCAGATATAATAGGCCTTTCATGTGCTACCGTTGTGGTGAAGATGGCCATATGAAAAAGAGGTGTTCCCTTCCAAAAGATGCACCTCCTTGTCAGCATTGTCCCGAGGCTAAGGATCACTACACCAAAGATTGCCCAAGAAGGCGTCCTGGTCCAATCCACATGATTGCAGTCTCTCCACAAGAAGAAGGTAGGACCACTGAGTCTTATGTTGTTTCATCTTCTTCAATGTCCATAATGACTAGAGCCAGACAAGCGGCAGCAACCCATAGAGAAGAACAAGAGGGAATCCAGGATAAAGAAGAGGTAAAGAAGGCGGGGTGGAAGGGCATAGAGGAAATTGAAGGAGCTTATGAAAGGATGGCTACTTCTCTAAGGGACCAACCAAGAAATCTGCAATAAGACACTCATGAGGTAAACATTGAACAGATCTTGAAAGGTATTCATCACAAGGTTAGTCTGTACGAACTTATAAGGATGGATTCAACAATAAGAAGTGACTTATTGAAGATTATACACTCTACTGACTTAATCCAATCACCTAGTATAGATGGTTTCATGGTTGATTTTCCCCCTGCACCCTTGGCAGACTACCAAAGCTCAAGATTGTCTGTTTGTATAAAGGATGAAGCTCTCATAGGTGTGATCATAGATGGAGGCTCTGGTATCGATTTGATGCCAGATTTCACAATGAAGAAACTGAATTTGAACCCCACCAAGATGGCACCATTCACAGTTACACTAGCAGATCAATATTGGGTTGCACCTCTTGGCATTATTGAAAAGGTACTGATGATAGTACAGGGTTGCCACTTTGTCCTAGATTTTGTTGTTATTGCACTTCCACAAGAGACTTCTTACCCTTTACTCGTGGGGAGACCTTGGTTAAGGCAAGCAAAAGCTTCGCAAGATTGGGGAAAAAACAAACTATGGATTTCAACAAGCACCAATAGCCAACTGCAATTACATTTGGAAGAAGGATTCGACTCAGGGAAAACTATTGGGTATACTGTGCATACTCAGGTAATACCCTCTCTACCCCAAGAAGAAGATACATTATTGAACTGGATGATGGAAAGTGAAGAGTGTTGCACGGTGGAAATCAGTGAAATAGAAGAAGAAGTTACCGATGAAGGAGTTGCAGGAAAAGGCCATGAAGATCACAAGGAGTTGGAGAATGAGAGTTTGCAGGAGAATACAAACTTTGAAGAGGCAAAAAATATAGAAGTACCTGGGATGGAAAGTTATGAGCCTAAGTGAAGAGAATATCTTCCTTTTACGCATATACATCAAGGATGGACCAGAGAACATATTGCAGAATATAAGTTAAAGTCCACTCCTGCATACAATGGAGATGATTTCTCAAACAAGACTAGTCCTGAAACATTGGTTCATGAAATAAATCTAGGGGATGAAGAGAACCCTCAAGTAGTCCACTTGACCTCTTGGCTATGGTATTATCCCCCTTTACTGCAGAAGGTAACTTCTTTACTTTTTACGTACAAAAATGTCTTTGCATGGTCCTACAAAGATCTAACAGGAATAACAGAGGAGCTAGGATTACACAGAATACCCTTAGTTGAGGGAGCCGCGCCTGCAAGAAGTAGGCCGTATCGACTCAATCCAAAATATGCAGAGGCAGTAAAGTTGGAAGTTACAAAACTAGAAGAAGCAGGTATAATTGTTCGAGTAGAACATTCTAGGTGGCTTTCTTCTATGGTTATTGTACTCAAGAAAAATAGTGGAAAAATAAGAGTTTGCGTTGACTTTCGTGGCTTAAATAAAGTGACTGTTCAAGATGGTTTTCCTCAACCTTTTTCAGAGCAAGTACTTGAGGAAGTAGCCGGTCACACTTTGTATAGCTTCTTGGATGGTTTTAGTGGCTTCAATCAGATAGTGATCCATCCTCATGATAGGGACAAATCAGCTTTTGTTACTCCATGGGGCACTTATGTCTATACTCGAATGGCTTTTGGTTTGAAGAATGCACTAGCTTCATTTAATAGAACAATGTATGTGATATTGGGCAAGTGGTTAACAACCTTTCTCTGTATTTTCATGGATGACTTTTCAATGTTTTCAGGCACAGATAGAACAGCAACAGTTCAAGATTTCCATGATCATTTGGAAAATCTAAAGGAAATCTTTGAGCAATGTCTCAAAATAGGTTTGGAGTTAAATCCTGCTAAATGTCATTTTTTGGTCACCAAGGGCACTCTTCTTGGTCACATAGTATCTGCTGAAGGGATAACGGTTGACCCTGCAATTTGCTATCCTATCCATGCCTATTCCACAAAGGCCAAAAGAAGTGCAAAGTTTTTTGGGCCATGCACGATATCATAGAAGATTCATACGAATGTATTCAGAAATAGCTACGCCCTTATCAAGGCTTACTAGTAAAAAGGTCCCTTTCTCATGGACTGCTGAAGTTGAGAAAGCATTTTGTAAACAAAAAATGAGGTTATGTACTGCTCCACTTTTAAGTGTTCCTAACTGGTCATTAGAGTTTCATGTGCATACAGATGCTAGTCTTCATGTTGTTGGTGCAGTTCTAGCTCAACCATCATCACACAAGGTTGATAGACCTATCTCCTATGCCAGCAGACTACTCACTAAAGCAGAAAGGAACTACAGTACGACCAAAAGGGAAGGCTTGGGTATTGTATTTGCTCTTCAGAAGTTTCGGCATTACCTTCTCGGTGTACATTATATAGTCATATCCGACCATCAGCCCTTGAAGTACTTGATAAACAAGCCTAGAGTAGCTGGAAGGATTTGGAGATGGTTACTCCTCTTTCAAGAATTCAACTTTGATATTGATATTAAGCCAGGAAGAGAGCACTACATGGCAGATCAAGTGTCGAGGACTGGGCAATGAGTGAGAAGGCAATAGGTATTAATGATGAACTGGTGGATAGTAATCTCTTCCTAGTAGCAACTCAGACTGATTGGTATGATGGAATTCTTGATTTTCTTACTGCTGGAAAACTCCCAGAGCATTTGACACCTATAGAAAAGAGATGATTACTCCTTAAAACCAAGGCATACTCACTCATAAATGGGAATTTATATAGATATTGTCAAGATGATATCCTGAGAAAGTGTGTTTATCCAGAGGAGGTGAATCTTTTGTTAAAAGCTGCACACAGTGAAGGGCATCTAAAGAGGGAAGAATTGGCTCACAGAATCATCCACAAGGGACTATGGTGGCCTCATATTTACAAGGATGCGATCAAGTTTTCTAAATAATGCCACATTTGCCACAGATGTGCTCCTACGCCAACGAGATTGAATTTCCAACCATTAGTCATATCTATAGGATGGCTCCCATTTGAACGAAATGGTCTTGATTTCATAGGACCAATTAGTCCAACTGGTCAACCTGGGGGTAAGAAGTATATTTTGATGGCCACATGTTATGCAACTAAATGGATAGAGGCTAAAGCCAGTGTGGACTGCACGGCGTTAACACTAGCTAAGTTCTTGTATAAACGTATTTTCTCAAGATTTGGTTGCCCACTGGAAATCAGTAGTGATAGGGGAACACATTTTGTAAATGAGCTGTTCCAATTTATATTTGACAGGTACAAGGTCTTCCATAAAAAATCTTGTGCCTACTATCCAAGGGAAAATGGCCAAGCACAGAGCTTCAATAAGATTTTGATCGGGTTGCTGTGCAAAATATCTTTTGATCATCAAAGCTTTTGGCCACAAGCATTGATCGGTGCAATTTGGGCTTTCAGAACTACAAGAAGGGGAACCACTAGTGAGAGTCCATTTCGCTTAGTATATGGAAAAGAGGCATTGTCCAGATTCGAATTCATTATCAAAAAAGGAAATGGGAGCCAAAACCATTGGAATTGAACCTCCCATTGAGACATTCGTGGCATTAGAAGAATACAGAGAAGGAGCAATGCAAAAACTTCAAGTTACACAAGAAGAGCGCAAGAGACTGCATGACAAGTATTTGAGGTCCAATGAAGTTCAGGAAGGATCCATGGTTTTAGTGCATCAGGTCCGAGCAATTCCAACCAAACAGGCACCCAAATGGATAGGACCTTATAGGGTGGTAAAGGTATTACCTCATGGAGCAGTACATCTCGAGGATTTGCAGGGTAAGAGGATACCCCTGGTGAATATCTCCAGGGTGAAGAAGTACCTAAATTAAGGTAAATTGGAAGCATTTCATTCACCGTACCTACCATATTTCATTCAATGATTGCAATTTATTATATATATATATATATATATATATATATATATATATATATATATATATATATATATATATATATATATATATATATATATATATATAGAGAGAGAGAGAGAGAGAGAGAGAGAGAGAGAAAAAAAGTCAAAAAAAGTAAAAAAAATGAAAAAAAATATCCAAAAAAAAAAACTGGTCAATATCTTTAGGGTGAAGAATCACCTGAATTAAGTTAAGGAGGAAGAACTTCCTTCACTATCTTGTTTTCAGGTTCGGGAATTGCACCGGGACGGAGCAAAGACTTGATGTGGGGGTCTGTATCGCGGCATTTCCCTCTCTCTCTCTCTCTCCCCAGCAACCCCCTCCAACCCCACTATCCCCTCCTCTTTTCCCCCACCACGTCGCGGCCCCCACCATCACCACCACCCCCTCCAACCCCATCGTCCCCTCCTCTTTTCCCCCACCACCCCTGCGGCCCCCACCATCACCACGACCCCCTACAACTCCACCACGCTTCCTCTTTTCCCACACCACCCCTCGGCCCCCACCATCACCACAACCCCACACAACTCCACACCCCTCCACAACCCTCCACAACCCTCCACATACTGCACAACCCCCCACAAACTCCACACCCCTCCACAACCATCCACAAACCCCACACAACTCCACACCCCTCCACAACACTCCATAAACTCCACAAACCCCACACAACTCCACACCCCTCCACAACCCTCCACAAACCCCAAAAACCTCATGAACCCCACAACCCCTCAAACTCCACACCCCTCTACAGCCCTCCACAAACTGCACAAACCCCACACAGCTCCACACCCCTCCACAGCGCTCCACAAACCGCACACAACTCTACACCCCTCCACAACCCTCCACAAACTCCACAAACCCCACACAACTCCACACCCCTCCACAGCCCTCCACAAACTCCACAGACCCCACACAACTCCATACCCCTCCACAACCCCCCACAAACCCCACAAACCCCACACAACTCCACACCCCTCCACAACCCTCCACAAACCCCACAAACCCCACGAACCCTACAAACCCCGCGAACCCCACACAACTCCACACCCCTCCATAGCCCTCCACAAACTCCACAAACCCCACACAACTCCACACCCCTCCACAGCCCTCCACAAACTCCACAAACCCCACACAACTCCACACCCCTCCACAGCCCTCCACAAACCCCACACAACTCCACACCCCTCCACAGCCCTCCACAAACTCCACAAACCCCACACAACCCTGCACCCCTCCACAAACTCCAAAAACTCCACACAACTCCACACACCTCCACAACCCTGTTGGGAAAGATGGATGGATCCTCTAGAAGATTAAGTAGGTGCTGCTAATCCTGCTTTGCACCAGCCCTCAGTGACTCTAGATATGATTAGTAGACACCCTTAGCTTCCAAATGATACCAAGAAATGCTATATGTACTTTGGAAATGGTTTGAGTAATGACTTGATCAAAACAGATGAGTTTGTGAATCACAAAACTAGAAAAACTTTCTATTTTTGTCTTGATACCTACTCAGTCTTTCACTCACTATGGCCAGTACACTTACAATTGGCAAAATTCCTTCTAGAGGTATTCTATTATCTTAGTAATCTACCATTTGCAAGTGGAATCATTCAAAATGATAAACTATACTAGGAGAAATAACTTTAGCAAATTTATGGACACCCCCGACTTTTTAGGAAGTATGCAGACAAATACCAGTGAGCACTTCAACAGCGATTTCTCAAGATTAGCTGAACCAAGTTGCTTCAAACTTTGTATGTTGGTAGTATGCGTTGCGCTGAATCCAACAAGCTTTGAATCACTCAATTTGGTGAAGTAGGCACTGAGATATGCCTCTTTGAAGTTGATAGACTTGGAGGTAGAAACTCAGAGTACACAGAAGTGATAGATGTAAAAGTATGTATTAGTTCATATTGGTTTACAAACTCATTGGCATGCCAAGCATTGCCTAATGAGGTAGAGATGTGTGAGCTATGGTGTAGCTCTCTATTGGCTTAAGTCTTTATCTTCATCCTTCATATATGTCCTGCAATCCAATCATGTTTTTGAATCTGCATAATTTGTTTCCATCCAAAGCTTTAGTGAGTAAATCTGCACATTGCATATTAGTAGACACATAGGTCAACTAAATGTCCTTGCTTAGCAACTTCTCTCTCACATAGTGGTAATGAACCTCTATGTGTTTTGTCCTAGCATGATATATTGGATCAGCTGCAAGGTGGAGAGAGCTTGTGTTGTCTCCAAAGATAATTGGGGGCCTAGTGTATAGGCCTAGCTCTATATACAAAAGCTTTAACCAAATAGCTTCTTCAGTGGCATTGGCGAGCCCTCTATACTCTGCTTCAGTGGATGACAATGCCACTGTTGGTTGTGTCTTGGCTGACCAAGAAATAGGTTTATCACCTGCAAAAGATAAGTATCCTGATGTGCTCCTCCTATCATCCTTGCATCTTGCCCGATCTGCATCTGAATACACTTTAATGTCAATATCTGATGTATAAGGAAAGTACAAACCATGGTTCTGAGTTCCCTTTAGATACTTCAAGATCTTCTTTACAGCCTCAAGGTGAGGTACCCTTGGTTTGTGCATGAATTGACTTAGCACAGTAACTCCATATGCTATGTCAATTCTGGTCAAGGTAGCATAATTCAAACTACCTACCATACTTTGATATCCTGTAATGTGTTGGACTTCATCCCCTTGATGAGCACTTAGCTTTAGGTTGACTTCCATTGGAGTACTTGAGACTTTAGCATCCTGCAGGTTAAACTTCTTCAACATGTCTTGTACATACTTTTTCTGAGTGATATATATACTTGAATTAGTATAAACCAATTCAAGTTCTAGAAAGTATTTCAATAATCCAAGATCATTGATCTTGAACTCCTTCATCATCTGGTTTTTGATGCTTCTGATTCCTTGGACATCATTACCTGTAATGATGATGTTATCAACATAAACATAGAGATAGATTACCTCTGAATTGCTCCTTTTGATAAACAATGAAGTGTCTGCCTTGCTCATAGTAAACCCTTGGTCTTGGAGGTATGTTGTCAGCCTGTAGTTCCATGCCCTAGGTGCCTGCTTTAATCCATATAGAGCCTTCTTCAATTTACAAACATAATTTACCTTCTTGGGTTCTTCATAGCCAGTCCATTCTGGTTTGGTGATTGCCTTTTCATATGAGCCTGGTTCTTCACTTAACAAGTCCTTTGCAAGATAAATTGAATGCTTAGTTACAAGAGATGTATCATACCCATATCTGATAGGCTTCTTACTTTCTCTTTGAGATCTCCTTATTGCTTGAATTGAAGATTCTGGTATATCCTCAAGCTTCTTCATCTTCATCTTGCCTCTGGACTTCCATGCTTTGAATTCTTCAAGATTGATCGTGTCATCATCTTCTGAACTTGAGTCTTCCTTCTGGATTGGTTCCTTACTTGAGAGTTTTGGAAACTCCTCTTCCAAATCATAGGGTAGACTAACCTTCCTGCATTCTTTCTCATACCATGAGTCATTCTCATCAAAGATGACATCTCTGCTTACCTTGAACCCTTTATTGGTTGGGTTGTAGAATCTGTACCCTTTTTGATTCAAGTCATAACCAATGAAAATACTTTTTTCTGCTTTAGGGTCTAGCTTTCCCCTTACCTGTGAGGGAATATGCACATATGCTACACAACCGAAAATTTTGCAATGATCCAATGATGGTCTCTTACCATGCCAACCTTCATAAGGTGTCATTCCATCAAGTGACTTTGATGGCAACCTGTTTATGAGATAGGTGGCAGTAGATACACTCTCTGCCCAAAGATAATTTGGCAACTTCTTTTCATTAAGCATGGACCTAGCTGTTTCAACAATAAGTCTATTCCTTCTTTCAGCTACCCCATTTTGTTCAGGTGAGTACCTTGTGGTTATCTCCCTTTTGATGCCTCTTTCCTGCAAGAAGTCCTCAAACTCATTGGAGAAGTATTCACCTCCTCCATCTGACCTTAGCCTCTTCAGGTTCCTTCCTGTTTGATTTTCAACTAGTGCAAGATATCTTTTGAAACAATTAAATACTTCATCCTTGTGCTTCATTAAGTATAACACAGTCCATCTGCTATAATCATCAATGAAAGACACATAGTACCTTGATCCTGAAATGGAGGGATCCTTGCTAGGTCCCCAAACATCTGTGTGTACCAAGTCTAGGTAGTCTTCATGCATAAAACCTTTCCTTGAGTAAGGCAATTTGTGAGACTTACCAAACTAACAAGCACCACACTTGTAAATCATGTGTTGCTTGGATACATTAGGTATCCCAAGCACACATTGGTCCCTGCACATTTGCTTTAAGGTCCTTTCACCTATGTGACCTAATCTCTTGTGCCATATTTCTAATTCTGAAAGTGTTTGATCCTTGTAATTGTATAAAGCAATGTTTTTGGTGTCTTCTAGCTCAAAAGTAAATAATCTACCCGATTTTTCTCCCTTGGCTATCCTTTTGAATCCATGTCTTGGGTCCTCTACATATGCTCCATGTTGATTGAACCTGACCTGCAAACCTTTCTCCACAATCTGACCAACACTCATTAAGTTTTTTGTAATAGTTGGTACATAAAGTACCCTGCTCAATAGGTTCTGGTTACCATCACAAGTTTTTACATTTCCAATCTTTACTATAGAATGCTTAGTATCATCACCTGTCCGTACTTGATGTTTGCCCTAGGGTTCCTCAAGATCAGAGAGTAGTGCCACATTGCCAGCTACATGATTAGAACACCCTGAATCAATATAAAACAGATGATCATCATTGATACCTGACTTGGAAGTCATATTCATGATCAATAGGGAGTCATCTTGCTCCTCTATGTAGTTGTTGTAGTCTTTCCTATTTCTGAATCCTCCTTGGTAGTTACCATTATGGTTGTTGTTGTGATTGTTGTTGTAGTTATTGTTGTAGCCATTAAAGCCTTGGTGTTGGTTGAACCTTCCTCTGCCTTGAGAATATCCACCTCTTTGATAGCCTCTTCCTCTCTGATTTTTGTAGTTTCTGTAGCACTCATCTGTGGTGTGGTTAGACAATCCACAAATATCGCATGGTGATGAATTGTAGGGTCTCCCCCTACCTTGTTTACCTCCTCTGCCCCTGCCTCTTGAAGATCTACCTCTCCCTGCATAGTTGGCTTGGGAGGTAGAACCTTCATCTTCTTGCTTTTTACCTTTACCTTTGTCTTTAATCTTTTTATCAGTATATAGGGCAGAAGGAGTGTTACCTTTAGATGTATCTCCAACCTTTGTGAACTTTGCTTCATGTGTGAATAGTTGGCCCATCAGAGTTGTGAGATCTGGGGTATGCATGTCCATGTAGAGATCCATTGCAGTGGTGAAGCTTTCCCACTTATCATCTGCCTTTAGTCCATTGGTTACTTGCCTTACTATTTGTTCCTCTTCAATCTCCTCTCCTATGCTTGCTAATTGGTCTGCCACATCCTTGATCTTGGTCACAAATTCTGAGACTGATTGTTTTGGTTGCTTCTTAAGGGTTTTGAATTCAATCCACAATTGATTCTTCCTGGCCCTTGTATTAGATGAAAAGTATGATGACAAGGTTTCCCAAGTTTCTTGGGAAGTCTTACAATTCCTGATGTGAGGTAAAAGGAAATCAGATATAGAGTTAAGAAAATAAGACCTTTCCAATGCATCTTTTGCACACCATGTATTAAGCCTTTCTTGTTCTTCCTTGGTGGGTAGACCCCTTGCTTTGAATGAGGGCAATTCCTCATCTCCTGAGATGAATCCAAATAGACTTCTTCCTTGTAGATAGGTCTTCATCCTCAAAGACCAAGCTTGATAATTGTTCCTGTCCAATTTATCAATAAATGAAGGAAAACCATCTCCCATGTTACCTTGTTTGCTCTGATACCACTGTTGGGAAAGATGGATGGATCCTCCAGAAGATTAAGTAGGTGCTGCTAATCCTGCTTTGCACCAGCCCTCAGTGACTCCAGATATGATTAGTAGACACCCTTAGCTTGCAAGTGATACCAAGAAATGCTATATGTACTTTGGAAAACGTTTTATTAATGACTTGATCAAAACAGATGAGTTTGTGAATCACAAAACTAGAAAAACTTTCTATTTTTGTCTTGATACCTGCTCAGTCTTTCACTCAGTATGACCAGTACACTTACAATTGGCAAAATTCCTTCTAGCGGTATTCTATTAGCTTAGTAAGCTACCATTTTCAAGTGGAATCATTCAAAATGATAAACTATACTAGGAGAAATAACTTTAGCAAATTTATGGACACCCCCGACTTTTTAGGAAGTATGCAGACAAATACCAGTGAGCACTTCGATGGCGATTTCTCAAGCTTGGCTGAACCACGTTGCTTCAAACTTTGTATGCTTGTAGTATGCTTTGAGCTAAATCCAACAAGCTTTGAATCATGCAATTTGGTGAAGTAGGCACTGAGATATGCCTCTTTGAAGTTGACAGACTTGGAGGTAGAAACTCAGAGTACACAGAAGTGATAGATGTAAAAGTATGTATTAGTTCATATTGGTTTACAAACTCATTGGCATGCCAAGCATTGCCTAATGAGGTAGAGATGTGTGAGCTATGGTGTAGCTCTCTCACACACTCAATGATAGCAGAAATGAAGCTCGCGAGGACACCTCTTACCCGCGACTTTTTGATCACCCTTTTTATCCATGATGACTAAGAATTTGAATTCAAATTCAAATCCTTGAGTCCCTTCAATCAAGCATCTAAAAGTATGGAGATATTCTCTCAATCATGTTATCTACTTTTTTTCGAATTCATCAAGTAGGTGTGACATAAGTCTTTTAGACTTTTACAAGGAGTAAAATGGTAAGAACTTATAAGCATAAGTTCCTATGATCCTTCCTTCAAGTGATGTCTTCATGAAGTAATCCAAGTCAAATTGTGAAGGCTTGAATTTCACCAACAAACCCCCCACAAACCCCACAAACGCCACGAACCCCACAAATGCCACAAACCCCACAAACCCCACACAACTCCACAGCCCTCCACAGCCCTCCACAAACCCCACACAACTCAACACCCCTCCACAAACTCCACACCCCTCTACAGCCCTCCACAGACTCCACAAACCCCACACAACTCCACACCCCTCCACAACCCCCCACAAACCCCACAAACCCCACGAACCCCACACAACTGCACACCCCTCCACAAACTCCACAAACCCCACACAACTCCACAACGCCCCAAAACTCCACACCCCTCCACAACCCTCCAGAAACCCCACAAACCCCACAAACCCCACACAACTCCACACCCCTCCACAACCCTCCACAAACTCCAAAAACCCCACACAACTCCACACCCCTCCACAGCCCTCCACAAACTCCACAAACCCCACACAACTCCACACCCCTCCACAACCCCCCACAAACACCACAAACCCCACGAACCCCCCATACCCCACACAACTCCACACCCCTCCACAACCCTCCACAACCCTCCACAAACTCCGCAAACTCCACACAACTCCACAACCCCCCACAAGCTCCACACCCCTCCACAACCCTCCACAAACCCCACAAACCCCACGAACCCCACACAACCCCACACCCTCCACAACCCTCCACAAACTCCACAAACCCCACACACCTTGACACCCCTCCACACCCCTCCACACCCCTCCACAAACTCCACAAACCCCACAAAACTCCACACCCCTCCACAGCCCTCCACAAACTCCACAAACCCCACACAACTCCACACCCCTCCACAACCCTCCACAAACTCCACAAACCCCACACAAATCCACACCCCTCACAACCCCTCCACAAACTCCACAAACCCCACACAACTCCACACCCCTCCACAAGTCTCCACAAACCCCACAAACCCCACAAACCCCACGAACCCCACAAACCCCACACAACTCCACATCCCTCCACAACCGTCCACAAACTCGACAAACCCCACACAACTCCACACCCCTCCACAACTCCCCACAAACCCCAGAAACCCCACACCACTCCACGACCCCCCACAAACCCCATACCCCTTCACAACCCCCCACAAACCCCACAAATCCCACAATTTCCCACGCAGTCTTTGATGGATATTTGGAGAATCATTTCTTAACCAACCCTACAGTGTTATATATCGTTGGAAAGCTCTCGACGAGTACTTTCCAATGATGCAATGATAAATTTGAAATCTTGGATTAATTTTTGACCACACCCCAAAAACCCCCACAACTTACCCCCTATTCCCACCCACAACCTCCCACACCCCTGTGATCTCCCTCAACTCCCCACAACTCACCTCGCACACCGCCTACTTAATATGTAAGGATCAAAAGCTACTACAAAAATTAGGTGAAGGATGTGCTTCTCAGGGTCATTCAAATATCACGGGCGGCACAAAATGAGGATCTCAGCTTGCATTCAAAAGTGACAGTAAAAGTGCAAGTGGTAAAAGTGAAAGTGGAGAAATGATTGTTGCCACCAACCATTCATGATGACTGCCTATTTTTGAGGATCCAATTCAAGACTGCTGGCATATTTGATTTACCCCTCCAATTTGGGCAATCAGCTGGTGCATGATCAGTGGACGTGAGGAATCGGCAAGGCCCTCTTGGCCTATTGGAGCCTATAAAAGAAAGGGACTTGTGTTCATTTGGGATACACACATATACTTACATGCGTACAGGGGTCCTCTCTTTGCACTTGGTGGTTACAAGCCTACTGTAGGAAGTCACTCTGTGGTGTGGATACAGAGCGTGGGATTCCCAGTGGAGGGCTAATAACACTATAATGTGAAGAGAGTGGCCTGGCCTTGTCTTTCAGTGTGAGTTAGAGGTATTTTTATGCTCTTTTCCTTAGATGAATTCTTCAAACATTGTATTGATCAGGGCTAATCTGCATCTAGCTGTGTTCATTGTATGGATTGGACGAATCTCTTGTAATGAATGTATTTAGTTCTAGAGTGGCATGCTAGCCCAGAGCATGAACTTTAGATCATTTCTCTTGCCTATGTTGTAATCATTCGTTTGAGCTAAGGAGTGATTGGTCTTCCTTCATTGTGAGTTTTCATTAATATTTTCTTGAGTATTCACAACTCTGTGCAATCATTGATATCTGCCTGCGCACACAAGTGTTAAAGGGTATATTTTCCTAAGGAAAACCGCCCTTGAGTAGGTGCGCTATTGGAGTGCTTGCTGCATGCTCGTGTTAAAAGTAGATACCCTAGTACCTCCTCTACAACCTTGATTTGTGGTAGTCTCCCAAGGGTGCAGCGGGAAAGCCAACCATGCAACCATCTATGCTAGGAGGTGGGATCAAGTAGGAAGAATGTATAATCTTCAAAAATTCACTTCTTACTTTTGAATTTAATTTCTATGAGTTCGTATAGACTAACCTCATGATGAATACCTTTCAAGATTTCCTCAATGTTCACCTCTTGTGTGCCTTCTAGAGACCTTGCTAGTTGGTCTTTTAGCAAAGGTCACCCTCTCATAAGCTCCTTCACTGTCTGCTTGGCCCTTCGAATCAGCCTTCTTTTCCTTGTCTCTATCTTTCAGTCCTTGTTGTTCCTCTTTGTAGGTTGCTACCGCTTGCTTAGCTCTAGTCATCATGGGCATTGAAGAAGATGAAACAACATAAGACTAGGTATTCATACCTTCTTCTGTTGAGGAGACCCCAATCATGTGAATTGTAGCAAAGAGGCTTCTTGGGCCATCTCTCGTATAGTGATCCTTAGCATCTAGACAATGCTGATAAAGAGGTGCACCTTCTAGTAAGGAGCACCTATTTTTCATATGTTCATACTCACCATAACCATAACAGAGCAATGGCCTATTATATCTAGACTGATTTGAATGATTTTCTTCTTAATAGGTGCATTTGAAGTACTAGCATAATGGGAATCAAGAACCAGAGGGTTACCTCTCTGATATGCTCTTTGAGCTAAAAGTAGTCTCTTGCTTCATGACCATCCTTACCACATAATTGACAGCTGACCCTATAAGGACGATTAATATTGGAATGTCCATTGTTGCTACATATTGTAGACCAAACTTGCCTTCGTATCTTGTGTGTTCTGCAAATCTTATAAGTGACGATGACATTGAGCTACTTCATCATCATTATGGCATAATGGTGGTAGCATGAGTTTCTCTTGTTGTTGACTTTGTTGCATTCTTAAGGCATCCATCTCCTTCTTGCGTTTTGCGATAGGATCTTAATCTAATGCATAATTTGGTTGGGCCTCCCCTTCAAAATGTAGTTCTACCTTCCTCAATGCACGATGCAACTATAACAAAATCATCAAGTGCTGCATCAAATCTAAAACATTCACGAAGATTTTGTTGTGATGACTTGGGAAGAGCTTTCTCTATCCATTTCTTTACCAAGACATCACCTCGATCATGTGGTAGACATTAAACAATTTCTTTTGTCCTAGTGTGGAGTTATGAAAGGATTCACTTGATCTCATCTTTAGATTCTCTAGCTCATCAAGAGCTCTTTTGGAGTAGTCGATTGGTTGAAATTTCTATGAGAAGGCTACCTTTCATGCCTCCTATGTAGTGAAGTGGCCATTTGCAAATTGAGTATACCATTTCTCTACAAGACCTTTCAATGTAGATGGAAAGAGTACCAACATTGCATCCTCTTAGTTCTGCAGACCTTGTCCTTGTCATAGGGAGATGAATCTCCTAACATGATCATCTGCATCCTCATAAGCCATTCCCTTAAACGTAGGGACTTTGATATTCAACCTAGAGAGTAAATGAGAGAGATCCTTCATTGGCATTGGTGCTTCTTCTAAAGTTTCTGAGGAGAAATCGAGTTTCCTCTTGTGCTTTTCCTTTGATGGTGGGGTTGTGGCCAACTCAATAGATAAATTTAAAGAGCGTAGAGGAGATCTAGGTTGACTAACTAAATGTAATTATAGGTTCTTAAGTCTCTTGTAGACACAAAGAGGCTCCTTGTCTGCTTGGGTGTGGGTTATGTACCTACTGGATAGATGCAAAAAGAAAGAGTAATGAAAAAAATAAGTATCTACCATTGTAAAGCCCTCACATAGAAATGTAAGGGTCCCACTGGTCATGACAAACTCTACAGGGGGTGACGGGTCTATAATTCCAATACTCCTTCTATGCAAGGGTGGTTCTCCTTAGGGTAGTATACCCTATAACACGACTATGTGCAAGTAGTACTTGAGAAGATAAACTAAGGAATAGTCAAAAATTTACAACGATGCTGAAAAGACCAATAAGATCGAGATTGAAAATTGCAAGAGTACACAAAGAGCTTTACTTGAAAATAGTACAAAGGTCTTATCACTTCAAGAATGAACTTGGACTACTGATCAACACATAGAAGCTATACCATAATGTGATTCTTCGGCCCAAATGCTACAAACTCTAGCTTATAAGAGACTATCCTAGTGTACCCAATCTTAGTGTCGTGTTGACTACCCCCAACATTGAAGCCCTCACTCTGCATATTCTCCATAGAGAGGCCTTTTCCACAATGGGCAAGATCACACTAGTGAGCATAGAGTACCCAAGGACTAGTGTGATGAGAACACACCCATAGTACCGCAATAACACAAAAGACCTAAATTGACAGAAGCTAGAGTAATGAAGAGAGTACAATGCATGTATCTCTCAACCTCATAAATCTTTCTATATCCTTTCGAGTGGACGCTTCAATCTCATATATCTCTCTTGGTCCCCAAAACAAGAGAAAACTACTTCTTATATAGATCATTAGGCCACGAGAGTGTCCTTTGCCGAATCCAATCATCTATGACCTTCATGGCTTACTACATGCGCGCTGTTCCTGACTGACAAAAGTGACATGATAGTGGGATAATTTTGGATATGTGGTCTAATTTTTGTACTGACTTTTGCATGGCTCTCCACGACTCACCTAGAATGTGAATACTCTATCTATTAGTACATTTTGCATGAACATTGACTTCTCACAAATGTGATATTGCTCCAACACCTTCATAACAATAAGGCAAATTCACTTTGAGTAAGAAAGAATGTGTTCAGGTGCATTTTCATGGTGAATTTTTATCAAAGCTAATATTTGATAGGTGTATACATAAATGCTATACGTTTTTTATTCTTTTATTATAATCATGTCTTAATCAATAAAAGGATACTCCAACACCTCCTACGCATGCAATGACTTTACATGTGTCATCCAATAGGAGTTATGATGATTTCTACTATCAAGAGCATATTATATATTGGTGTACTAGTGGTAACACCTCAAATGAATGTCAAGGGACAGATTTTTGAGAATGTTAAGGGACGAACTTTTCAAGGACTAATGTTTGAAGATGAATTCTGAAGACTAATTTTCAAGACAAATTCTATAGACTAATTCCAGGGACAAAAACTGCACCTCTTCCCAAGACGAATTTGCTTAGGCTTCCCCCACACTTCCAAGCTCTGCAACAATCTACACTCCAATCTCACAATGAGATCTTCAAGCTGACCTATAAGGTGATTGTTGCAGATGAATAAAGGTCTAGATCAAAGATAGCAGAGGATAGAACTCCTATGAACCTTCTATCTAATCTTTTGTTTGGGATGATTTGCTGCATGTGAAAGACAAGTGTGTTGATGAAGAAGCTAGAAGAATTTCTCTTTAAGAGGAGGAGATTTCCAGTAAGAGTTCTTAGATGCTTTTTAGTGGGGCTACAATCACCACACCAAAGATGTTGCATTATGTCCGTGGAATTCTTCATTATTGGGTAAACTTACTAGCGATGAAAAGATAACTACTTAATGGCAAAAAATAAGTTGCACATGAGAGTTATGGTATATATAGTGATTGAATTGTTTCAAATTTTTTCAAATTAGCTAAGCCTTTATCTTGGAAGTCTTAGTGAGAGGTAATTTCTCACCCCGCAAGTCCTCCAAATATAGTGCTCGTTGTTGAAATATCCTCAACACTTTGTAGGGTCCTTATCATTTTGGTGCTAATTTGGCATGTATAGGTGGAATCTCATATACGAGGACAAGAGATCCCTCTTCCACTTCATTGGTCCTTAAGTCCTTGTGATGAATGTGTTTCCTCTCTTCATGCTTTACTTATAACGTCCTTAGAGCTATTTCCTTGTATTCCTCCAATGCTACGGTCTTCTAATGTGAGGGTGGACTACGATTGTTTTTGCTTCAATTTCCTTTTTGATGATGAGTTCAAAAGGGGCTAGCATCCCTTTCCCATAGAATATGAGAAATGGGCTCTCTCCCGTTGTGCCCCTTCTGGTTGTACGGAAAGCCCATATTGCACCAAATAGTGCTTGTGGCCCCGAATTGTGATGGTCAAAGGCTACTTTGCATAGTAATCCAATCAAAATTATGTTAGAACTTTTTGCCTACTTTTTTGCTCTCGAGTAACATGCACATGCTTACTTATGGAAGATCTTGTACCTATCAAAGTGGGTAGCCAAATCTTGAGAATATTCTTTATACATAAACTTGGCTACTATAGTCATAGTACAATCAATGGTAACCTTATCTTGTACCCATTTAGTAGAATAACATGTGGCCATCAAGACACACTTCTTATCCCTAGATTGACTAGTTGGACTCATTGGTCCAATGAAATCAAGACATCTTGTGGAGATGACTAATTGTTGAAAACTAAGTGTGCTAGGCCTAGGAACACATCTTTGAAAGATGTCACATCCTTTGGAGAACTTGATAGCATCTTTGTAAACATGAGGCCACCATAATCCCCTATGGATGATTTTGTGAGCTAACACCCCTCCCTTCAGATGCCCTTCACTCTATGCTTCTTGAAGCAAAAAATTTCATCCTTTAGATAAATACATTTTCCAAAGGTACCATCATGACAATATTTAAACAAATGGACATTTATAAGCGAATCTACTTTGCCTTTAAACAGAGATTTCCTCTTCTCTAATGGTGATATGTTCTCAGTAAATTTTCCAGAATTGAGAAAATGCAAAATTTCAGCATGCCAATCATTTGGTGTCTCTACCATGAAGAGACTATTATCCACATGTTCATCATTAATTCTTGTTGCCCTTTCACTCATAGCAGTCCTTGAAAATTGATCCACCATGTAGATCATTCTTGGCCTAATATGAATCTCAAAGTCATACTCTTGAAATAGTAGTAGCCAATGCCCAATTCTCCTCACTATTCTAGGCTTATTAATTACATACTTTAGGGGTTGATGATCAGATATGAGAATGAAATGCACACCTAGAAGGAAGTGCCAAAATTTTTGGAGTGCAAAAACAATAGCCAAACCTTCCCTTTTTGTAGCGCTGTAATTTCTTTCTTCCTTGGTAAGTAGTCTATTAGCATAAGCTATAAGTTGATCCATCTTGGGCATAGATGGTTGAGCCAAAATGGATCCCACTACATGAAGACTAGCATCTGTATGCACATGAAACTCTAATGACCAATTAGGAATAATGAAGAGTGGAGCAGTACATAGCCTCAATTTTAGTTCACAAAATGCCTTTTGAACTTCAAGCCTCCATGAGAAAGGAATCTTCTTACTTGTAAGCCTTGACAGAGGCTTAGCTATTTCTCAATACATCTCTATCAATCTCGTGTGATACCCTCCATGGCCTAAAAAGCTTTGCACTTTCTTAGGGGTCTATGGAATGGGCATGGAAAGGATAGCAATGACCTTTGCTAGATCTATATTTATCCATTCTGTAGGCACTATGTGACCAAGGAGAGTGCCTTCAGTGCCCAGAAAATGACATTTAGTAGAATTCAACTTCAAGCCTATTTTGAGGCATTGCTCAACGATTTCCTTCAAATTTTCAAAGTGATCATGAAAATCTTGGTCTAGTGCTCCTTGATCTGTGCCTAAGAACACTACAAAATCATCCATAAAAATGCACAGAGAGCTTGTCAACTATTTTCCCAATATCAAATACATTATTCTGTTAAATGAAGCAAGTGCATTCCTCCACCCGAAAGTCATGCATGTATACACATAAGTGCCGTCATCAGGAAAATTGTATAAAGTGTGATTGGCTACTTCTTCTTATACCTATTATGTAAAGGTTGAGGGAAATCATCTTGAACATTTACCTTATTTAAAGCATGAAATTCAACACATACTCTTATTTTCCCACTATTGTTCCTAGGTACAATAACCATAGATGAAAGCCATCTTTAATGTTCTATTGGAACAATAGTGTCTGCCTCCTTTAATTTTCTTATTTCTAATTTTACTGCCTCTGCATATTTTGGATTTAGTCGACAAGGCCTTCTTCTTGTAGGTGCAGCTCCCTCAACTAATGGTATTCGATGTAATTCAAGCTCCTCTAGAATCGCTATTAGATCTTTGCAGGACCATGCAAAGGCATTTTTATAGGAGAAAGGGAGATAAGTTACCTTCTGGAGTAAAAAGGGATAATGCCACAACCAGGATGCTAAGTGGAGTATTTGAGGATTCTCTTCATCTCTAAGGTTTACTTCTTGAACAAGTGCTTGTGGAGTGGTCTAACTTGAAAAAGCATGTCCACAATATACTTCTTACTTTTGAATCCATTTTTATGATTTGGTACATCCTAACATCATGATGAATACATTTCAAGATTTGCTCAATGTTCTCCTCTTGTGTGCCTTCCTGAGAACTTGCTAGTTGGACTTTTTGTGATGTAGTCACCCTCTCATAAGCTCCTGCAATGTCTGCTTGGCCCTTCCAACCTGCCTTCTTTTCCTTATTTGTATCTTTGAGTCCTTGTTGTTCCTCTTTATAGGTTGTTGGCGCTTGCTTGCCTCTATTCATCATGGACATTGAAGAAGATGAAATAGCATAAGGTAGTGTAGTCAAACCTTCTTCTTGTGGGGAGACTACAATCATGTGAATTGGAGCAGGGTGACCTCTTGGGCCATCTCTCCTATAGTGATCCTTAGCATCTAGACAATGCTAATAGAGAGGTGCACTTTCTAGTAAGGAGCACCTATTTTACATATGTCCATACTCACCATAGCCATAACAAATCAATGGCCTATTATATCTAGGTCGAGTTGGATGATTCTATTCTTATTAGGTGCATTTGAAGTATTAGCATAATACAAATCAAGAACCAGAGGATTACCTCAGTGATGTGCTCCCTTGAGGTAAAACGAGTCTCTTTCTTCATGACCATCCTTACCATAGCATTGAAAGCTCACCCCTTAACGATAATTATCATTGGAATGTCCACTGTTGCTACATATTGAACACCAAACTTGCCTTTGTATGTTGTGTGGTCCGCAAATCATCTAACTCATGATGAAGTTGAGCTACTTCATCAACATTGTGGCACGGTGGTGGTAGCATGAATTTCTCTTCTTGTTAACTTTGCTTCATTCTTAAGGCTTCCAACTCCTTCCCGAGTTGCCCAATAGGAACTAAGTCTAATGCATAATTTGGTTGGGCCTCCCCTTCAAAATGTAGCCTAGCTTTCTCAATGCGGGATGCAAGTGCAAAACAATCATCAAGTGTTGCATCCAATCTAAGAGATTCACAAAGCTTTGCAAAGATGACTCGGGCAAAGCTTTCTTTATCCATTTATTTAAAATGAAAGCACCTCGAGCATGTGGTAGACGTGAAACAATTCCTAGCAGGATGTACCCTAGAAGCATGTGCCCTGGCGTTATGTACCGTAATAGGATGTACCCTTTCTGGATGTACGCTGATGAAATGTACGCTATCGGAATATACCCTGATGAAATGTACCCTGTCTGGATGTACCCTGATAAGATGTACGTGATAGGATATAGATTAAGATGCATTGCATTGCAGTGCATTGTGTGCAAGCCTACTTGAAAAAGTAAGAAAGAGATGCAAGTTGTGTTAAATATAAGAGGAGACAAGTTGAGTGAGAATAGAAAGAGAAAGTGTAGTGGTAAAGCACTTTCACTGTGAGGGTGAGGTTGTGGGTACAAATCCTCCCACCTTGGTGAATATAGAACTCCTTGTTACCACTCATAAATTAAAATTGGTTTGCACATAGCCAACAGCTACCAACAATTGCCAAGGGAGCCTGGGTGCCAAAGATGCCAAAGTAATGCCTTATTTATGCCTTAAGTTATGCCTAAGATCTATGCCTTAGTGGACACCTTGAGTAAATCTAGGTGTAAACGTAGGTGTAAACATAGGTTCTGGTTCTGGAACATGAACAAAAATAGAAATTGAAATTGGAACAGAAAAGGAAAACCAAAACTGAAACGCAAACTGGAATCAGAATAAAAAATAGAAACACAAATGGAAATCGCAATCAGAATCGGAATCGAAAATAGAGAATAGTGAAACAAAGATCAATTGCCAATATGAACTGAATCAGACCCCTCCTTAGTGATGCATGCAGGGCTCTGATACAACTATTATTAGGATCTTGCTCATTCTCACACAGAAGTTATGGATGCTTAAAATACATAGAAAAATAGACATGCCAAGAGATGAGATAGAACACACTATTCGATGCAATCTCCCCCCATGCTAATTTGACAGTCCATAGAGTGCATGTATTTATAGGATTTTTTGATTATGTCAAAAAGAATGGTTACATGAGAGCAGCTTCAAAAAGCAAGCATTAAAGTAAAAGTTGGTAACTTTTGTAGAAAGCCTTTGCTTTTAATATAAAAAAATTGTTGTGTATAATGATCCTTATTCTAACCACTATTTTTTGTAACTGTTTCTAACGATAGAACCGTCTATGTGGGTTTATTTACAAACTATATAAATATAAATCAGACTGTTGATGTCTTCCCTTTCATGCCTTTCACGCTCTTCATAAACGTTCATATGCTATATCAAAACACCAAAACACATTAATACATTAATAAATTAACCCTCGAACATTCATATGCTATATCAAAACACGAAAACACATTAATACATTAATAAATTAACCCTCCAACAATTCCATGTTCAACACATTTGTGAAGAGATGGATAATTATGTGTTTGAAGATGAAGAGGTGTTGCAAAATCCTTGATCTACACCAGCCAAATGAACTCCAGGAGTAGATGGTGGGCCCTTTTAGCTTGCCAATGGATGTATTAGACACCCTATGTACCTTGGAAGATCACTCTCAAAAAGATAGATCAAAACAGATAAGTTGGAGTTACCTCAGAGAAGAAAACTTGCTATTCTTGGTTCATACACCTGTCGAGTGTTTTACATAATTCTCTGATCACAGCAGCAATTAGCTTAATTCATCTTGGGGAAGTCTAGATAACTTAAAGAGCTAACTTTCAAGAGTAATCTCATAAAAAATAATAAACCACACACTGAGAATGAGTTTTAACAAGTGATGACATCATCCCGATTTTCACGGGCTGCTATAGAAATAGACCAATGAGCAGACAAATCACCATAACTCAAAATGTAGGAATCCAATGATTATGAAAATTTGTATGGTTATACTAGACAGTAAGTTGAATGCAACAAGCTTTACATCACTGAATTTGGATAAGTAACCACTGAGAAATGGCTCTGACAAGATGAGTGAAAACGTCGGGTACTTGACAGAGAAGTTAAGATGAACAGACCCTGTTGACTTCAAATGCACATAACTGAAGATTGCAACATCCAAATGACATGAAACTTTTTTAGCATATAGTAGACTTATAGAGCTAACTTTACCAAGTTAAATCACGGAAAATGATGCACCAAGCGCAGAGAAAACATCTCTGCAAGCTGACTTAGAAAACTGAGAGTAATGGTAGTGAGTAGTACACTTCACAAGAACATGGAAAGATGAACTCAAATAATCATGAAAATGAAAGTATATTGCTTGTACAATACAATGAATTACTGATACATATGTGTGCCTTGTAATCACACCTTGATATGGCATAAAGCTCAGCTCTTGGAGGTCTTCACATAGGTCTCTCTAACCACGACTAAAACTGCCATCTATTTATAGTTGAGTTTGGGAGGCTAACTTCCCTCAATCACTCTCCAATCAATCAATGATTGATTTGATTCTCTACCTACCACAAATCACGAATTCGTGGCTCCTCTTTCCATTCTTGATCAAGTGGACTCAACCACTTAAGATTCTCTTACTTTTACATTAAGTAAACTCTTCAAAAGTTACAAGAGGTAGTTCACAAGTGAACTTTACATAGTCTTCATTTTAAAGCTTCTTTTATGACTTTGTGGGACTCAAGCCAATACTTAGGCTTGTCATAGACTTGCTCCAACAGCTCCCCCTCAAGCCAAGTATGCTTGAGGTCTTCAGTCTTCCAAGATTACCTGCAAACCAATCATAGCCTTGAATTTGCAAAGCTTTGTACCATCCAATGCTTTGGTTAGAATATCTGCACATTGTTGATGAGTGGACACATATGATATTTGAATCTCCTTGCTTAGAACCTTCTCGCGTACATAGTGATAATGAACTTCAATATGTTTAGTCCTTGCATGAAAAATAGGATTAGCAGCCAAATGAATAGAACTCATATTGTCACCAAAAATAGTTGGAGTTCCAAACTCCAATCCAAGATCTTTGAATAATGTCTTCATCCACATAGCTTCCTGAGTAGCTATGTCAAGACCTCTGTATTCAGCTTCAGTAGAAGAGAGAGCAACTGTGGGTTGCTTCTTGGATGACCATGAAATAAGCTTTGAACCTGCAAAGGTAAGATAACCTGAAGTGCTCCTTCTATCATCTTTGGAGCCAGCCCAATCTGCATCAGAAAATAGCTTCAAACCTAAATCAGATACATAAGGATAATAAAGTCCTTCATTTATGGTTCCTTTGAGATACTTGAGAATCCTTTTGGCAGCATCCATATGTGGTTTCCTTGGTGTGTGCATAAATTGACTTAGCACACTCACACTGTAACATATATCTACTCTTGTCAATGTGGCATAGTTGAGACTACCTACTAGACTTTGATATGATGTGATGTCCTCTATGAGTTCACCTTCATGTGAGCTCAATTTGTGATTGACCTCCATTGGAGTACCTGCAATCTTACAATCTTGCATCTTAATTTTGCCAACATGTCCTTAATGTACTTCCTTTGAGTGAGAAACAAACCATGATCTTTGTAGACAACTTCCAAACCTAGGAAGTAGGTAAGTGAACCCAAATCACTTATCTTGAACTCTTCTCTCATCTGATCTTTGATCTTCTTCATACCATCTGCATCATTTCTTGTCAATATAATATCATCTACATATACACATAGGTAGATGACCTCGGAATTACTCTTTTTAATAAAGAGTGAAGGATCTGCCTTGCTTGGTTGAAAGCCTTTGTCCTGCAAGAATGAAACAAGCCTGAAATTCCAAGCTCTTGGAGCTTGCTTGAGACCATACAATGCTTTGTTAAGTTTACACACATAATCAGGATAAACTTGATTCTCAAAACCAGGTGGTTGTGCCATATATACCTCTTCTGTTATCCAACCATTCAAGAATGCATTCTTTACATCTAGTTGAAGTATCTTCCAATTCTTGGAAGAGGCAATACTAAGCAAAACCCTAATAGTAGGCATCTTTGCCACAGGAGAGAAAGTCTCCTCATAATCAATTCCCTGAGTTTGTGCAAAGCCTTTTGCCACAAGCCTTGCCTTATACCTGTTAATTGAACCATCAGAATTCTTCTTGAGTTTATAGACCCATCTTGAGCCTATTACCTTCATGGATGAAGTCTTGGGCACCAAATCCCAAGTGTTGTTTTCCTCAAGTGCTTCAATCTCTTCCTTCATTGCATGCTTCCATTCTGTTTTTGCTTTGGCCTCTTCGAATGATGATGGCTCCTCTTGGTTTATGTCCTGTGCTATGTAGATAGAATGTTTAGTTACTAATGAGGTGTCAAACCCATACCTTTCTGGTTTTTTCTTTTCCCTCATAGATCTTCTTAGGCCATGATGTGATGATTCTGCCTCATGTCCAAGTTCCTGCAATTTTGCTTTACCGACTTCCATGCTTTGATCTTTTCCATATGAGATTCTTCATCATCCTCCGAGGTGTCTTGTTCTTCAATCTTTGATTGTTCTCTACCAAGCTTTGGAAAATCTTCTTCAAGATCATATGGTAAATTGATCTTCCTGCATGAATCTTCATACCATGAATTGTTCTCATCAAAAACTACATCTCTGCTTACCAAGAATCCTTTGTTGGTAGGGTTGTATAACCTGTAGCCCTTTTGATTGTTGTCATATCCAATAAATACACACCTTTCTGCTTTTGGATCCATCTTGCCTCTAACCTGTGAAGGAACATGAGCAAAAGCAATACATCCAAAAATTTTACAATGATCTAAACTTGGTCTTCTTCCATTCCAAGCCTCATATGGAGTCATCCCATCAAGGGATTTTGAAGGCAACCTGTTAATCAAGTAAGTGGTTGTAGATACAGCCTCAGCCCATAAGTAATTAGGTAAATGCTTTTCATTTAACATAGACCTTGCAGCTTCAACAATTGTCCTATTCCTCCTTTCTGCCACTCCATTTTGCTCAGGAGTGTACCTTGTAGTTACCTCTCTTTTGATTCCTCTTTCTTCAAGAAAAGAATCAAAATCGTGGGAGAAGTATTCTCCCCCTCCATCTGACCTTAGCCTTTTTAGTGATTTACCTGTTTGATTCTCCACAAGAGCCAAATATCTTTTGAAACATGAAAAAACTTCATCTTTGTGTTTCATAAAGAATAGGATAGTCCATCTGCTGCAATCATCAATAAAGGAAACATAATATCTTGATCCAGATATTGAAGCTTCCTTGCAAGGTCCCCATACATCTGTATGAACCAACTCCAAGAGATCTCCATGCATATAACCTTTCTTCATGAATGGTAACCTGTGAGACTTTCCAAATTGACATGCACTACACTTATAAATCATATGTTGTTTTGACAAATTAGGAAGTCCAAGTACACTTTGGTCCCTGCAGATTTGCTTTAATGACCTTTCACCAATATGTGCTAACCTTTTGTGCCATACTTCCAATTCTGTAAGTGTCTGACTACCATAATTAAAGAGAGCAATGTTTCTAGTGTCTTGTAATTCAAATGTGAACAATCTACCTATCTTTTCACCTTTTGCAATTCTTCTGAATCCTTGACTTGGATCTTCAACAAATGCTCCTACTTTTGTGAACCTGACTTGCAACCCTTTCTCTACTATCTGCCCAACACTTATCAAATTCTTTGTAATGGTAGGAACATAGAGTACCTTACTGAGTAGGTTGATGTTTCCATCAGGTGCTTTGACATTGCCTATTTTCTCCACAGGATGTTTTGTATCATCTCCTCTTTGTACCTCATGCTTATTCCTTGGATCTTCTAAATCTGATAGGAGTGCCACATTTCCTGCCACATGATTTGAACAACCTGAATCTATGTAGAAAACATGCTCATCAGATTTACCTTGTGGCATAGCCATGTTCATGATCAATAATGAATCCTCTTTGTTTGAGTCTTCTGTGTAGTTATTTTAGTCTCTCCTTCCTTTGTAGCCTCCTTGATAGTTTGAATGATTGTAGTTGTTGTAGTTGCCACGGTAGTTGTTGAACCTTCCTCTTGAGTATCCATAACTTCCTCTATTGTATCCTCTGCCTCTTTGATTCTTGGAATTCCTAAAGCAATTTTCAGTTGTATGATTAGTTAATCCACAAATAGAACATGAGTTGGAGTCTTGGGATCTCCCCCTGCGTTGTCTACCTCCTCTTCCTCTACCTCTGCCATGTCTTCCTCTACCTGCATAGTTAGCTTGATATGTACCTGCTTCATCATCCACTTTCTTTGCCTTTCCTTCGTTATCTTTAGTGTTGCTTTTATCCGTGTATAAAGCTGAAGATTGATTACCTTTAGAGCTTTCTCCATTTTTGATAAGCTTTGCCTCTTGAGTAAGTAGTTGTCCAATGAGTGTGTTGAAATCAGGTACATGCATGTCCATGTACAAATCCATAGCTGTGGTGAATGCTTCCCACTGATCATTTGCCTTCAAGCCATTGATGACCTGCCTTACAATTTGCTCTTCATCTATTACCTCTCCAATGCTTCCCAACTGATCCGCTATTTCCTTGAGCTTTGTGACAAAATCAGTCACATTTTGTTTGGGAGCCTTCTTGAGAGTTGTGAAATCTAGCCATAGTTGATGCTTCCTAGCTTTGGTACTTGAAGAAAAGAAAGCTTCAAGTGCATCCCACACTTCCTGAGATGTCTTACAACTTCTATTGTGAGGCAACAAAAAATCTGAGATAGAGTTGAGGAGATAAGACCTTGCAAGTGCATCCTTGGAGCACCATGTGCTCAATCTTTCTTGCTCTTCTTGTGTTGGTTGACTTTTGTTCCTGAAACTTGGCATAACTTCATCTCCATCCACATAACCATATAAACTTCTACCTTGGAGATAAGCTTCCATCCTTAATGACGAAGCTGAGTAGTTACCCTATCCAATTTGTCAATTGATGAAGGAAATCCATCTGCCATGTTGTCCAACCTTGCTCTGATACCACTATGAAGAGATGGATAAGTATGTGTTTGAAGATGAAGAGGTGTTGCAAAATCCTTGATCTACACCAGCCAAATGAACTCCAGGAGTAGATGGTGGGCCCTTTTAGCTTGCCAATGGATGTATTAGACACCCTATGTACCTTGGAAGATCACTCTCAAAAAGGTAGATCAAAACAGATACGTTGGAGTTAGCTCAGAGAAGAAAACTTGCTATTCTTGGTTCATACACTTGTCCAGTGTTTTACATAATTCTCTGATCAGAGCAGCAATTAGCTTAATTCCTCTTGGGGAAGTCTAGATAACTTAAAGAGCTAACTTTCAAGAGTAATCTCATAAAAAATAATAAACCACACACTGAGAATGAGTTTTAACAAGTGATGACATCATCCCGATTTTCACGGGCTGCTATAGAAATAGACCATTGAGCAGAAAAATCCACATAACTCAAAATGTAGGACTCCAATGATTATGAACATTTGTATGGTTATACTAGACAGTACGCTGAATGCACCAAGCTTTAAATCACTGAATTTGGATAAGTAACCACTGAGAAATGGCTCTGCCAAGATGAGTGAAAAAGTCGGGTACCTGATAGAGAAGTGAAGATGAACAGACCCTGTTGACTTCAAATGCACATAACTGAAGATTGCAACATCCAAATGACATGAAAATTTGTGAGCATATAGTAGACTTATAGAGCTAACTTTATCGAGTTCAATCACTGAAAAGATGCACCAAGCTCAGAGAAAACATCTCTGCAAGCTGACTGAGAAAACTGAGAGTAATGGCAGTGAGTAGTACACTTCACAAGAACATGGAAAGATGAACTCAAATATCATGAAAATGAAAGTATATTGCTTGTACAATACAATGACGTACTGATACATATGTGTGCCTTGTAATAACTCCTTGATATGGCATAAAGCTCAGCTCTTGGAGGTCTTCACATAGGTCTCTCTAACCACGACTAAAACTGCCATCTATTTATAGTTGAGTTTGGGAGGCTAACTTCCCTCAATCACTCTCCAATCAATCAATGATTGATTTGATTCTCTACCTACCACAAATCACGAATTCGTGGCTCTTCTTTCCATTCTTGATCAAGTGGACTCAACCACTTAAGATTCTCTTACTTTTACATTAAGTAAACTCTTCAAAAGTTACAAGAGGTAGTTCACAAGTGAACTTTACATAGTCTTCATTTTAAAGCTTCTTTTATGACTTTGTGGGACTCAAGCCAATACTTAGGCTTGTCATAGACTTGCTCCAACAACATTCCATAATTTTAACTGAAAATTGTTGCAGTATGCCAAGAGTTATACTTGACAATAGTAGAAAGGTCTTATCACTTCAAGAATGAACTTGGACTACTCAACACAGACAAGCTATACAATAATGTGATTCTTTTGTTCAAATGCTTGAAAACTCCAACTCACACAAGAGCTATCCTACTGTACTAAATCTTAGTGTCATGTTGACTGCCCCCAACATTGAAGCCCTCACTCTACATATTGTCCATAGAGAGGCCTCTTCCATAGTGGGCAGGATCGCATTAGTGAGCACAGAGTAACCAAGGAGTAGCGTGATGAGAACACACTCATAGTACCATAGTAACAGAAAAGACCTAAATTGACAGAAGCTAGACCTGTGAAGAGATGACAATGCATGTATCTCTCAATTTCATAAATTCTTTTATATCCTTCCGAGTGGACCCTTCACTATCATATATCTCTCTTGCACCCCAGAACAAGAGGAAAGTGCTTCTTATATAGATCTGGACGGCAAGAGAGTGTCCTCTTCCGAACCCATTCATCTATGACGATCACGACTTACTACATGCGCACCGCTCCTAATTGACAAAAGTGAGAATGAGAATGGGCTAATTTTGGATATGTGGTCGAATTTCAATACTGAATCTTTCTTGGCTGTCCACGGCTCACTTGGAATGCAAATACTCTATCTATTAATACTCCATGCCACAAAACGTGAGTTAGACTGCCCGAAAGTAAATTTTGGATGAACATTGACTTTTGACAAATGAGATATTGCTCCAACACCTTCAGACCAATAAGGCGAATTCACTCTGAATAAGAAAGAATATGTTCAAGTGCATTTGCACGGTGAATTTTTATCAGAAGAAGACGAGGTGATGATTGACTGTATGATTATTCTGATAAAATGCTTGAGCCAAACATCTTGAAGCATCGTGGTGTATAGTGGAAAAACTCCTTAAGCACCCTACCAGTGACCAAGTCTCGGTGCTAGCCACCACCAGGCTTTGCACATTTTGGCTCAACGTTCAAGATGAAAGGCGGTGAGTTCGAATTATTTGCTAGCAACAAATTTCGGCTCGCTCAACAAGGAGGAATACCCATGGGGAATTCTAGCAGAGTGTTAGTAAGGAAGCGAATTTCACCAAGACAAATATATTGTTTAGATTTGCATTGCCGAATTAGTGTGCCAATTTGGGTTTCCGAATTTCGCAGATGAAATAGAATATGGATTAGAAGAAATGAGTCCTTACAAATTCTGAAGCTAACGAGTGGAATTCTAAGGACGAATTCTAAAGGTGATGAGTGAAAGGATGAATTCTTAGCGAAAAATCCTGGGGATGAATTAGCACATCTAATTCTTCAAGACAAATTAGCTCCTGTATAGACTAGGCTAATGAGGACGAATTTTGCCTTACCCTTCAGGACAAATTCCGCCAGCGAGTTGTCTTCGTGAGAGGTGCAAAGGATTATCGATATCATATTTGACCATACGTATTTGCAACAAGCATGCCAAGGCACTTGGCGGCTATAGTTCAAGCCTACTAAGAGGATTTTCTTTAGCATTTCTGGTAGGCGAATTTTTCGCTTTTACGCAAGAAGGCAAATTTTGACGGCGTGGAATTCAGATTATCTTGGTGACGAATTTGGATTATCTTGGCTAGAAGACCAATACGTGCGATCTTCCGAAACATCTGGGAAAGAACTTTTGCCTTATGCATGGTGAATTGGATAGCACATATGAAGAAAACGTTATATTTATGTACTCTATGCATTTCATACAGCCTGATTGCGTGGCATGCCTGGATAGCGAGGCTGACTTCTAACCCCACTCTTGGGCATTGAATCCGATCGCAGCCATGTCAGCATGCGATTTCCAAGCAAAAATTGGGACTGTTTTGGCGTGGACGAATTCGCCTTGCACGGACGAATTTAGATGAATCTCCGTATGGGAATGAAATGCCAAGCGACGAATTTTTTGGGAATCTTCTCAATGATGAATGTCAAGGGATGCGTTTTTGGAAATATGAGTGGAAGAATTTCTCAAGGACTAACTTTTGAAGATGAATTCTGAAGTCTAATTCTGAAGATCACTTTTGGAAGACTAATTTTGAAGAGGAATTGTGTAGACTAATTTCGGGGACAAAAATTGCACCTCTACCTGAGTAGAATTTGCTTAGGCTTCCCCCACCCTAGATACTCCGATGGAGGAGTCTATTAGAGTATGTGTATTTACAGGTTACTCATTACGTATCAAATAGAAAATACATGGGGGCACTCCTTTGAAAAGCATGCATTTATGAGAGTTTTGTTTATTTACAAAATCATTGCTTTCTAACTTACCTATTACTTTTTACCAAAACATCGCTTTGTTAGAGATCTACTATTTTTACAAAAAAATATCTAAAATAATGTATTTTAGCTATCTTCAAAAATATCTTAATAAATCCATGCGCATTCACAGCCTCATGATTCTTCACCTGCTAAATCAAAACACTATTACATTAGAAACTTCAAGACATTAAACCCATATAACATTCCATTATTCCATAAAGTATAACACTTTACTTTCCACAATTGAGGCATCTTTCTCAATTCTTGTTCTCTTTATTCTAATTTGAAATTCCTCCTCCTCCTTTTAACTTGCCTCTTCCTCTAGATGAAGAGTGGTTTCTCCCCTCTCTTGATCAAAATGACCATTTGATGCTCTACCTTCTCTTCCTCTTCGTCTTCCTTCATTCCTTCCTCTTCTTCTCCCTTTACCTTCATAGTAGGCTTGGTCGTAATCTCATTTTTCTTTCAAACTTGCTTGACATACAAAGAAGTTATAAAGCTTTCCACATCTCATCATTCGTAAGCCCATTTAAGGTATATGCGACAAGGTCGTCATTATCTATGTCACAATCTACAAAAGCCTTATGCATCACGAACGTCGTTGATCTTCAATATGTAATCAGTTATGTTGCTTGTAGGGGTTTTCCTCAAGTTGATAAGTTCATTCTTTAATTGATTCCTCCTATCTTTAGTCAAGGTAGGCTAGATTCTGTCTTGTGTTTCCAAAACTTTCATGGAAGTATATCAGTTTTGTATATGCCCAACCATGGTGTTGGTAATGTGCTATGAAGGTATGAAGATGACTCTCTTATCCCTTTCATTTGACTAGTTGAAATTCCTTGATTGATGAGGAGTTTGATTCTCTCCTAATCTTGGTCTTGCATCTACGCTAGTGATGAGACCCCATAATCCTTTTCCCCTAACATAACTAGAGATCCTAAAATTCCATGGTTGATAATTATTCTTTTTCACTTTCTCAATTTGAGTGGTACACTCTCACACAATGATTTTCAATGCACTATCCTAAATCCCTTTCATGTAGCGGAACTAATTAATAATAAAAGATTTACCTCTCAGCTTCAAGATGTAGCCAATAGGTGATGATTATGTCTTCCTTCTTCACCACTTGGCTTCCCCTTGCTTGATGTGTGCCCCTGAGTTTGATTAACAACATTTCTTCCTTCAAAATCCTTTAGAGTCCTCTTAGCATCCTCTTGAATATTTGGAAATTGTCGAATATCTCTGATACCACTGTTGGGAGAATTTCCAATTTCCCTAGGCATCCTTGAAGATATAGCATCCTCACAGGAATCTTCATGGAAATACCCGTTAATGAAATGATCGAATACCCAAGAATATGTAGACTAAACTTGAGATCGATTGCACAAATAAACTAGACTCTAAGCCAGACTCCAAGCCCTTTCCAATGCAGCATAGTTCACTTAAACACGTTACTCCGATTAGGAGAACCAATACCTTCAAGACGTAGTAAATTTTCTCTTCATTAGGTGTATAGAGATAGAAACTTGTTTACTTGTAAACTTGGTTCTCTCAGAATCGGCAAAGAATTGATCAAAGACCTTAACCAGCTAAAAACAACTTAGTTAACTTTCTAACAAGACAAATAGTACAAGAATATCTTAAGATATGATCAATGAACAATGCTTGACACTTATATCAATCCAGAGTGCTCACACAAGACTCTATGTGTTAGCTATGGCTACACTCAACCTTATTTAAAATCACCCGAGCAAGTAACCAAGGGGACTCACTTAGATCAGTGGCCACTAAATTTCTTCCAATCTATCTAAGAGGAGACACACACGCATGATCTCTATAATTGGAAGCTGAATTTGTCTAGATATAGAGATGAAAAGATCTCCTAGGAGTTAGAAACTAGTTTTCTTAGATTATAGGTAATAATTCAAACCTAAATATAATTCATTTTTTTGTTGTTGAGGTAAGGATTCGAATTCAAATTTGATTTGTCATTTATCGTTCTAGAATGCTTGGTTTATGAGGCTCCAAGTGGCATCCATCCGATGGATCAAATTAGGCTAAGGTTGAAGCTTGTATTTCAACAATAGTGGCTTTTTATTCTCACTTGGCACTATAGCTGGTACAAGCAGAATTAAAAAGCAACCCACTATTTCTTTGCTAAGTACAGAGGATGAGTATAGAGGCGCTAGAATGAAAGCAGATTTAGGTGTGAAAGTGCAAAATGTAGTCATCATTTATTGTGATAATGTTAGCAGCATTGACTTAGCATGAAATCATGTTCTTTATGCTAGAATAAAGCATATGAGGTATATTATCACTTCATCAAAGAATATTTATTAGCAAGTGATATTGATCTTTTTTATATAAGTAGAAATGAGGAGGTCGCTAATACTTTCACTAAAACACTTGGGAGCACAGAAGCACATGAAGAGGTTTCAGAATGCTTAGATTACGAGACATGACATTGGGATTGAGAGGGAGTGTTGACATATGAAGCTTAACATCTGATGATCTAGGATGAGCCGTATCATTCTTTAGTTTCTTGGACATGTATATTCATCATGCTAGTATATGTCATGCATACTTTAGTGATCTTTACTATATTGATCTATTCTTTCCACCGCACTCATTCGTAGACATTAGAGTTTTCCTTATCTATTGTTATTTATATATTGCACTAGTTCCATTGTTGTTCTAGGTCAATCTTGTATACTTTGTTTATGTAATAGAAGAAGAAGAATATCATTGTTCCTTGCCTCCATTTGACTATGCTCCTCTCTCTGTGTGTGAGAGTGTGTGAGGGCTCTCTTCCCTATTTCCTTTCTATTGGAAATTTCTTTCCTCATCATAGGCCTATGAGTTAACAAGGACTTCCATTTTCGTGTGTCAGTCTGAAACTCTATTAATAAGATCCTTGCAAATTTTCAACTTTGAAATATGTGAGCACATATGATGATCATCCAAAGTAGTTTGGAACATCTTGCATTTGTAAATAAAAAGATGAAAAGATGAATAATGAAGCGACAAGTGATGCAACTCGAATCTCATGTAGAAGTTACCATTAAACACATATATATAGGATCAACATTAGAGAGAAAGAGAGATATTGCTACTCATGGTAATAACAGAAGAGGTGTGGTTATAATAGAAAGTGGACACAGGAAGAGGAAGAAATGAACTCAAGAAATAGATGGTTCTATCTACCCATGCACTCCCTATATGGAGCTTAGATTGTGATCTTGATAGAAGCTAGGTCAAGGGTTTTAGGTCAACACTATGAATACTAAGATGGATACCCCAATGGTTCAAAACACTACAGACTATGAACCTACATGGGAAGGAGACGAACCTTATAAGGTCATCCAAGCCTAAATTGGCCTACCCATGTTCTAGGGTGTGGTAGCTTGATCCATGCCAAACATAATCTCCACCATTGATCTTTGGGGTAGATACAATGGTAGAAATGTAGCATCAACAACCCTTTTTTTGTAGCCCTTGATCTTACTTAATCCACATTTCAGATCAAGTCTAGATCCATGGCCCTAGTAAAATATACTCGTCTTAAAGCTTTGAAAACTATTTTCGTTTCTTGCCATTTATTTAGGTTGATCCTCACATAAGATCAATCCCAAATCTAATGGGTTATAAGTAGTCTTCCTAGCTATCCATCTACAATCAAATCTAGACCTCATCTAACCTCAAAGTCAAGAACCTATCGATGTCCAACTCTCTAACATTGCTTCTCCTTATAATGGGGACCTTAAAAAATTGAGTGTTAGGGTACAGTGGTGGTCATGCATAAGGATGACAAATGGAGACTATCTTACACTCCCCTCAGTGTCCACTAAAATGTAAACTATCTTCTAGGCATGCTGCCAAGTCCATGAGAGTGGAGCATTGACCATGTCTAAGAACCCCTTCCTAAAGTCCATGTGAAGGTCAACTACTTTCTTGGTCTAATGCCAAGTCTTGGAAGATGTATCTGGAGTAGATTTATTGAATGCATAAACATATAGTATACATATAAAAAATGATAGACAAATTACCAATCCCAGCATGTTATTCATGTGAGAAATTTTTACACGTCATAGAAAACATATACATGTAATATACATCTAGACCTGATTCAATAAAGAATAAGAAATTTTCACACGTCATAGAAAGCATATACATATAATATACAGATTCAATTAATAATAAGAAAAATTACCAATCCGAGACTGCCAGATGGCCTTTGATACGAAAGATGCGCATCAATTTTAGGGTGACAGCGCAAGCTGTTGAACGAGTCCAAAAGTTCACGGAGCCGAAAGAACGAGTTTCCTGAAATCCTGCACCCATAAGATGAGCCTCAGCCGGATGCCACCCTTCTGAGGGCCGGGCCGATTATTTTAACTGAGTTGATATACTGAATTATGGCAAGTTAACTATCATTGCGATACGGAATGAGCATCGTAATCTTTTCCAAGGTAGTCTTAGGCTGCTGTCCGGGTAGTTGGGACTCTCATCTCTTGAGGTAGAGACGAGGGTTCAATCCCTGTTGGCAGCATTTGTGAGAGACATGTTAATTTGGAATCATGTATCATGTGGCTAATGTGCCACCGCTTATTCTGTCTTGCGGTAGTTGTGATCGTTGTTTAACCTAGCTATGTAAACCCCTCTTCTTGTGGGATAAAGAAGATCCCATGGGTAGTATGCTCTTTCTTGTACACTTGCAATTTCAAAGTTCAAGCCCGGGGGAGTAGGCCTCGGCCAAACCTTGAGTAGAAAAACAAATTCCAAGGACCGGACAAAAAAATAAAGATGGCCGCTTATCCCAAGAAATCCTTCTTCTCCTTCTTAGACACTGATGGTGATGGTCTACTTCGACTTTGAAGAGTGCACGTTCGTTCTCTTTTCTGCTCGATGGATGCGGAAAGCCGCTTCCGGAGTCATACTATGGATGCGTTCAATGCCATGCCTTCGTTAAAGGTGTACTCAATGCCTTTCCACCCTTCATATTGAAATTTTCAAAGTACGTTGGATATGTCATCCGCATTAAAATTTTGGGCAACGAGCTCATAGATACGTCTCATCGAGTCTAGGAGATTTTGTATGCTTGCCATTGAACGTCGTAGCACATTAATAGCTTGATGTTCCCCAACATATCGCCACCCCCCCTGTATAGAAGAACCCATCTTGGCGTTAAGTTCTTAATTTTCTCTGAGATTCCGCGACGCCATAGCATTCTCGTAACTGTTGTCTTTGTAGAAGTTTTTAACAAACACACAGAGAGACGTAGAGTAACAGAAAGGACGAAGAGCACGATGAGAGAGGAATGAACTCGCGCTCATGCGGTTATCTGAATCAATTTATTTAAAACTATTTTCACATCGTTTTGTTGATTAGATTTTTTAATTTTATTGTTTCTAGCAGTTTTTTAAAAATGCAAGTCTCAAAAGCGATGCTGATTTTCTGAGTAAAAGTCATGGGTAGGACTTTAGGATTTAACGTTTTCCCAGAACTTGATTTGTTACTTCGATCAAAATACCTTATTTCACTAGTTATTGTGACTTAATTTGGGCTCAACACTACAAAGAATATGGGGGCATAGTGACGATTGATGATACACACTCTATCTACACAATTGCACATTTAATTGCACTCACCATAGAGCATTTTTCGTCATTTAAAAATTACTATTTCTGAGGCTATTAGCGAAGTTAATTAAAGCATCGCTAATGTGAGAGTTGCATATATGAAACATAATGACTGTCGCATATGTGATACATAAAGACTGTTAAAATAATAAAACATTGGATCACTCTTCTATCGTCATTTTGCATGCATCTCATCGAAGAGTGATTAAATACTCATAATTGCGTCTCTCTGTCTCTCTCTGTCTCTCTCTCTCTCTCTCTCTCTCTCTCTATATATATATATATATATATATATATATATATATATATTGTAGGTTATTCAAGAAGTTCACCGAGCATAATATATGGCTTATTATTGTACGTACAATACTCGTTGTTTGTATTTCATTTAATTTTTTTCATTAATTAACATAGTTACACTTACACATTCACATACATAGATGCATGCTCATGCATCTACATACACATACACATACTTATACACATACACATACACAATGCACATACACACATGTACATGTGCATACACATACAAATGCACATACACACACATATGCACATAAAGTCACACATACACATATACATATACACATGCATATGCACAAATGTATCTACATGCACATGCGTGGACATGCATGCATCCACATACACATACACATACACATACACATACACATACACATACACAAATAAACACATACTTACACACATGCATGCACATACACATTCATTGAAACATAGATTGCTCACATGCATCCACATGTATCCACATGCACATGCATATATACACATACACATACACATATATACACATACACAAACATAGGAATACACCTACATACACACATACAAACATACACACATACACACATACATATAGATATATAAACATATACACACATACACAATAGACATACTTACATGCACATACACACACTCAAACAAATACAACTGTATATGTATATGTGCATACATGCATATACACATAAAACTACATCCATATACATACATACATACACACACACTAACACATATATAATATGAATGAAAATATACAATTAAAGTAATAGCTCACATGTTAAATATAAACTATAATAAAAATAATTAGTACAATTTCTTTATTACTTAATACCATAGTCACAATTAGAAAATAATATATGTGTATATATATATATATATGTGTGTGTGTGTGTGTGTGTGTGTTTGTGTGTGTGTGTGTGAGTGTAAATAATACATCAAATGTAGAATGTTAATCATCTGAATCCTCTCCATGATCATGATCATCCACATCATCATGATGATCCTCATTATCATGATCATCTACATGATCTGGTGTATCTCAAGAGGCATCATGGGTAGAGATACTCTATGATGATCGATATCATCTCTCTTTTGTTTTTCTCTCCACCTCATCCATATCCACCTCTCCATAATGCTCCTGTATTGCATATAAGAAACATATGTAAATAAAACATATAGATTGTCAGAAAATAAAATAAAATTAAATATATTAAGATTATACTCACAAAAGCATTTGCATGATCTCATCTGTACTTATTCAGACGTGGATATCCACAATGTGTAGCAAACTGGATTTCATTTTTTGTAGGTTAATGAACATAATCCTTTCACAGCATTGAAAAAAAAATAATAAGATTAATGATTAGTGATTTAAATAGAATAAAAAATATAGTTTCAATAATACATATATTTGCAAATATAGCAATAAAAGCATGAAGGCCCATTTGCCTCAAGCACAATATATGACATGACCAGCTATGGTCTTTGTAGCAACCTTTGTTTATTTAATGAAAAAGAACTACATAGATTGAATGTAAGATATTTATAAAACATATGAGAATTATATCTCATAGTAATATAAACTATTTTGTATACCTTTTTCTCAGGAAATCATTCGTGAAGATGTAGCTTTCTATGAAAATAATGCCACCTCTTAGGATGTATGTCATCTCTTCTCTTATTTTTCTCTACCGTACAATATCTCTTCTTACTTTAATCTTAAACAAAAGGAAGGATCAATATATACAAAATTATTTAAATTTATAAACATGCATACACACATACACACATACATATACTTACACATACATACATACACTTACACATACATAAATACATATATACATATGCACACATACACATGCACATACACACAAATATACATACACACACATACATAACAAATACATTCACACTTACACATATAGAGATACACTTATACATACATACATACACTTACACATACATACATACATACACATACACATATGCGTGCATACACATACACATACATACACATACACACATATACATACACACACATACATATAATATATTCTTAAAAATAATAAATTATAATAAACATACACAAATGCATATACATATACACACATACACACAAATACACATATACAAAGACACACATGCATACAAATACATACATAACACACAAACATACACATACACATATATACACACACATACACATACATCTATACACATATAGACACATGCACACACATATACATACATACATACATACATGCATACATGCATACATACATATATACATATGATTTATCATGTGTATGTATATGTCATTCAATGTATCTGTGTATATGTGAATATTTGTAAATGTGTACATCTCAGTGTGTATGTATGTAAATAATTAGATTATTAATATATAGTATTATTTTTCTCTACACAATCATATTTTGATCAATCACCGAGAACTTTAAAACTATCTCCTAATCGTGCAAGGACTACATACTATAATTATATCAAACTTTTAATCCAAATAATTGATAGATGTCGACATGACTGATATACGTTCTTTTATTCTTCTATTATAATCATATTTTAAGCAATGAGAGGGTAATCCACCACCTCCCACCCATGCAATGACTTTACATGTGTCATCCAATAGGAGTTATGCTGATTTTTACTATCGAGAGCATATTATATGTTGGTGTACTAGTGATAGCAACTGAAATGAAGTCGTAAGTATTCGTGATACATATAAAATCAGAACTTTTCAGTGTTGACCTCCAGAAAGAGGTACATCTATCTCATTGAGCTTCTTCAAGCTACTTCTTAACTTTGAAGAGTGCTAAATCTTTTTCTTTTTCAGGTAAGAAAACATTTGCAGAGTGCAATGGATGTGAAAAGGTGCTTTTGGAGTCATACTATTTATACATTCAATGCTATACCTTGGATCTATGCCCAAATTTCTATGGTGCTTGTAACAAACTTCAGCTTAGTCATGCGCATTACCATTTTGTACAATAAAATCCCATGATTAGTACCATCATAAACAAACTTATAGATTAGGTGAGTTGTTCTGAGCTCCTTATTCTATGTTGATGTGTCTCACCATCAACGCTTTGATGAACATGTTATCAAGGGAGCACTAGGTTGTGCTCTCTGACTACACAAGACAAGATTTTGGAAATATACTTCTGATTACAAGAACACTCACCTAGGAAAAATAATACAAGAATATGTGATTGATACGAGATGTCCTGCAACTTGGGACTGATAGGTATGAATAGCTCAACTAGAAATGATATACGAGATCCCACAACCGGGAATCGTAAGTATAAAAGAAGATATTAGGATTACAAGAATTCCCTTTAGAGAGATGAACTAGATATAAGAAGAAACTCGACAAGATCTAGTACTACAAGATTACAAGAGGAAAAGAGAGAGATTACAAGAGGAAAAGAGAGGATGTCCAAGAACTAGACTAGGTAAGACTAGAACAAGGAACAAGACAAGAATTAGAACTTGAACTTGGCGAGTACTTACTTGGTGGTGATGACTCCTTGAGCTCCCAAGACTCGTACTGGCAAGACCGACAATGAATGTGGACAACCACTACTTATTTAGTTTTTGCAAGGGCGATTTTGAGTTGATGATGTCATCAACTAGAAACAAGACCTCCGAGTATTAGAATTCAATAAATAGACAATCCATCTTGGGGTTTTAGCACATTTTGGATGCAAGGGTAGCATTATTTTCTCTAAAATCTTAACCAAAAGTGAGCTATAGGATATTCACATGGAATCTAAGATTTAAGATGGTTTTCTTTGAGTCCATGACATCACCTTCCCCTCAAGAAATAAGTTCCTTGGGAGCGGCCATGTTATCTAGCTTGGGTTTCATTGGATCTCTCTTATGGAATTCACGAAGCTTCAATTTTGCTCTTTCAAGAGACATCACCTTCCCCTCAATAAATAAGTTCCTTTGAGTCCATGACATCACCTTCCCCTCAAGAAATAAGTTCCTTAGGAGCGGCCATGTTCTCTAGCTTGGGTTTCATTGGATCTCTCTTATGGAATTCACGAAGCTTCATTTTTCTATAAGTTCCCAACCATGATCCCTGATGTCATAAACTTTCCAAGGAATAAGGCATTCCAATCTTCCTCGAGAGATCTTTGAATCTAATACGTGCACGACCTTGATTTCTTCATGATCCTTAATTCTGATAGGTGGTGAAGGACTATTTCTCTCTTGAGCTTCCTTGGGTTCTTCATGCGATATATCCTTTAAGCTTCTAGTGGAATGTTTTGAAGTCTCCAAGATCTTTGATGGAGAGGGTTGAATAAGCACACCTCCTTCATTGAACATGAACTCCTCCTTATCCTTTAGCTTCTTGATATCTTCATAACATGTATACTCCATATCATTTGTAATGACTTTGTGGGCTTCAAAGATGCTTGATTTAGATTCTTGACGAGTAGTGTCTTCATTATTCAATAATTCTGACTCTTGGACTTGGATTTCTTTTAAAAATTGATTCTCACACTAAATTGCTTGATTGATAGCCTCATCTAAAGTATCTAGCTAAGATGTATGGGATAAAAAACACTTTATTTCATCTCTTAGACCACATTGAAATTGATTAACTAGATACTCTTCTTGATATGTGGATCCTTGAAATCTAATTCTGAAGTCTAATGCAAATTCTCCAACTGAACGATCACCTTGTCGTAACCTCCTTTAAAAGTCTTTGAAGCTTCTTACATATATCACCTAGAGTAGATTTGATATTTTTGAGTATGGATATGGAGTCCATCATTCTTCATAGGCACGATGTGGATAGTCTTGCCACAATTTTAGGGGAGCACTAGATTGTGCTCTTTGACTACACAAGACAAGACTTCAAAAAGATACTTCTGATTACAAGAACACCCAGTTAGGGAAAATAATGCAAGAATATGTGATTGACATGAGACCTCCCACAACGTGCAACTGATAGGTATGAATGACTCGACTAGAGATGATATATGAGATCCCACAACCCGGGATGGTAAGTATGAAACAAGATATCAGGATTACAAGAATTCCCTTTAGGGAGATGAAGTAGACACAAGAAACAACTCAACAAGATCTCTTACTATTAGATTACAAGCGGACAAGACAGGATGTCAAAGAACTAGATTACACAAGACTGGAACACAGAACAAGACAAGAACTAGAACTGAAACTTAGAGAGTACTTACTTGGTATTCACGACTCCTTGAGCTCCCAACAGTATTCTCAAGACTCTTTAGAATGAATGTGGTAAACCCCTCCTTATATAGTTTTTCCAAGGGCAATTATGAGTTGATGATATCATTGATGATATCATCAATTGGGAACAAGACCTCTAGTTGTCAGAATTCAACAAATAGACAATCGATCTTGGGGTTTTGGCACATTCTAAATGCAATGGTAGAATTATTTTCTCCAAAATATTCACCAAAAATGAGATATAGGAGATTCACATGGAATCTAAGATTTAAGATGGTTTTCTTTGTGTCCATGATACATGTCATCACATTGGTCCTTGGTATTTATATGTTGCACTTGAACTTATTTAGCCAACACCTTCTATCTAGTGTAATGATACTGTACATCTATGTGTTTGCTTCTAGCATGGAGAATGGGATTGCAGATAGGTTAACATTATTGATATTATCACACACGATTGGAAATCGATTAACTTGAATGTCCAGCTCAAGCATTTCCGTCTTCAGCCACATAATCTCACAAATCACTTCAGCTAATGCCTTATATTCAACTTCAATGGTTGATAGGGCAACTTAGGGTTGCTTCTTTGTGATCCAAAATATGACTTTATTTCCAAGCATCACTGCATATCCACTTGTGCCTCTTCTATCCTCTTTGGATGTAGCCCAATGAACATCTATATAGGCTTTTACTTGCAATTCATTTTCAAAAGCATAAAATAGACCTTCATTGAGTGTACCCTTGAGATATTTGAGTACTCTCTTTGCTACAAGTAAGTGTGAAACTCTAGATGTGTGCATGAATTGAGAAAGCACACCAACTTTATATGCTTGATCTGGTCTAGTAATAGTGGCATAGTTTAAGAATCTAGCTGTAGACCTATATAGAAGTGGATCATCTACTTCAATACCTTCCATTGAAGTCAATTTTATATTCATCTCCATAGGATTTCCCAATGGTTTACATACTCTAGATCAATACTTCTTAAAAACATAAAAAAATGTACTTCCTCCGTAACAACCAAATGCCATTGTCTTTATATACTACTTAAATACCTAGAAATTACCTTAGATATCCAATCGTTGAGATCTTTAAGTCCTTTCTATGCTTCCTCTTGATGTCCTTGATACCTTTTTCATGATTTCCTATAATGATTAGATCATCAACATATAGACAAGTGGTTCCTTCTTATTAAATAATGATGGTTCTACTTTGATTTGATTATATCGACAATTGATTAGATACTCCATGAGTATTTGATTGCAAGCCCTTGGGGCTTGTTAGAGACCAAAAGATGCTTTATTCCACCTACCAACATAGCCATCCTTTAATTTAGCTTCAAACCCTAATGTTTGGTCCATGTATACAACTTCCTCAGTTTTTACATTCTTCACATCAAGTTGATACATTAATCATGTTAGCCACAAAGCTAAGGGTCTCCTCATATTCTAATTAATAATTTTGATCAAATCCTTTGGCAACAAGCCAAGCTTTACATCTAGGATTAATTCCATGTCAATGTTTATTTACTTTCTAAACCCACTTGTTTCCCATAAACTTCATATGTTTCTTTCTTGGTACAAGAATCCAAGCATTATTATCTTCCAAACCCTTGATCTCCTCTGGCATAGCTTCTTTCCACTCCTTGCATGTTTTAGGCTCTTTAAAACATGTGGGTTCTTTACTAACCTTGCTCATATAAGCATAGTTGCTAGCCATAAATGAATCATCGATAAGTGTTTCAATTGGATACCTTACTGTATACAATTTCCTTATCTCACCATTTTATTCATTTGGATATTTGTGTATTATCCGAATTCTTCTCGTAATGGTCAGAGTTGAGCTCAACTCATAGATCTTCCAATTCTTTAGTTTCTTTGATTTTGCATTCAACTTTTCTTCTTGCATCACTTATGACTTGATTTGGGGTTGATTCTATCCCATGATAGCCTAGAACGTGACTATTTGGGTCAAGAAAATGCCATGCTCTTTCGTTTATCCCTTGATTTCTTTTTCTCTTCAACTTTGTTATTCTACATAGATACATTCAAGGCATACCAAGGTAAAAAATGATCAAATCTAACATGTCGTAATGATTTCAATTCATTTGTGCTAGGGTTGTAACACCTAAAACCCTTCTCCTCACCGGCATATCCTATTACGACACACCTTTTTTATCTATCATCAAACTTGCTCCTTTATTGATTTTTATTGTACCAAGCTTCATAAGGTCTAGCACTGTTAACCCGATGTTGTAGATCTTTGAATGTAGAGGTAATAGTATAATGAAATCTGACATGAACACACAAAGAATAGAGAAAGACAAGACTAAACACAAGATTGGTTAGAATCTTCCCCACATACTATAATGGGCGAGTCTCTTGAAGTACGTGTATTTATAGGTGTTTCCATTACATCTTCAACATGAGATACACGAGGGAAGCCCTTTGAAAATCATGAGTTTATGAAAAGTTTGCTTTATTTACAAAAAAAAGGCTTTCTAAGCAATGTACTATCTTTACAAAAATATATGATTTACTATCTTTCAAATATCTTGAAAAATATGTGATTAAATCCATGCCCACTCAAACCCTCACAACTTCTCACCTGCTAAATCAAAACACATTCCCATTAAAAAAACTCAAGACATTAAAACCATTCGACTAGATCTTCTAGATGCATGTAAGGAAAAATAGTATTATAAAAAAATCTCACAATCACACATAAACAATCGAGAGACAAAACACCTTACATAAGATTATGTGCAATCCCCCCCCCCCACATACTCTGATGGATGAGTTTCTCAGAGTACATGTATTTATAGGTATTTTGATTATTTCCTAAACAAAAGATACATGAGGTTGGAACTTTGAGAAGCATGCATTTATGAAAAATCCACTTGATTTATAGAACATCCCTTTCTAAGCGATCTACTATTTTTAGAAAGGGCACTATGTTAAACTAATGTGAGAGCTCTATTTATGATCTAAAATGTTGTGGTTACTTCATAATCCCAATAACAATGGGGCATACTCATCTCCTTCATAATTTCCCCAACACATTCTCTAGTATACCTATTCCTCCTTTTTGCTACACCATGGTGTATACCTGCATGTGATTTGCCTTTTGATACCATTACTTTCCAAGAAATCAGGAAACATATGAGAGAAGTATTCTCCCTCTCCACCTCACCTAATACATTTAATGTACCTGTCATATTCTCTTTCAACCATAACCTTGAATTTCTTGAAATAATAAAATACATGTGCTTTTTGTCTCATAGAATAGAGCCAAGTCATCCTTCTGTAGTCATCTATGAAATTCATAAAATATCTAGTAGCTCAAATTGAATTTTACTTTGTGGGTCGCCAAACATCTGTATGATTGAGGTCGAGTGGATGGCAGCACATATAATTATTCATCTTGAATGGTAATCTTGTCTTTTTTCCCAACTAACAAGCTTCATAAAAGTTCATGTGATTATCATTATATAGATTAGGTAGCCCTAACACTAACCTCTCCTTTTCCACGTCCTTCAATCTTTGCGTGTTAATGTGTCCATATCTCTTATGACATAGATCCAGCTCTACCACCTTCTTGTATCCAAATGTGAAGTAAGCTATGTGATTGAAGTTAGGCATAACATCCAAGGTGAACAACCTTCCTTCCTTTCTGGCTTTAGCGATCAATTTGTACTCTTCTTTAGGGTTTGCAAAAAGAATCCTTTCTAATTAAACTTGACCTACAAACATCTCTCACCCATTTTCCTCTAAAAAACTAAGTTCTTTGTGATTCTTGAAATCTGAAGCATATTTTTCAAACACTTGGCTTTTTGAGAACTTTGTACCATAATATCACCTATGTGTGTAATAGCATGAGGAGTATCATCACATGTTTCTACATGTCCTTTGGTTGATGGCACCTGCATGTTTGAGAAGAACTCGTTGTTTTAACTCATCTGGTTGCTAGGTCCACAATCAATGTACCAAGTATTTGTTCCTTGTGTCTTGTAGTCTTTCATTTGCATTATAGCTAGAATACCATAATTTTCATTTGAAGTGGATGCATAATTACCTTGACCTTTATAAGATGAGTTATTCATCTCCCTTTCATAGCCTTCTCTTGCATAGTGGCCATATGTTAACCGGATCTTTAGACGCACGAAAGAGATAGTATAGAAATGCAATCTCATAAAAGTATACACAGAATCAAGAAAGACAAGAGACTGAACATAACATCGGGTACAATCTCTCCCCCCCAACACATACTCTGATATGGGAGTCTATAAGAGTATGTGTATTTATAGGTATTTCTCATTATGTCCTAGATAGGAAATATTTGAGCATGGCAATTCAAAAAGCATGCATTGATAAAAATCTTGTTTATTTACAAAATCATCACTTTTTAAGCGATCTACTATATTCTACAAAAATGTCGCTTTCTTAGTAATCCACTATTTTTACAAAAAAATATGTCAAATAATATGTTTTAGCTATCTTCAAAAATATCTGAATAAATCCATGGGATTCATGCCCTCATGATTTTTCACCTACTAAATCAAAACACAATCACATTCAAAATCTCAAGACATTAAATCCATATAACATTCCATTATTCCATAAAGTATAAAATGCGTCTGAATTGACTAGAAAATGACCTTAGTTGATAAGAAAAAAATAGACATGGATGTCCAATCACATACCGCATTAGTGACCAATCATAAACATGTTCCATGAAAAACACATGCATGAAATAAGAAACTCCAATTTAATGTGATTGTGAATGATATGCAAAAATCAAATGATCATAATGTGGAGTCACTAATGTCTTATGAATCCATTGAGATTCTTCGAGTGAGTGATTTTTATATTTATCTAAATATCTATGATATTGATTACCTGTGCATGTAGTAGTCACATCATCATCAAGTATTTTCTCTAGAAGTAAAATTTCAGCATCCTCTTGAAGTAAAGAAGGATCATCTAAAATAGGAGTGAGTGGTAAAGTTCCTTTAAAGAATTTCAATAAACTAATATGAAAAGAATTATGTGTATTCCAAAGAGAATATATGTCTAATCCAAAAGAATTCTTATTGAGATTTTGAATAATACAAAAAGTTCCATAATAACATGGTTAAAGTTTAACCTTAGGATGTTGTGATATATTTTTCAAACATCTTTTAATTATTCTTAACCATAAAAAATCATTTTCATTGAATTCTTCAACTACTCTTTTCTTATTCGCTTTATGCTTGTAACATTCTTGACTCTTTTTAATGTGTTGATGAACCTCACGAAGTGTATAAATATAGTCTTGCACAAAAGAAATAGCCATAGGTATATGCGTTTGCATGATGGACATGGGAATGGGAAGCTTTTTACTATACAAAATTTCATATGGTGCACGTCTAGTAGTGGTATGTGTTGTGTTGTTATACGCAAATTGTAGTAAAAGAAGTTTCTCATCCCAATTACTTGGATTATCCAAAGAACAACAAGGTAATAAATCTAAAATATTACTATTTGTAGCTTCACTTTGCTTATTACTTTTAGAATGAAATGCAAAGCTAAACTCTATTGTGGAACCTAAATTTAGATAATGCAACCCAAAAATGATTATACAAATGAACATCTCTATTTGATATAATAACTTTTGGAAAACCATGATGTGGAGAAACTAGCATGAGGTGCAAAGGGTTTTTTTTAGAAAGAATGAAATATATGTCTATTACACATATCAACAATTCTCCAAATCATATAATTATGTGATGAAGTTGTAAGAAGACCACTAATAAAATCCAGATAAATTTTTCCCATGGTCCATTAGTTATGGGAACTAGCATTTACAACCCAAACTCATTACCATGATGTCATTTCAAATGTTGACACACAAGGTAATGAGAAACATATTATGTAATATCCTTTTCCATATTTGGCCAACAGAAGAATTCTTTAACCATAGACATACTAGTTTATATGCCCTATGACCCATACACGGTGGTTGATGCATCTCTTTCATAAAAAATAATTTAAAACCTTGTCTAATGCATAACAGGTGTTGGAAATACAAGAATCCATTATAAAAAGTGTAGTGATCCTCATTAGATGGTGTAAAATTATTCTAAGCAGTCCATGTTTGTGACGAATACAAATGAGATGCATATGTAGGAATCATGTCATGAAATAAATGAATATGAATAACAAAAATATTATTGACTTAAACAATATTTGTTTGCTGGGATGGGAAGTGACTAAGAACATTAGCTAAACCATTAGCTTTGCTAGCTTGATGTTGAAATAAAGGCCAAAAAGTTTGTATGAATGAAGCCCATTTAATTTGTCTATTTGAGATCAATGGTTGATTCTAATAAATGCTTACTTGCCTGTTGGTCTATTTTGATTAAAACTTTAGAACCCATAAGATAATGTTTTCAAAATTTTCAAGCATGCACAATAGCTAAAATTTTCTTATCATATGTAGTTTAATTTTTTTAAAGAAGGTTAAAGTCTCCTACTTTCAAATGCAATAGGATGATCATTTTGAATTCATACATCATTTTGAATTCATACAACTACTAGCATCTCTAACTACATTGAAAGGTTGTACAAAATCTGGTAATTGCAAAACAGCTGCATTAGAAAGTGCATGCTTGAGATTTTCAAAAGATTGTTGTTGTGCTAATACCCATGAAAATTTTTTCTTTTCTTCAATAATAATGTGATTGGAGGTTCTAAATAAGTAAAACCATTTACAAAATTTCTATAAAAACTAGCTAACCATAGAAAAGATTGTACATCATTTAGAGATTGAGTTACATACTATTCTTCAATTACTTTAATTTTTTCTTGAATCTACATGAATGCCTTGACTAGAAACAATATGTGCTAAATACTCTAATTCTTCTCAAAAGAAAGAACTCTTTTTAGGATTGGAATAATTTGTTTTGCATAATAAATGAAAGACCATTGCTAAATGATTTTCATGGTCATTTTCATTCTTACTATAGACAAGTATGTCATCAAAGAAAACAAGAACAAAGGCTTTGTAATCAAGAAAATTATTATTCATCATATGTGCAAATGTAGCAGGTGCATTGGTGAGTCCAAAAGGCATTACCATAAATTCAAAGTGACCAATTTGAGTTCTGAAGGGAGTCTTATAAATGTCATTTTGTGTGATTCGTATCCGATGATACCTAGATTTAAGATCAATTGTGCTAAAAGCACTTGCTCCATGAAGTTTGTCTAGCAAATTATCTATCCTAGTAATAGGCTATCTGTTTTTAACTATGAGCCTATCAGTCATATTCTTCTTGTCCACTTAGAAAACAAATGCTTCAAAGGGAGAAGAATTAGGGCTAATAAGTCCTTTGTGGACTAGATCCTTTATTGCACTAGTTCTATTGTTGTATTAGTTCAATCTTGTAGACTATGTTTATGTAATAGAAGAAGAAGAAGATCCTTCTTCCTTGCCTCCATCTGACTCTGCTCCTCTCTTTATGTGTGAGAGTGTGTGAGCCCTCTCTTCCTTAGCTCTTTTCTCTTCGAAATTTATTTTCTCATCATGGGTCTACGAGTTCAAGAGAACTTTCATTTCTATTTGATATATGTGAAGACATACGATGATCATCCAAAGTCTTTTGGAACTCCCTGCATTTCTAAAAAAAAAAAGAAATAGATGAATAATGTATCGACAAGTCATGCAACTCTGATCCCATGAAGAAGTTACCATTAAAGACACATATATAGGATCAACTTTAGAATGAAAGAGAGATATTGCTTCTACAAGAACAAAGGGTTTGTAATCACGAAACATATTATTCTTACATACGTGCAAATGTAGTAGGTGCATTGGTGAGTCCAAAATGTTGGTGCAAATATACAAGCCTTCATATTTGGGTTAGGATGGAAGACTATATGAGGAAGCATTTTATGACTCATATGAACCATAGCTTGTACTTGCTTAATCATTTACCATTGTAAAAAGGTTTATTGCTTTTGAGAATCTTGTAAAAGGCTACAACTCATGGAGTAAGATAGAAGATTGGTTAAGACCTTAGATTGAGAGAATAACTCCTAAATTAGAGGACACACTTTTAGGTGGATCCAAGTTCTTATTTCAAATTCAAACTTGGGAGAAAATTTCTTATATAAGATGTTTGAAAATCACACGGTTGTGTGGTCTCACTAAGAGCTTCTTCTTTGATATTTTAGAGGTTTTGAGTAGCTTACACTATAGCTTACACATTCCACTATCATTGAGCATCATTTCAATGACAATGAACTTGTATAATCATGTGTTATAATACATATACTTCATTGATCATCTGTGTATACTTCTCTACTATGACTACTTAAAATAGTGAACTTTGTTTGGTCATACCTGAGTGCATTCTCAACCATTTTGTATGGTCTATAGCTTGTTGAGACCAAATGGAAGTCTATTTTATGGTGTCAAAATCTCAAAGCATTTAGTTCAGCCATCTGGGTGAAACTGCCATCTAGTTGCTCATTGGTCATCTACTATTCAGTCCCTAAAAAGTCGGGGGTAAGCTCTGGATTGCTAAATTTATCTTTGGGAGCATAGTTCCTTATCATGAGATGAGGAGATGTCCACATCAAGAAGCAAAAGTCAACCTACAAGAGAGGAGCTAGAAAGACTCAACTCATGGTGTGCCAAAGATGCTTTAGCAAGGCCATATCTACTTAACTCTTTTTCTAACTTCCTTCTTTCTCACATTAGGAATTGTAAAACATCCCAAGAGACTTGGGATACATTATCTTCATATTTTTCTTCCAATACAAGAGCTAGAAAAAATCAATTTTGGATTGAGTTTACTATTCAAAAGAAGCAACCTAAGAGGAGTGTTTCAGAGTATGTGACCAAAGTATAGGATTTGGCTGATCAATTGGCAAGCATAGGAGAGGAGATTGAAGAAGATCAAATAGTGAGAGAGAGAATCAATGGCATCAAATGAGATGATAAGTGGGAAGCCTTCATAATTGTTATGGACCTTTACATGGACGTGCAAATCCCAGATCCTACCACATGCATGGGACAACTCTTTACCAAGCTCAACAAAGATGGTGAACCATCAAGACATAACAATTCTTCTGGCCTCTATACAGATAAAGCAAAGAGCCAAAAAAATGAAGATGAATGTGCTACTTCTCAAGCTAACTATTTAGGGAGAGATAGGAACTCAAGAGGAAGGGGCAAAGATGGTAACAAGGTAGTGGGAGACCTTTCAACTCTTCCCCATGCAATATATGTGGACTGTCTAATCCCACAACATATGAGTGCTATAGGAACTTCAAGAACTAGAGAGGAAGAGGATTTCAAAGAGCTGGCTACTCACAATCAATAGGAAGATTCAACCATAATCAAGGCTACAACCATGGCTACAACAAAACTTACAACAACAATTATCAGGGAGGATACAAATCAAGAAAAGACTTCAACAATTAAACAGAAAATCAAGAGGATTCTCTTCCCATTATGAACATGACTTCAAAACAAGGTATGAATGATGAGCACATCTTCTATATTGAATCAGGTTATTCAAACCATGTAGAAGGCAATGTAGCTCTCCTTTCTAATCTTGAGGAACCCAAGGGAAAGCACCAAGTGCAGATAGGTGACAACACCAAGCATTCAGTTCTGAAGGTAGGAAATGCCAAAACTTCTTACGGGAATATGAATCTCTTGAGCAAAGTTCTTTATGTACCTGCTATCACAAAGAATCTAATTAGTGTTGGAAAGATAGTGGAGAAGGGTATGTAGCTAAAGTTCAATAAATTTGGAGCTTTTGTGGAGGACCCCCAACAAGTATTTAGGAGAATTGCAAAGGGAGAGAAAACAGGTAGATTATTTACATTTGAGCTTGAGGACATTAGAGACATTTCACTTTACAATTATAAGGATCAAACTTTGTCTGAGTTAGACATATGGCACAAAAGATTAGGGCACATTGGTGAGAGAACCTTGAAGCGGACATGTAGAGATCAATGTCTACTTGGGATACCTAATGTATCCAAGCAATGCATGATCTATAAATGTGGTTCTTGTCAGTTTGGAAAATCAGAGAGGTTACACTTTAAAAAGAAAGGCTATGTGCATGAAGATTATTTGGAACTTTTCCACATAGATGTGTGGAGACCAGGGAAGGACCCTTGAATTTCAGGCTCAAGGTACTATGTGTCATTCATTGATGATTTCAATAGATGGACTATCTTGTATTTCATGAAACACATGGATGAAGTGTTCAATTATTTCAAGAAGTATCTTGCACTTGTGGAAAATCAAACACATAAGAGTCTAAAGAAGATAAAATGAGATGGAGGAGGTGAGTACTTCTCCAATGAGTTTGATGCATTTTTGCAAGTCAAAGGTATCAAAAGGGAGATCAGTACTAGATATACCCCTAAGAAAAATGGAGTAACATAGAGGAGGAACAGATGGATTATGGAAGCAGCTAGGTCAATGCTAAATGAAAAGAAGTTGCCTAATTACTTGTGGGGTGAGAGTGTTTCTATTGCCAGTTATCTTGTTGAGATGTTACCCTCTAGGTCACTTAATGGGATGACCCCATATGAGGCATGACATGGTAGAAGGCTATCACTTGAACATTGTAGAATATTTCGTTGTGTTGCTTATGTGAATGTTCCATCTCAAATTAGAGGTAAGTTAGACCCTAAGGCCGAGAAATCCATCTTCATAGGGTATGATATGAATAAAAAAGGATACAAGTTTTGTAATCCATCTAACAAAGGATTTATGATTAGTAGAGATATTATGTTTGATGAGAATGACTCTTGGTTTGAAAGTTAATGTAAGAAGGCCAAATTGCCATATGACTTGGAAGAAGAATTTCCAAGCCTCACCAAGGAGGAGCCAAGCATTAATCAAGACATGAAATAAAATTATGAGGACACCATCAACTTCGAAGAATTCAAAGCATGGAAATCAAAAGGAAAGGCCAACATGAAGAGGTTGGAGGACATACCAAAGTCATTCAACCAAGCCTTAAGGATATCACAAAGAGAGAGTAAGAAGCCAATCAGATATTGGTATGATACTTCATTAGTCACTAAGCATTCTATTTATCTTGCTAAATTATCACTTGAAGAACCTTCTTCATATATAGAAGCAAGTACCAAAGCATAATGGAAGGAGGATATGGATGAAGAAATAGAAGCACTCTAAGAGAATGATACTTGGGAACTAGTGCCCAAGAAATCATCAATGAAGATAATTTATTCTAGATGGATTTAAAAAATCAAAAGGAACTCAGATGGATCCATAAACAGGTATAAAGCTAGAATTCTGGCTAAGGTTTTTGCACAAATCCAAGGAGTAGATTATGAAGAAACTCTTTCACATGTGGCTAAGATGCCAACCATCAGGGTATTGGTAAGTTTAGCTTCATCTAAAAATTGGAATATGTATAAACTATATGTGAAAAATGCCTTTCTCAATGGCTGGATTTCAGAGGAGTTTTACATGGCTCAAGCTCCTAGATATGAAGATTCAAGCAAGGAAAATCATGTGTGAAAACTGAAGAAAGAACTTTATGGGTTGAAGCATGCACCTAGGGCATGGAACCATAGGTTAACAACCTATCTTTAAGACCAAGGATTCATGATGAGGAAAGCAGATTCTTCTCTATTTGTCAAGAGAAGTAACTCAAAAATGATATACTTATGTGTATATGTTGATGACATCATTCTTACAGGTAGTGATGCTAATGGCCTCAAACAAATAAAAAACCAGATGATGCAGGAGTTCAAAATCAGTGACCTAGGGTTTCTGAAGTATTTTGTTGTACTTGAGTTAGTCCACACTAACTATGGAATCTACATCACTCAAAGGAAATATGTGCACGACATGTTGAAGAAGTTCCACTTGGAAAATGCAAAAGTAGCTAGCACCCCTTTGGAGGTAAATCATAAACTGAGTGCTAATGAAAGTGATTTTCTTGAAGACATTGCAGGTCATCAAAGCATAGTTAGAAGTCTAAACTATGCTACACTAACAAATATTGATATATGTTATGGCGTAAGTGTTCTCAGCCAATTCATGCATAAACCTAGAGCACCTCACTTGGAAGCTGCTAAAAGAACTTTGAAGTATCTCAGAGGTACTCAAAACCAAGGACTTTAGTTCCCATACATATCAGATTTGGATATTAAGTTATAGTCAGATGCAGACTGGGTAGGATGTAAGGATGATAGAAGGACTAATTCTCGATATTTATCTTTTGCAAGTGATAAGCCCATATCATGGTCTTCTAAAAAGCAACCAATTGTTGCTCTATCTTCAACAAAGGCTGAATATGTGGGATGAGCAAATGCCACACAAGAAGCTATTTGGATTAGATTGCTCTACTCATATTTGGGACAACACAATCATTCACCAATGATCCTTGGTGACAACACTAGTTCGTTCCATCTTGTAGCCAATCCGATTAATCATGCAAGAACCAAGCATATAGAAGTACACTTTCACAATGTTCGAGAGAAGCTATTGAGCAAAGAGATTCAACTTGCATATGTATCCACAAACATGCAATGTGCTGATTTGTTAAGCAAAGCACTTGATAGTAGTAAGCTTTGCATGTTTAAAACCATGATTGGATTGCAGGATATTCAAGAAGATTGATGAACAAGTGCAAGCCAAGATGTTTTTCTTGATGGGGAGCTGTTGGTGCAAATATACAAGCCTTCACATTTGGCTTAGCATGGAAGACTATATGATGAAGCATTTGATGACTCATATGAACCATAGCTTGTACTTGCTTAATCATTTACCATTGTAAAAAGGTTTATACCTTACGAGAATCTTGTAAGGGGCTAAAAATCATGGAGTTAGATAGAATATTCGTTACAACTTTAGGTTGAGAAAATAAATCCTAGATTAGAGGAGACACTTTTAGTTGGAACCAAATTTGAATTTCAAATCCAAACTTGGGAGAAAATCTCTTATATAAGATGTTTAAGAATCACACGGTTGTGTGGCCTCATTGAGAGCTTCTCCTTTGATGATTTATAGGATTTGAGTAGCTTAAAATATAGCTTAATCATTGCACTATCATTCTGCATCATCGCATTGCCAATGATCTTGTATAATCATGTGCTATAATACATATACTTCATTGATCATCTCTGTCTACTTCTCTATTATGACTACTTAGAACAGTGAACTTTGTCTAGTAAACTATGGATTGCTAATTTTATTTCTCAAAGCATAGTTCATCATTTTAGATGATTCCACTTGCAATAATTAGATGATTCCACTTGCAATAATTAGCTATCTAAGCTAATTAAATTCCCTCAAAAGGAATTTCATCAATTGTTACTGTGTTGTGAGCATTGAGCAAAAGAACCAACAAGTGTATAGACAAAAATAGCACGTTTTGTGACACAACTATTCATGAAGTATTCTATTTTGATTCAGTTGTTTCAAGCATCGACTCCAAAGTACATAGTTACCCTCTTGGTGTCATTCGGAAGCTAAAAGGGCCAACTATCACACTCTGAAGTGTATTAGGGCAGGTACAAAGCAAGTTTTAGGAATACCACCTCACTTCCTTGAGGTATCCATCCATCTCTTCCAATAGAAATGACATTACCATGAACTCAAAGTGACCAATTTGAGTTCATAAGACCGTCTTATAAATGTCATTTTGTGTCATTCATATTTGATGATACCGAGATTTAAGATCAATTTTGCTAAAAACACCTGTTCCATGAAGTTTGTCTAACAAATCATTTATCCTAGGAATAGGATATCTATTTTTAATTGTGATCTTATTTAGTGCTCTATACTCAATGCATATCCTTTAAGTCCCGTTCTTCTTTTCCATTAAGAGAATAGATGCTCCAAAGGGAGAAGAACTAGGGCTTATAAGTCCCTTGTGGACTAGATACTTAACTTGATTAGTTTTTTCTTTATGTAAAGGTCTATGCCTATAAGATGCTTTATGGGGAGGAGAACTACTAGAAATTAATTCTATACTATGGTCAAGGGATCCCCATGAAGGTGGTAGTCTAGAAGGAAAATCAGTCATAAAGAAATCCTCCAATGAATTCATAAATTATTCATGTTCATTAGCAAGTGTATGTGTATAATCAACTATGTTATTGACAAGAACAATACTTGAATTGTAGACTTTCCTAAATGCATGTTTTACTTGAGTATGACAAATTAATGGAAATGGTTGTAATTTATGCATTGGAGACAAAGAAATATCCTCATTGTTAGACTTGAAACTCATTATGTCTGTATGATAATCAATGCATGGATCAATAAATAGAAATTCCATTGCCCAAGGTACTTAGATCCTTTCCAATGCTTCTACGGTCTAATCAAGTTGAGTGTCATCAGAAGCACGTCCATAACGTGTACTTTAGCTCTAATGGGTTTCATGTTGTTGGTTCCAAACCTACATTTAGCTTTAGTATGACCAAACTTACCACAATGCTAGCAAGTAATAGGCAGACATTTCTGTTGAGCACAATCACCATAACTTGAAGGGTTGGGGGTTTGATAGGTTGCAATGGTGTGGTCTTGTGTATTGGTGAGAAATTAGATTGAGGAGGGCATTGAAAAGTAGGTGGGCAATGAAAAGTGGTGAAAGGACACTTGAAAGGAAAAATGGTCTTGATTGCTTGTTGTCATTGGCAAATGGACTTGGTGATTGATGGAAACGCATTCTCAACATCATTGGCAAACAAAATAGCTTCATAGAGGGTCATGGGACATAGTGTGTTAAGCTTGGCTTGGATTCCCATCTTCAAACCATCTTCATACTTTTGTTGCAAGGTATCTTGAGTTTAGAGGGGGTAACCGGGTCTACGATCAATTAATCCTACTCAAGGGGGGTTCTCCTTAGGGTATTATACCCTATAACATGACTTTGTGCACGTAATGCTTGAGAAGGTAAACCAAGTAATATACAAGAAGTTACAAAGACGTTGAAAAGGCAAATAAGACCAATATTGAAAATTACACTAATAGACCAAGAGCTATAGTTGAAAATAGTACAAAGGTCTTATCACTCTAAGAATGAACTTGGACTACTCAACACAGAGAAGGTATACAATAATGTGAGTGTTATGCCCAAATGCTACAAACTCGAGCTTAAAAGAGAGGTATCCTAGTGTGCCCAATCTCTGTGCTGTGCGGACTACCCCCAAACATTGAAGCCCTCACTCTGCATATTCTCCATAGAGAGGCCTCTACCACAATGGGAGAGATCGTACTAGCCAGCATAGAGTAACCAAGGAGTAGCTTGACGAGAACACAGTCAGAGTGCTGTAATAACACAAAAAGGCCTAAATTGATAGAAGCTAGAGTCGTAGAGAGACAACACTTTGTGTATCTCTCAACTCTATAAATCTTTGTATATCTGTCCAAGTGGATCCTTCAGTGTCATACATCTCTCTCGGTCCCTAGAAGAAGAGCAAAGAGCTTCTTATATAGATCTCATGGCTAAGAGAGTGGCCTCTATGAAATCCAATCATCTACAACCATCACAACTTACTACATGCTTTGCCTAGCAAAAGCAGTAGGAGAGTGGGCTAATTTTCGAGATCTGGTCTAATTCTAGTACTAACCCTTGGGTGGCTCTCCATGGCTCACTTGGAATGGAAGTACTCTATCTATTAGTAGTCCATGCCACAAAAGGTGGGTGAGAGTGCCCCAAATTAAATTTTGGATGAACATTGACTTTTAAGAAATGTGATATAGCTCCAACACCTTCAAATGAATAAGAGGACTTCACTCCAAGTAACATGAATGTGTTCAGGTGCATTTGCAAGATAAATTTTTATCATAAGATGATGAGTTGATGATTGACTATCTGAGTATTATGATAAAACACTTGAGCCAAACATCTTAAGGTGTGTAGTGCAAAAAGTCCTTAAGCACCCTACGATTGATCATGGCGCAACGCCAACTCCCACCAACCTTTGCACATTTTGGCTCACCCTTGAAGATGAAAGGTGGTGAATTTGAGTTATTCACTAGCAACAAATTTTGGCTCGCTCAGCAAGGAAGAATACCCATGGCAAATTCTAGTGAAAAATTAGTAAGGAGGCGAATTTCAGCTTCGTCTTTGGCTATGAAAAGAGGAATTGCTGCTACTCCTCTCATATGTGATTTTCTCAATTCCTTAAGTTCTTGACTTCGAATAACACCTTCATCATAGCCTCGTATTCACTAGTAGCACTACATAGAGTAAAATAAGTTCCTCAGCTATAGTTCTTCTCCAAAACTACTCATGATGAAACTCCTCCAAAGATTATGAGCACAATGTTTGAGATAAAAGTGGGAAAAAATATGGGAAAATAGTATTACCTTGATATTAGTAGCATCGAGTTTCCATAATCCATTTGCTTTCTTCTTACATACCACCTCTGTATATCCAGCAACAAATAATTCCTTGAAGATGTGCTCATCGTTTCTCTCCTTCCAGTGCACCTTGACATTAGGAGCACGATGCTCAAAAGTGAATTCTAAACAAGTCAATAATTGTAAGAAAGGATTGGTGTAGATTTCATAGGCAATAAAATCAAAATAACTCTACAACACACTAATCTCTTTGAGTCAACGTCCCAAATTTTCACATCCATATGTTTTTGTAAGAGTTGTTCTCTGTGACAACACTTCACCACTTCAAAGTAGCTAAGTAAAGTTTGGATGAAATATTTTAGAAGATATCACTCTAAAAAATCACATTGTCACACATTGATCCTTTAGCTCTTCCAAGTTATTGGCCTTCAATATTTAGTTGTTCAAATGAAAACCCTTCAACTCTCTCGATTGTGCTCATCCTTCATATGTGAGCACTAGCACTGCTTCTTTTGGATGAAAACTTCCATGTTCAAGAAGAGAGCCCTTCAAAATTTTTCCTCTCCCTCCTAGAGACCAAAAAAAAGATTCCTCGCTTCACTCCTCAAGAGCCCCTATATACACACACACACACACACACACACACACACACACACACACACACACACACATATATATATATATATATATATATATATATATATATATATATATATATATATATATATATATATATATATATATATATATATATATATATATATATATATATATTGTTGTTCCTTCTTGGATCACTAAGCACCATAGATGGATCGATTTGTAGATAAAAGTAATAGCAAACCTTTTAGGTGCATTGGTATATGCTACACAAATCCCTTCAATATAGTAGAATAGTTTTCAAATTTATCACTTTGAATGAACTATAGCACATATATATATATATATATATATATATATATATATATATATATATATATATATATATATATATATATATATATATATATATATATATATATATATATATATGTATACATATGTATATAACCACTCTATTATGTTCCAAAAAATACTTCAGACAATTGTTGCCAATGAGCAGTCCATGACCCATTTTCCTAGTCCAGAGTTGGGATAATATGCAGCTTCCCTATGCATCCTTATAGAGTAAACTCAAGAACATCCACACACAAACTATACTCTGAGCCCTTGCAAACGCAAGGTATTTCATATGAATGCACTACTTGTAATAGAAGAACCAACACATTCCAGCTATACTAAATTTCCTCTTCATTAGGTGTACATAGATAGACACTTGTTCACTTGTGAACCTTGTTCTCTCAAAATATGTAGAGAATTGATCTCAAACCTTAAATAGATTTAGATAACTTAATTAAATTCCTAACAAGCCAAATAGTACAATAATTGAGTAAGATATGATCAATGAACAATGCTCGACACTTAGAGCAATTTGAACTTCTCAAACAAGATTCTATGTGTTAGCTATGGCTAAACAAAACCTTATTTAGACTCACCCAAGAAAACAACCAAGGGGATAGCTTAGGTTAGGGGCCTCCTAACTTGCTTCCAATTTATTGTGGAGGATACATGTATGCATGATCTCTATAATTAGAAGCTGAGTGTGTGGAGATATAGAGATGACAAGATTCCCTATAAGTTAGGAATTACTTTTCTTAGATTATAGGTAATTAATCACACCTAAGTGTGATTCATATTTTGGATGCTGAGGTGAGGATTTGAATTCAAATTTGATTTGTTATTTCTCCTGCTTGATGCTTGCTTTCTGACACTCCAAGTGGCACCCATCTGATGGTTCAAATTGGGCTATGATTGAAGCTTGTATTTCAATACTAGTGGCTTTTTATTCTCACTTGGGAGTGAAGCTGCTACAAGGAGCATTAAAAAGAAAACCACTATTTCTTTGTTGCGTATAGAGGCTGAGTATAGGGGCGCTATAATGGAATCATGTGAAGAGTCATGCCTAGAGAGGCTAATTGCAGATTTAGGTGTGGAAATGTAATAGCCAATCATCATTTATTGTGATAATCTTAGCAACATTCACTTAGCATGAAATCATGTTTTTCATGTTAGGACAAAGCATATCAAGGTACGTTATCACTTTGTTAGAGAAAATGTATTAGCATGTGATATACTTGATCTTTTTTATATTAAGAGAAATGAGCACGTAGCTTATATTCTCACCAAAGAACTTGGAGCAGAGAAACTCATGATGAAGCTTCAAGAGATGCCTAGATTACAAGACATGACATTGAGCTTGAGCCAGAGTGTTGAGATATGAAGCTTAACATGTGATGATCCAGGATGACATGTATCACTCTTTAATTTCATGGACATGTATATTCTTCATGCCAGTATATGTCAAGGATACTTTCATGAGCTTTACTAGATCTCTGTCCATTTCTCTAACATGGCTTCTTCGCATGATGGGGACCTTTAAAAATACAGCGTTATGGTAGAGTGGTGGTTGTGCATAAGGATGACAAATTGAGCATATCTAACACCCCACTTAGTGTCCACTCAAACTTAAACTATCTTCTAGGCATGCTGCCAAGTCCATGAGAGTGGAGCATTGACCATGTCTAACAACGCCCCCTCCGCCCACCCCCCCCCCCCCACCCTTAAAGTCCATGTGAAGGTGAACTACTTTCTTGGTCTAATGCCAAGTCTTGGAAGATTTTCCTGATGTGGATTCATAGAATACATATAAATATATAGAATACATATAGATCTATAAAAATGATAGACAAATTATCAATCCCAGCATGTTATTCATATGAGAGATTTTTACGGGTCCTAGAAAGCATACACATATAATATACATTCAGACCTGATTCAATAGAGAATAAGAAATTCTCACACGTCATAGAAAGCACATGCATACAATATACATTTAGATCTGATTCAATAAATAATAAGAGAAATTATACAATATACATTTAGATCTGATTCAATATACATTTAGATCTGATTCAATAAATAATAAGAGAAATTACCAATCCGAGACTGTCCTCAAAAAAGAAAGACACGAAAGATGGTCTTTGATACGAAAGATGCGCATCAATTTTAGGGTGACAGCGTGAGCTGTTGAACAAGTTCAGGACTTCACAAAGCCGAAAGGACCAGATGCCACCCTTCTGTGCCGATTATTTAAACTGAGTTGATATACTGAATTAAGGCAAGTCAACCATCACTGCCATATGGAATGAGCATCATAATCTTT
>CM035419.1:85507647-85797647 GCA_020310875.1 Ceratopteris richardii | reverse complement strand
CAAGTTTCAGGAACAAAAGTCAACCAACACAAGAAGAGCAAGAAAGATTGAGCACATGGTCCTCCAAGGATGCACTTGCAAGGTCTTATCTCCTCAACTCTATCTCATATTTTTTGTTGCCTCACATTGGAAGTTGTAAGACATCTCACGAAGTGTGGGATGCACTTGAAGCCTTCTTCTCTTCAAGTACCAAAGCTAGGAAGCATCAACTATGGCTGGATTTCACAACTCTCAAGAAGGCTCCCAAACAAAATGTGACTGATTTTGTCACAAAGCTCAAGGACATAGCAGATCAGTTGGGAAGAATTGGAGAGGTAATAGATGAAGAGAAAATTATAAGGCAGGTCATCAATGGCTTGAAGGCAGATGACAAGTGGGAAGCATTCACCACAGCTATGGATTTGTACATGGACATGCATGTACCTGATTTCAATACACTCATTGGACAACTACTTACTCAAGAGGCAAAGCTTATCAAAAATGGAGAAAGCTCTAAAGATGATCAATCTTCAGCTTTATACACTGATAAAAGCAAGTCCAAAGGTAACAAAGGAAAGGCAAAGAAAGTGGATGATGAAGCAGGTACATATCAAGCTAACTATGTAAGTAGAGGAAGACATGGCAGAGGTAGAGGAAGAGGAGGTAGACAAGGCAGCGGAAGATCCCAAGTCTCCAGCCTATGTTCTATTTGTGGACTAACTAATCATACAACTGAAAATTGCTTTAGGAATTCCAGGAATCAAAGAGGCAGAGGATACAATATAGGAAGTTATGGCTACTCAAGAGGAAGGCTCAACAATTATCATGGCAACTACAACAACTACAATCATTCAAACTATCAACGAGGCTACAAAGGAAGGAGAGACTTCAATAACTACACAGAAGACTCAAACAAAGAGGATTCATTATTGATCATGAACATGGCTATGCCACAAGGTAAATTTGATGAGCATGTTTTCTACATAGATACAGGTTGTTCAAATCATGTGGCAGGAAATGTGGCACTCCTATCAGATTTAGAAGATCCAAGGAATAAGCGTGAGGTATAAACAGGAGATGACACAAGGCTTCATGTGGAGAAAATAGGCAATGTCAAAGCACCTGATGGAAACATCAACCTACTCAGTAAGGTACTCTATGTCCCTACCATTACAAAGAATTTGATAAGTGTTTGGCAGATAGTAGAGAAACAGTTGCAAGTCAGGTTCACAAAAGCAGGAGCATTTATTGATGATCCAAGTCAAGGATTGAGAAGAATTGCAAAAGGTTAAAAGGCAGGTAGATTGTTCACATTTGAATTACAAGACACTAGAAATATTGCTCTCTTTAATGATGGTAGTCAACTCACAGAATTGGAAGTATGGCACAAAAGGTTAGCACATATTGGTGAAAGGTCATTAAAGCAAATTTGCATGGACCAAAGTGTACTTGGACTCCCTAATTTGTCAAAACAACATATGATTTATAAGTGTAGTGCATGTCAATTTGGAAAGTCTCATAGGTTACCATTCATGAAGAAAGGTTATATGCATGGAGATCTGTTGGAGTTGGTTCATGCAGATGTATGGGGACCTAGTAAGGAAGCTTCAATATCTGGATCAAGGTATTATGTCTCCTTTATTGATGATTGCAGCAGATGTACTATCCTATTCTTTATGAAACACAAAGATGAAGTTTTTTCATGTTTCAAAAGATATTTGGCTCTTGTGGAGAATCAAACAGGTAAATCACTAAAAAGGCTAAGGTTAGATGGAGGGCGAGAATACTTCTCCCATGAGTTTGATTCTTTTCTTCAGGAAAGAGGAATCAAAAGAGAGGTAACTACAAGGTACACTCCTGAGCAAAATGGAGTGGCAGAAAGGAGGAATAGGACAATTGTTGAAGCTGCAAGGTCTATGTTAAATGAAAAGCATTTACCTAATGTCTTATGAGCTGAGGCTCTATCTACAGCCACTTACTTGATTAACAGGTTGCGTTCAAAATCCCTTGATGGGATGACTCCATATGAGGCTTGGAATCGAAGAAGACCAAGCTTAGATCATTGTAAAATTTTTGGATGTATTGCTTTTGCTCATGTTCCTTCACATGTTAGAGGCAAGATGGATCCAAAGGCAGAAAGGTGTGTATTTATTGGATATGACAACAATCAAAAGGGCTACAGGTTATACAACCCTACCAACAAAGGATTCTTGGTAAGCAGAGATGTAGTTTTCGATGAGAACAATTCATGGTATGAAGATTCATGCAGGAAGGTCAATTTACCATATGATCTTGAAGAAGATTTTCCAAAGCTTGGTAGAGAACAACCAAAGATTGAAGAACAAGACACCTCGGTGGATGATGAAGAATCTCAAATGGAAAAGGTCAAAGCATGGAAGTCTAAAGGTAAAGCAGAATTGCAGGAACTTAGACATGAGGCAGAATCATCACATTATGGCCTAAGAAGATCTATGAGGGAAAAGAAAAAACCAGAAGGGTATGGGTTTGACACCTCATTAGTAACTAAACATTCTATCTACATAGCACAAGACATAAACCAAGAGGAGCCATCATCCTTTGAAGAGGCCAAAGAAAAATCAGAATGGAAGCATGCAATGAAGGAAGAGATTGAAGCACTTAAGGAAAACAACACTTGGGATTTGGTGCCCAAGACTTCATCCATGAAGGTAATAGGCTCAAGATGGGTCTATAAACTCAAGAATAATTCTAATGGTTCCATTAACAGGTATAAGGCAAGGCTTGTAGCAAAAGGCTTTGCACAAACTCAAGGAATTGATTATGAGGAGACCTTCTCTCCTGTGGCAAAGATGCCTACTATTAGGGTTTTGCTTAGTATTGCCCCTTCCAGGAATTGGAAGATACTTCAACTAGATGTAAAGAATGCATTCTTCGATGGTTGGATAACAGAAGAGGTATATATGGAACAACCACCTGGTTTTGAGAATCAAGTTTATCCTGATTATGTGTGTAAACTTAACAAAGCATTGTATGGTCTCAAGCAAGCTCCAAGAGCTTGGAATTTCAGGCTTCTTTCATTCTTGCAGGATAAAGGCTTTCAACCAAGCAAGGCAGATCCTTCACTCTTTATTAAAAAGAGTAATTATGAGGTCATCTACTTATGTGTATATGTAGATGATATTATATTGTCAGGAAATGATGCAGATGGGATGAAGAAGATCAAAGATCAGATGAGGGAAGAGTTCAAGATAAGTGATTTGGGTTCACTCACCTACTTCCTAGGCTTGGAAGTTGTCTACAAAGATCATGGTTTGTTTCTCACTAAAAGAAAGTACATTAAGGACATGTTGGCAAAATTCAAGATGCAAGATTATAAGATTGCAGGTACTCCAATGGAGGTCAATCACAAATTGAGCTCACATGAAGGTGAACTCATAGAGGACATCATATCATATCAAAGTCTAGTGGGTAGTCTCAACTATGCCACATTGACAAGAGTAGATATATGTTACAGTGTGATTGTGCTAAGTCAATTTATGCACACACCAAGGAAACCACATGTGGATGCTCCCAAAAGGATTCTCAAGTATCTCAAAGGAACCATAAATGAAGGACTTTATTACCCTTATGTATCTGATTTAGGTTTGAAGCTATTTTTTGATGCAGATTGGGCTGGCTCCAAGGAAGATAGAAGGAGCACTTCAGGGTATCTTACCTTTGTAGGGTTAAAGCTTATTTCATGGTCATCCAAGAAGCAACCGACAGTTGCTCTCTCTTCTACTGAAGCTGAATACAGAGGTCTTGCCATAGCTACACAAGACGCTATGTGGATGAAGACATTATTCAAAGATCTTGGATTGGAGTTTGGAACTCCAACTATTTTTTGTGACAAAATGAGTTCTATTCACTTAGCTACTAATCCTATTTTTCATGCAAGGACTAAACATATTGAATTTCATTATCACTATGTACGAGAGAAGGTTCTAAGCAAAGAGATTCAAATATCATATGTGTCCACTCATCAACAATGTGCAGATATTGTAACCAAAGCATTGGATGGACAAAGCTTTGCAAATTCAAGGCTATGATTGGTTTACAGGTAATCTTGGAAAATTGAAGACCTCAAGCATACTTGGCTTGAGAGGGAGCTGTTGGAGCAAGTCTATGACAAGCCTAAGTATTGGCTTGAGTCTCACAAAGTCATAGAAGAAGCTTTAAAATGAAGACTATGTAAAGTTCACTTGTGAACTACCTCTTGTAACTTTTGAAGACTTTACTTAATGTAAAAGTGAAAGAATCTTAAGTGGTTGAGTCCACTTGATCAAAAAGGGAAAGAGGAGCCATGAATTTGTAATTTATGGTAGATAGAAAATCAAATCAATCACAAATTGATTGGAGAGTTTTTGAGGGAAGTTAGCCTCCCAAACTCAACAATAAATAGATGGCAGTTTTAGTCGTGGTTAGAGAGACCTATGTGAAGACCTCCAAGAGTTGATCTTTATGCCATATCAAGGTGTGATTACAAGGCACACATATGTACAATAATTCCATTGTATTGTGCAAGCAATATAATTTCATTTTCATGATCATTTGAGTTCATATTTCCACGTTCTTGTGATATGTACTACTCACTGCCATATCTCTCAGTTTTCTGAGTCTAATTGCAGAGATGGTTTCTCTGAGCTTGGTGCATCATTTTCAGTGATTTAACTTGATAAAGGTAGCTCTATAAGTCTACTATATGCTCAGCAATTTTCAATTCATTTGGATGTTGCAATCTTCAGTTATGTTCAGGTGAATTCAACAGTGTCTCTTCATCTTCACTTCTCTCATAGGTACCCGACTTTTTTACTCATCTTGTTAGAGCCATTTCTCAGTAGTTACGTATCCAAATTCAATGATTTAAAGCTTTGGTGGATTCAGCTTACTGTCTAGTATAAGCATACAGAGTTGCATAATCATTGGATGCTTAAAGCTTGAGTTATGTTCATGTTTCTGCTCAGTCGTCTCATTTTTGTAGCAGCCCATGAAAATCGGGATGATGTCATCAATTGTTAAACATCATTCTCAATGTTTGGTTCATTATTTTTTATGAGATTACTCTTGAAAGTTAGCTCTTTAAGTTAAATAGACCTCCCCAAAAGGAGTTAAGTTAATTGCTACTGTGCTCTGAGAATTATGCAAAACACTGGATAGGTGTATGAACCAAGAATAGCATGTTCTTCACTTCTGAGCTAACTCCAACTTATCTGGTTTGATCTATCTTTTTGAGAGTGATCTTTCAAGGTACATAGGGTGTGTAATACATCCATTGGCAAGCTAAAAGGGCCAACATATACTCCTGGAGTTCATTTTGCTGGTGTAGATCAAGGATTTTGCAACACTTCTTCATCTTCAAGCACATACCTATCCATCTCTTCACACTATAATGGAAGCATGTGAAGAGTCATGCCTAGAGAGGCTAATTGCAGATTTAAGTGTGGAAATGAAATAGCCAATCATCATTTATTGTGATAATCAACATTCACTTAGCATGAAATCATGTTTTTCATGTTAGAACAAAGCATATCAAGGTACGTTATCACTTCGTTAGAGAAAATGTATTAGCATGTGATATACTTGATCTTGTTTATATTAAGAGAAATGAGCACGTAGCTTATATTTTCACCAAAGAACTTGGAGTAGAGAAATTCATGATGAAGCTTCAAACGATGCCTAGATTACAAGACATGACATTGAGCTTGAGCCAGAGTGTTGAGATATGAAGCTTAACATGTGATGATCCAGGATGACATGTATCACTCTTTAATTTCATGGACATGAATATTCCTCATGCTAGTATATGTCAAGGATACTTTCATGAGTTGTACTATATTTCTCTCCATTTCTCTAACATGGCTTCTTCGCATGATGGGGACCTTTAAAAATACAGCGTTATGGTAGAGTGGTGGTTATGCATAAGGATGACAAATTGAGCATATCTAACACCCCACTCAGTGTCCACTCAAACTTAAACTATCTTCTAGGCATGCTGCCAAGTCCATGAGAGTGGAGCATTGACCATGTCTAACAACGCCCCCTCCCCCCACCCCCCCGGCCCCCTTAAAGTCCATGTGAAGGTGAACTACTTTCTTGGTCTAATGCCAAGTCTTGGAAGATGTACCTGGAGTAGATTCATAGAATGCATAAACATATAGAATGCATATAGATCTATAAAAAAAGATAGACAAATTATCAATCCCAGCATGTTATTCATATGAGAGATTTTTACGGGTCCTAGAAAGCATATACATATAATATACATTTAGACCTGATTCAATAAAGAATAAGAAATTTTCACACGTCATAGAAAGCATATGGATGCAATATACATTTAGATCTGATTCAATAAATAATAAGAGAAATTATACAATATACATTTAGATCTGAGAGATTTTTACGGGTCCTAGAAAGCATATACATATAATATACATTTAGACCTGATTCAATAAAGAATAAGAAATTTTCACACGTCATAGAAAGCATATGGATGCAATATACATTTAGATCTGATTCAATAAATAATAAGAGAAATTATACAATATACATTTAGATCTGATTCAATATACATTTAGATCTGATTCAATAAATAATAAGAGAAATTACCAATCCGAGACTGTCCTCAAAAAAGAAAGACACGAAAGATGGTCTTTCATACGAAAGATGCGCATCAATTTTAGGGTGACAGCGCGAGCTGTTGAACAAGTTCAGGACTTCACAAGCCGAAAGGACCAGATGTCACCCTTCTGTGCCGATTATTTAAACTGAGTTGATATACTGAATTAAGGCAAGTCAACCATCATTGCGATATGGAATGAGCATCATAATCTTTTCCAAGGACTGGAACAAAATGGAGATGGCCCTATCAGTAAGGCGGAGCTTCTTCACGCGGTTTATCCTAAGAAATCCTTCTTCTCCTTCTTAGACACTGATGGTGACGGTCTACTTGACTTTGAAGAGGGAAAGTTCCTTTTGTTTTCTGCGCGATGGATGCGGAAAGCCGCTTCCGGAGTCATACTATGGATGCGTAATATGTCATGCCTTCCGGAGTCATACTATGGATGCGTTCAATGTCATGCTACGGAGCTCGTAACAAACTTGAGCATTAAACTTTTGTGCAACGGAAGCCCATGATTAGTACCGTCATGAACGAGCTCATAGATCAGGTGATTTGTCCTCAGTTCCTTATTCTATGTTGATACGTCTCACCGAGTCCTTCTCGTAAAGCATATGACTGATAATGAGCTGTCTAGGAGATTTTGTATGCTTGCCATTGAGCCTCGTAGCAAATTAAGATCTTGATGTTCCCCAAAACATCGCCAACCCCCCTCTTTAGAAGAATTCATCTTAGTTTTAAGTTCTTAATGTTTTTCTGAGATTCTATATATGCAAAATGAGCATTCTCGTAACTGTTCTCTTTGTAGAAGTTTTGAACAAAGACACACAGACGTAGAGCAACAGAAAAGACGAAGGGCAAAATGAGAGAGGAATGAACTCGCGCTCATGCGGTTATCTGAATCGATTTATTTAAAACTATTTTCACATCGTTTTGTTGATTAGATTTATAAATGTTATTGTTTCTAGCAGTTTTTGAGAAATGGATGTCTCAAAAGCCATGCTGATTTTCTCTGTAGGACTTTAGAATTTAATATCTTCCTTAAACTTGATTTGTTACTTCGATCTAAATACCTTATTTCTCTAGTTATTGTGTGTTAATTCAGGTTCAACACTACAAAGAATATGGGGCCATATTGACCATTGATGCTACACACACTCTCATCACTACATGATTGCACCTTTAATTGCAGTGAGCATAGAGCATTCTATGTCATTAAAACAATGCTATTTTTGAGGCTATTAGCGATGTTAACTAAAGTTTTGCTAATGTGAAAGTCGCATATATGAAACATAAAGACCGTCGCATATGTGACACATAAAGATTGTCAAAATAAAAAAAAATCTTGGATCACTCTACCGTCACTATTTTGCATACATCTGATCGAAGAGTGATCAAGTGCTCATAATTGCACAATATACAAGCTCGATCGCTCTCTTTCACAATCTCTCTCTCACTCTCTCTCTCTCTCTCTCTCTCTCTCTCTCTCTCTCTCTCTTTCCTTCTCTCGCCCTCTCTCTCCCTCTCTCTCTCTCTCTCCTTTCTCCCCATGTCTCTTTCAATTTCTCTCTCTCTCTCTCTTTTGATCTCTCTCTCTCTCTGTCTGTCTCTCTCTCTCTTTCTCTATTGTAGGTTACTCATAAAGATCACGGAGCATAATATATGGCTTCTTATTGTCAGTACAATATTCAATGTTTGTATATCATTTAATTTGTTTTTTTTCATTAAATAACATAGTCACACTTACACATTCACATGCACATATAAACATATACATGCACATGCATGCTCATGGATGTGCATACACATACAAACACATACACATACTTATACACATGCGCATACACAAATGTACATGCATATACACATACAAATGCACATATAGACACATTCACATATAGTCATACATATACATATACGTACACACATGCATATGCACAAATGTATCTACATGCACATGCATCGTCATGCACATGCATGGACATGCATGCGTGCACACACACATACACATACACAAACATAGGGACACACCTACATACAGACATACACACATACATATACATATAAACACATATTCACACATGCACAAATACACACATACATACACACACATACATGCACATACACACACTCAAACAAATAAAAATGTATTCAAATATGTGGATACATGCATATATACACAACTACATGCACATACATACATACATGCACACAAACACATATATAATATGAGTGAATTATACAATTAAAGTAATAAATCAAATGTTAAATATAAACTATAATAAAAATAAGTAGTACATTTTCTTTATTAGTTAGTACCACAGACACAATTAAGAACTTAAATTGAATGAGAAATATATATATATATATATATATATATATATATATATATATATATATATATATATATATATATATATATATATATATATATATACATATATATATGTGTGTGTGTGTGTATGTGTGTGTGTGTGTCAATGTAAATAATACGTCGAATGTAGAATGGCAATCATCCGGATCCCCTCCATTATCATGATCAACCACATCATCATGATCATCCTCATCATCATGATCATCTACATGATGTCATGTATCTGAAGAGGCATCATGGGTAGAGGGGTCCATACTCTATGACATTCGATATCATCTCGGGTAGGTTTTTCTCTCCACCTCATCCATATCTACCTCTCCATAATGCTCTTTTATTGCATATAAGGAACATATGTAGATAAAACATATAAAATATCAAAAAATAAAATAAAATAAAAGCATTTCGATTCCTACATTAAAAAAGAGCATTTCGATTCCTACATTAAAAAATTACATAGATTGAATGTACGATATTTATGAAACATATGAGAATTATATCTCACAGTAATACAAACTATTTTGTATACCTTCTACTCAGGAAATGATTCCTGAAGATCTAGCTATCTATGAAAATAATGGCACCTCTTATGATGTATGTCAGCTCTTCTCTTATTTTTCCCTACCATAGAATATCTCTTGTTACTTTAATCTCAAAAAAAGGAAGGATCCGTATATACAAAAAAACTTAAATTTATAAACATGCATACACACATACATATACTTACACATACATACATACATACACTTACACATACATAAATACGTATATATGCACACATACATACACATGCACATACACAAACATATACATATACACACACATATACATATACACACATACATAATAAATACATACACACTTACACATACATAGATACATAGATACATACATACATAAAATTACACATACATACATACACATACACCTACATATACATATACATAAACACACATACACATACACACACATATACATACACAGACATAGATATAATATATATTAAAAATAATAAACTATAATAAACTTAGACAAATGCATACATATACACACATACATGCAAATATACATACATAAAGATACACATGCACACACATACATGCATAACACACAAACATACACATACACATATATACACACACATACACATACATATATACACATACAGACAAATACACATACATATACATATCATATATACACACATCGTATATTAATGATTTATCATGTGTATTTATATGTCATTAAGTGTATCTATGTATATGTGAATATTTGTAAGTGTGTACATGTGAGTGTGTATGTAAATAATCAGATTATTAATATGTAGTATTATTTTTTGCTACACAATCAAATTTTGATCAATCACAAGGAACTCCACCATTGTATCCTAATCGTGTAAGGAATACTTAATCTAATTATATCAAACTTTTAATTCTAACATTTGATAGATGTATACATGAATGATATACGATTTTTTTTTCTTTTATTATATCCATATTCTAATCAATCAGAGGGTGTTCCAACACCTCCTATCCATGCAATGACTTTACATGTATCATCAAATAGAAGTTATGATGATTTCAACTATCAGGAGCATATTATATGTTGGTGTACTAGTGATAGCACCTCAAATGAAGTGGTAAGTGTTCATGATACATATAGAATCAGAACTTTTGAATGTTGACCTCTAGCAAGACGTACATGTGTCCCATTGAGCTTCTTCAAGTTACTTCTCGACTTTGAAGATTGCTAATTCTTTTTCTTTTCATAAAAGAACAAGGTTGGAGAGTGTGATGGATGTGAAAAGGTTCTTTTGAATTTGTACTATGGATACCTTCAATGCTATGCCTTCGATCTATGCCCGAATTGCTATGGAGCCTATAACAAACTTCAACCTATTCATCAACATTAAAATTTTGTGCCACAAAGGTCCATGATTAGTACCATCATGAAAAAAATCATAGATTAGGTGAATTGTCTTCAGCTTTTTATTATATATTGATATGTCTCTCCATCAAAGCTTCAATGAACATGTTATTAGGGGAGCACTAGATTGTTCTTTTTGACTATGCAAGACAAGATTTCGGAGATATACTTTTGATTACAAGAACATCCACGTAGGCAAAACAATACAAGAATATGTGATTGATACGAGATGTCACAAAATCCAGGACTGATAAGTATGAATAACTCGACTAGAGATGATATATGAGATCCCATAACTAGGGATCGTAAGTATGAAACAAGATATCAAGATCAAAAGAATTCCCTTTACGGAGATGAAGTAGATACAAGAAACAGCTCGACAACATCTCGTACTACGTGACTACAAGAGGACAAGATATGATGTCAAAGAAGTAGACTAGATAAGACTAGAACAAGGAACAAGACAAGAATTGGAACTAGAACTTGGAGAGTACTTATTTGGTGGTGATGACTCCTTGAGCACGCATGAGTGGTATTGGCAGACTGAGAATGAATGTGGAGAGCCCCATCTTATATAGTTTTTCCAAGGGTGGTTACAAGTTGATGATGTCATCGATGATATCATCAACTTTGAAGCAAGACCACTGAGTGTTAGAATTCAGCAAATAGACAATCCATCTTGGGGTTTTGGCACACTTTAAATGCAATGGCAGCATTACTTTCTCCAAAATCTTAACCAAACATGAGATATAGGAAATTCACATGGAGTCTAATATTTAAGATGGTTTTCTTTGTGTCCATGACATCAACTCCCCCTCAAGTGACAAGTTCCTTGAGGAGTGGCCATGCTCTCTAGCTTGGGTGTCATTGGATATTTCTTATGGAATTCAAGAACTTTGATTTTTTCTCTTTTAAAGTGTGTTTTTAAGTTCCCAAGTATGATCCTTGATGTCATACACTTTCCAACAAATCAGGCATTCCAATCTTCCTTGAGAGGTCTTTGAATCTAATACATGCGCAACCTTGAATTCTTCATGGTCCTTAACTTGGGAGGTGGTGAAGGCATGGGTCTCTCTTGAGCTTCCTTGGGTTCTTCATGCGATAGATCCTTTTAGCTTCTAGTGGAATGTTGTGTTGTTTCCAAGATCTTTGATGGAAAGTGTTCAATAGGCACACCTCTTGGATTGAACATGAACTCCTCCGTATCCTTTACTTTCTTGATATCTTCGTAATATATATTCTATATCATTTGTAATGACTTTTTGGGCTTCAAAGATTCTTGATTTAGGTTATTGAGGAATAGTGTCTTCATTATTCAATACTTCTGACTCTTAGACTTTGGTTTCTTTTAGCAGCTAATTCTCAAACTGATTTGCTTGATTGATAGCCTCATCTAAAGTATTTAACTAAGATGTAGACGATAAAGAAAACTTTATTTCATCTCTAAGACCACATTGAAGTTGATTAACTAGATGGTCTTCTTGATATGTATATCCTTGAAATACAATTTTGAAGTCTGATGTGAATTCTCCAACTGAGCAATCGCCTTGTCGTAACCTCCATTCAAAGTCTTGAAGCTTATTATATATATCATCTAGAGTAGACTCGGTATTTGTGAGTATGGATATGGAGTCCATCATTCTTCATAGGGACTTGATGTGGATATTCTTGCCAAAATGTCAAGGGAGCACTAGATTGTGTTCTCTAACTTAACAAGATAACATTTCATAAATATACGTCTGATTACAAGAACAGTGAAGTAGGGAAGAAAATACAAGAATATTTTATTGATACAAGATGCCCCAGAACCTAGGATTGATAGGTATCAATAACTCAACTAGTGGAGATCCTACAACTCAGGATCGTAAGTATGAAACACGATATCAGGATTACAAGAATTCCCTTTAGGGAGACGAACTAGATACAATAAACAACTCAAAAAGATCTCATACTAAAAGATTACAAGAGGACAAGACAGAATGTCCAAGAACTAGACTAGACAAGACTAGAACAAAGAACAAGAAAAGAACTAGAACTGAAACTTGGAGAGTACTTACATGGCGGTCACGACTCATTGAGCTCCCAAGACTGGTATTGGCAAGACTACTGAAAATGAATTCGACCAACACCTCTTTGTATAGTTTTTCCAAGGGTAGTTACGAGTTGATGATTTCATTAATTGGAAACAAGACCTTCAGGTGTCAGAATTCAACAAACAAACAATTGATCTTGGGGTTTTTCCCCATTTTTACACAATGGTAGCATTAGTTTCTCCAAAATCTTAACCAAAAATGACATATAGGAAATTGACATTGAATCTAAGATTTAAGATGGTTTTCTTTGTGTCCATGACACATGTCATCACATTGGTCCTTGGTATTTATATGTTTCACTTGAACTTCTTTAGCGAACACCTTCTCTCTCGTGTAATGATAGTGTACATCCATGTGTTTTCTTCTAGCATGGAGAATGGGATTGGCAGATAGGTTAACATTATTCATATTATCAGACATGATTGGAAACTGATTAACTTGAAAGTTTAACTCAAGCATTTCCTTCTTCAACCACATAAGCTCAAAAGTCACTTCAGCTAATGCCCTATAATCAAGTTTAGTAATTTAAATGGCAACTATGCCAAAAGATGACTTTCTTGCCAAGCATCACTACATATCCACTTGTGCTTTATTCATCCTCTTTGGATGTAGCCCAATCAACATCTGTATAGGATTTTATCTGTAATTCATCTTCAAAAGGATTAAATACACCTTCATTGAGTGTACCCTTGAGATATTAGAGCACTCTCTTTGCCACAAGTAAATGTGAAACTCTAGGCGTGCACATGAATTGAGAAAGCACACCAACTTTATATGCTTGATCTGGTCTAGTAATAGTGGCATAGTTTAATAATCCGACCATAGAAGTGGATCATGTACTTCATTACCTTCCATTGAAGTGAATTTTATATTCATCTCCTAGGATTTTTCAATGGTTTACATACTATAAATCCATACTTCTTAAAAACATTCAAAATGAACTTCCTCTATAACATCCAAAGGCCATTGTCTTTAAATATTACTTAAATACCTAGAAATTACCTTAGATATCCAAGCGCTGATATCTTAAAGTCCTTCCCATGCTTCCTCTTGATGTCCTTGATACCTTTTTCATGATTTCCTAGAATGGTTAGATCATCAACATATACACAAGTCCTTCCTTCCTATAACATAATGATGGTTTTGCTTTGCTTTGATTATATCCACAACTGATTAGATACTCCATAAGTATTTGATTACAGACTCTTGGGGCTTGTTGGAGACCATATGATGATTTCTTCAACCTACCAACATATCCATCCTTTAATTTATCTTGAAACCCTAATGTTTGGTCCATGTATACAACTTCCTCAAGTTCTGCATTGAGGAATGCATTCTTCACATCAAGTTGGTACATCTTCTAATTGTTTCTTGCTAATTGCAATGATGGTTCTAATATTAGTCATGTTACCCACAGAGCTTAAGGTCTCCTCATAGTCTAATAGATAATTTTGAGCAAATCCTTTGATTACAAGCCTAGCTTTACATCTAGCATTGATTCCATCTTAATGTTTATTAACTTTCTAAACCCACTTGTTTCCCATAAACTTCAAATGCTTCTTCCTTGGTACAAGAATTCAAGCATGATTCTCTTCCAAATCATTGATCTCCTCCAGCATAGCTTCTTTCCACTCCTTGCATGTGTTAGCTTCTTTCAAACATGTGGGTTCTTTAATAACCTTGTTCATATAAGCATAGTTTCTAGCCCTAAATGAATCATAGATAAGTCTTTCAACTAGATACCTTACCGTATACAATTTCCTTATCTCACCATTCTATTCATTCGGATATTTGTTTTGTATCCCACTTCTTCTCATAATGGTGAGATTTGAGCTCAAATGATAGATCTTCAACTTCTTCTATTTCTATGATTTTGCATTCGGCTTTGCTTCTTGCATCACTTATGGCTTGATGTGGGGTTGATTCTATCCCATGATAGCTTGGAAGAGGACTATTTGGGTCCACTAAGAACCATGCTCTTTGGTTTATCCCTTGTTTTGTTTTTCTCTTCAACCTTTTTATCCCTTGTTTTGTTTATCCCTTGTTTTTCTCTTCTACATATTATATTCAAGGCATACCAAGGTAAAACTTGATCAAATCTAACATCTCTTAATGATCTCAATTCGTTTTTTTAGGGTTGTAACACCTAAAACCCTCTTGCTCACTTGCATATCATATTAAGAAACACCTTTTTATCTATCATCAAGCTTGGTCCTTAATTCATTTTTATTCTACGAAGCTTCATGAGGTGTGGCAATGTTAACCCGATGTTGTAGATGCTTGTATGTAGAGATAATACTAGAATGAAAACTCACAAGAACACACAAAGAATAGAAAGACACAAGACTAAACACAAGATTGATTAGAACGTTCCCCACATACTATGATGGATGAGTCTCTTAGAGTACGTGTATTTATAGGTATTTCCATTACATCCTCAACAAAAGATACATGAGGGAAGCACTTTAAGAAGCATGAGTTTATGAAAAATCTGCTTTATTTACATTGAAACATTGCTTTCTAAGGAATTTACTATGTTTATAAAAAATATATATAAATTACTATCTTTTAAATATCTTCAAAAATATCTAAGTAAATCCATGCCCACTCACACCCTCATGATTCCTCACTTGCTAAATCGAACCAGAATCACATTAGAAACCTCAAGACATTAAAAACAATTTAACTAGATCTTGTAGACACACGTACAGAGACATAATACTATAACGGAATCTCACAAGAACACATAAAGAATAGAGAGAGAAAGAAAAAAGAACTTACATGAGTGCAATCGAAGCCCCACATACTCCAATGGATGAGTCTCTTAGAGTACATGTATTTATTGGTATTTTCATTACCTCCTAAACAAAAGATACATGAGATTGCACTTTGAAAAGCATGCATTTATGAAAACCTGCTTGATTTACAAAGCATCGCTTTCTAAGCGATCTACTACCTTTACAAAAAGCAGTATGTAAAACTTATGTGGGAGCTCTGTTCATGATCTTAAATGTTGTGCTTACTTCATAATCCAAATAGCAATGGGACATACTCATCTCCTCCATAATTTCCCTAGCACGTTCTCCAATATACCCATTCTTCCTTTTTGCTATACCATTTTTTGTGGTGTATACCTGCATGTTATTTGCCTTTTGATACCATTAGTTTCCAAGAAATTAGAAAACATATGAGGGAAGTATTCTTCATCTACATCTCACCTAATACACTTAATTGACTTGTCACACTCTCTTTGAACCATAACCTTGAAATTCTTGAAGTAAAAAAAAATACATGTGATTTATGTCTCATACAATAGAGCCAAGTCATCCTTGTACAATAATCTATGAGATTCACAAAATATCGATTAGCTCCAATTGACTTTTCCATTATTGGTCCCCCAAAGATCTGTATGAATGAGGTTGAGTGGATGGTAGCGCACATAAGTATTTTCTGTTTTATGAACTAACAAGCTTCATAAAAGTTCATATGATTATGATTATATATATTAGGTAGCCCTAACACTAACCTCTTCTTTTCCACATCCTTCAACCTTCGCGTGTTAATGTGTCCATATCTTTTGTGTAATAGATCCAACTCTACCACCTTCTTGTTTACAAATGGGAATTAAGCTATGTGATTGAAGTTAGGCTTCACATTCAAGGATAAAAACCTTCTCTCCTTTCTCCGTTTGTCTATCAATCTGTACCATTCTTTAGAGTATGCAAAAAGTATTCTTTCTAATTGAACTTGACCGACAAATATTTCTCACCCATTTGCCCCTCAAAAACTAAGTTCTTTGTGACTGTGGAAACATGAGGCACATTTTTCAAAAACTTGGCTTTTTGAGAACCTTCTACCATAACATCATCTATGTAAGAAATAGCAGGAGGAGTATCATCACATGTTTCTACATGTCCTTTGGTTGATGGCACCTACATGTTTGAGAACAACCCCTTGTTGCAACTCATGTGGTTGCTTTGCCCACTATCCATGTACGAAGTATTTGATCTTTGTGTCATTTAGTCTTTCATTTGCATCGTGGCTAGAATACTTTCATTTTCGTTTGAAGTAAATGAATAATTACCTAACCTTTATAAGATGAATTTTTCATCTCCCTTTGATAACCGTCTCTTGTACAGTGGCCATATGTTGACCAGATCTTATAGATCACAAACGATATAGTATAGAAATGCAATCTTATAAAAGTGTAAACAAAATCAAGAGAGACAAGAGATTGAACACAAGATCGGGTACAATATCTCCCCACCACACATACTCTGATGTGCGAGTCTTTCAGAGTATGTGTACTTATAATTAATTCTCATTATGTCCAGTATAGAAAATACATGATGGTGGCACTTCAAAAAGCATGAAGTTAGAAAATTGTGCTTTATTTACAAAATCATCCCCTTTTAGGAGATCTACTATATTTTACAAAAATGTCGCTTTCTAAGCAATCTACTGTTTTTACATATATATGTCAAATAATATTTTTTAACTATCTTCAACAATATCTGAATAGATCCATGGGCCTTCATGCCCTCATGATTTTTCACCTACTAAAGCAAAACACAATCACATTAAAAACCTCAAGACATTAAAATCCATATAACATTCCATTATTCCATAAAGTATAACATGCCTCTGAGTTGACTAGAAAATGACCTTAGTTGATAAGAATAATATAGACATGGACTTCCAGTCACATGTCGCATTACTAAACAATCTTCAGCATGTTCCATGTAAAAACACATTTATGGAAATAAAAAACTCGAATTTAATGTGATTGTGAATCATATGCAAGAATTAAATAATCATAATGTGGAGTTACTGATGTCTTATGAATCCAATGAGATTCTTCAAGTCAGTGATTTCTATATTTAGCTAAATATCTATGATATTGGTTACCTGTGCATGTAGTAGTCACATCATAATCAAGTATTTTCTCTAGAACTAAAATTTCAGCATCGTCTTCAAGTAAAGGAGGATCATCTAAAATAGGAGTGAGTGGTAAAGTTCCTTTAAAGAATTTCAAACAACCAATATAAAAAGAATTATGTATATTCCAATGAGAAGGTATGTCTAATCTAAAAGAATTCTCATTAAGTTTTTTAAATAATACAAAAAGCTCCATAATAACATGGGTAAGGATTAACCTTAGGATGTTGTGATATATTTTTGGAACATCTTTTAATTCTTCTTAACCATTAAAAATCATTTTCATTGAATTGTTCAGCTACTCTTCTCTTATTAGTGTTATCCATGTAACGTTCTTGAATCTTTTTAATGTGCTCATGAACCTGATGAAGTGTAGAAATTTGATCTTGCACAAAACAGACAGCCATACATATATGAGTTTGCATAATGGACATGGGAGTGGGAAGCTTTTTACTATACTTAATTTTATACGATGCACGTGAACTAGTGGTATGCATTGTGTTATTGTATGCAAATTGTAGTGAAGAAGTTTCTTATCCCAATTACTTGGACTATCTAACGAATAAAAACATAATAAATCTAAAATATTACTACTTTTAGTTTCACTTTGACCATTACTTTTAGGTTGAAATGCAAAGCTAAAGTCTATTTTCGAACCTAAATTTAGATAATGCAAGCCAAAAGTGATTATAGAAATGAACATCTCCATCTAATAGAATAACTTTTGGAAAACCATGATGCACAAAAAGTAGCTTCAGGGGCAAAGGAGTCTTTTTAGAAGGAATGAAATATGTGTGCTTATTAAAGATATCAACAATTCTCCAAATCATATCATTATGAGAAGAATTTTTAAGAAGACCAATAATAAGATCCAATGCAATTTTTCCCCATGGTCCATCAAGTATGGGAAATGGCATGTATAACCCAAATTCTTTACCATGATGTTGTTTCACATGTTGACACACAATGCAATGGGAAACATATTGTTTAATATCCTTTTCCATATTTGGCCAAAAGAAGAATTCTTTAAACATAGAAATAGTACTTTGTATGCCCCTATGACCCATATAAACCATGTTTGTGAAGAATACAATTCAGATGCATACATAAGAATCATGTCATGAAATGAATGAATATGAATAGCAAAACTATTATTGACTGAAACAATATTTGTTTTTTGGGATGGGAAGTGACAAAGGGCATCAACTACACCATTAGCTTTTCTAGGTTGATGTTGAATAAAAGGCTAAAGTTTTGTATGAATGAACCCCATTTAATGTGTCTATCTAAAATCAATGGTTGATTTAATAAATGCTTAATGGCTTATTGGTCTAAGTTTCAAAACGTCTAATTTTCCTACTTTCAAATGCAATAGGATGATCATATTGCATTAATACAATACCTATACCTAAACCACTAGCATCTATAACTATATTCAAAGGTTGTGCAAAATTTGGTAATTGCAAAACATCTGCACTAGAAAGTGCATGTTTGAGTTTTTCAAAAGATGTTTGTGCTAATCCCCATGGAAATTTTGACTTTTTCTTCAATAATAGTGTGAGTGGAAGTGCTAACTAAGAAAAACCATTTATAAACTTTCTATGAAAACTAGCTAACCCTAGAAAAGAGTGTACATCATGATATTCTTGAATTACTTTAATTTTCTCTAAATCTACATGAATGCCTTAACTAGAAACAATATGTATTGAATACTCTAATGCTTTTTGGAAGAAAGAACTCTTTTCAGCATTGGCATAAATTTTGTTTTTGTGTAACAAATGAAAGACTATTGCTAAATGATTTTCATGGTCATTTTCATTCTCACTATAGACAAGCATGTCATCAAAGACAACATGAACAAAGGTTTATAATCAAGAAAAATATTATTCATCATACGTGCAAATATACCAAGTGCATTGGTGAGTCCAAAAGGCATTACCATGAAGGTTGTCTTATCAATGTCATTTTGTTTCATTTGTATTCGATGATACACAGATTTATGATCAATTTTGCAACAAATACCTGCTCCATGAAGTTTGTCTAGAAAATAATCTATCCTAGGAATAGGATATCTGTTTTTAATTGTGATCTTATTGAGTGCTCTATACTCAATGCACATCCTATAGGTCCTGCTCTTCTTGTCCACTAATAGAATAGATGCTCCAAAAGGAGAAGAAGTAGGGATTACAAGTCCTTTGTGATCTAGATCCTTAACTTGATTAGCTATTTGTTTTTTATGTAAAGGTCCATGCCTACAAGATGCTTTCTAGGGAGGAGAACTACTAGATATTAATTCTATACTATGGTAAAGAGATCCCCTAGAAGGTGGTAGTTTAGAAGGAAAAGTAGCGATAAAGAAATCATGATAGGAATTCACAAATTATTTATGTGCATTGGGATGTGTATGTGTATAATCAACTATGTTATTTAAAAAAAACCTTTCCTAAATGCATGTTTTAATTGAGTATGAATAATTAATGGAAATGGTTGTAATTTATACATTGCAGAAAAAGAAATATCTTGATTGTTAAACTTGAAACTCATTACGTGTGTATGATAATCAATGCATGGAGTATAATGATGATGAAAACGCATACCAAGTATAACATCATAGGACTGCAAAGGAGCAATTAAGAATGTGTGTTCATCTATTTATGAAACTATACAAATTTGAACCTTATGCACTTCACTTCTAACATTATATATATTTCCTTGAGATCTAGACTTAACCTTATACATAGAATGAAGTGGCTCGCAATTGGAGAGCTAGCATAAGTGTATAGGAAATAAAATCATGTGAATGACCATCATCAAGTAAAATATTAACAACTTAACCATTAATTGTACCTTGCATGACAAGTAAACAATGAATAGAAATTTCAATGCCCAAGGCACTTTGATCTTCTCCAATGCTTCTTTGGTGCAATCAGGTTGACTCTCATCATCAAGCACCTCCATAATGTGTACTTAAGCTCTAATGGGTTTTATGTTGTTAGTTCCCAACCTACATGTAGCTTTAGTATGACCAAACTTACCACAATGCTGGCAAGTAATAGATGGCCATTTTTGTTAAGCACGAGCATCATAGATTGAAGGGTTGGAGGTTTGATAGGTTGTAATGGTGTGGTCTTATGTATTGGTGAGAAATTAGATTGAGGAGGGTGTTCAAAAGTAGGTGGGCACTGAAAAGTAGTGAAAGGACAATTGAAAAGAAAACTGGGCTTGATTGGTTGCTGTCATTGGTGCATTTGTTGTAAGTGAATGGACTTGCTGATGGATGGAAAATCCTTCTCAACATCATTGGCAAACAAAATAGCTTCATAGAGGCTCATCATGGGACATATTTTGTTAAGCTTGGCTTGGATTCCCATCTTCAAACCATCTTCATACTTCCATTGCAAGGTATCCTGAGTCTAGAGGGGGTAACCGTGTCTATGATAGAGAAATCCTTCTACTAAAGGGTGGGTCTCCTTAGGATAGTATACCCTATAACATGACTTTGCACAAGTACTACTTGAGAAGGTAAACCAAGGAATAGACAAGGAGTTAGAAAGATGTGAAAAGACCAAGAAGAACAAGATTGAAGATTGTGCTAGTACGCTAAGAGCTATAGTTGAAAATAGTACAAAGGTCTTATCACTTTAAGAATGTCCTTGGGCTACTCAACACAAAGAAGGTATACAATAATGTGAGTATTTTGTCCAGATGCTATAAACTTGAGCTTAAAAGAGAGCTATCCTAGTGTACCCAATCTCAGTGTCATGCTGACTGCCCCCCAACATTGAAGCCCTCACTCTGCATATTCTCCACAGAGAGGCCTCTTCCATAGTGGGCAAGATCACACTAGTGAGCAGAGAGTTACCAAGGAGTACCCTGATGAGAACACACTCATAGTGCTACAGTAACACAAAAAAGACCTAAATTGAGAGAAGCTAGATTCGTGGAGAGACACAACAGTGCATGTGTCTCTCAACTTCATAAGTAAATATCCATTTGAGTGGATCCTTCACTCTCATATATCTTTATTGGTCGCCAAAACAAGAGCAAATTGCTTCTTATATAGATCTGCGGGCCAAGAGAGTGACCTCTCTTCAATCCAATTATTTACAACCATCACCGCTTACTACATGCATGCCGCTCCTACCTGACAAAAGTGGTAGGAGAGTGGGCTAATTTTGGAGATGTGGTCTAATTCGGGTATTGGCCCTTGGCGAGCTCTCCATGGCTCACTTGGAATGTGAATACTATATCTATTAATACACCATGCCACAAAAGGTGGGCCAGACTTCCCCAAAGTAAATTTTGGATGAACATTGACTTTTGAGAAATGTGATATTGCTTGAACACCTTCAGAAAAATCAGACGAATTCACTTCAACTAAGAGGAATGTGTTCAGGTGCATTTTCACGATAATTATCAAAACAAGATGAGGTGATGATTGACTATATGATTATTCTGATAAAACACTTGAGCCAAACATTTTGAAGTGTCCTTGTGTATGGTGGAAAAAATCCTTAAGCAACCTAATAGTGGTCAAATCCTGATGTTGATGAAAAATTCAATCAGAGAAATTATCGTTCAGATTTTAATTGCCAAACTATTGTTCTTATTTGGATTGCCGAATTTCACAGAGAAAATAGAATATGGAGAAAACGAAATTAGTCCTTACAAATTCTGAAGCTAATGAGAAAAAGGACAATTTTCACTAAGGACGAATTTTGAAGCTGATGAATGAAAATATGAATTCCACTAAGGACCGATTTTGAAGCTAATGAGTGAAAGGATGAATTCTTAGGGAAATCCTGGAGATGAAGTAGCACATCAGATTCTTCAAGACAAATTATTTCTCGCATAGACTAGGCATATGAGCATGAGTTTTGCCTGACCCTTGAGGATGAATTCCGCTAGCGAATTGTCTTTGTGAGAGGTGCAAAGGATTATCGATAACATATTTGACCATATAGCTTTGCACGAAGCATGTCGAGGCACTTGGTGGGTATAGTGGAAGCCTACCACATAGTGGCCGAAGTATCAAATCCACTGTGCCTACACCCCACCAAGAGGATTTTCTTCACCATTTCTAGTAGGCAAATTTTTCACTTTGATCCAAAAAGGGGATTTCTCACGGCATGGAATTTGGATTATCTTGGAAATGAATTTGGATTATCTTGGCTATGAAACAAATGCGTGGGAGGTTCAAAAACATCTCGAAAAGAACTTTGTCCTTATGCATGGAAAATTGGATAGCGCGTATGAACAAAGCATTATATTTATGTACTCTATGCATTTCATACTACGTGATTGCATGGTCTGCGTGGACAATGAGGCAAAGTACTAAACCCCCAATGCATGTGATCGATAAAAGTTTCACATGTGATTTCCAAGATTGAAGAAGATCATCTTCTCCTCATGAGAACCCTATACCTTCATCTCTACCTTGCCCTCCATGGATGTCTCCACCATAGCTCCGATACCAAATGTGAGAAGTGGAGAATGACATGCCTGGGAATCACCTCCCAGTCTATATATAGCCCTTACCTAGTTACCATCTAGAGTTCTATCTAACGTCCCTCTACTCATCTAGTCATCATGAGTAGGTACCTCGTATGAACTCAACGGCTTTTGGCCTTGGCTATGCTGTGAGCAATGAACTTCTTGTTCCTCCAAGCATGTACATCTCTAGAATATAAGAAATAACATGTGGCCATCAAGATATAGTTCTTATCCCTAGGTTTACTAGTTGAATTGATTGGTCCAATGAAATCTAGAGCCCATCACTCGGAAGCTAGGCATTCTGTGGAGATGACTAATGGTTGAAAACTAAGTCTGGTAGGCCTGGGATCACATCTTTGAAAGATGTCATATCCATTGGAGAGCTTGATAGTATCTTTGTAAACATGAGGCCACCATAATCCCCTATGGATGATTTTGTGAGCTAACACCCCTCCCTTGAGATGTCCTTCACTCTGCTCTTCTTCAAGCAAAAACTTTACCTCTTCTAGATAAACACATTTTCTCAATGTACTATCATGACAATATTTATACAAATGGATGTTTATAAGCGAATCTGCTTTAGCTTTAAAGAGCAATTTCCTCTTCCCTAATGGTGATATGTTCTCAAGGAATTTTCAAAAAATGATAAAATGCCAAATTTCAGCGTACCAATCAATTTGAGTCTCTACCATGAAGGGACTACTATCCACAAGCTCATCATTAATATTTGTTGCCTTTTCACTCATAGCAGTCGTTGACACTTGAAATATGATTCTCAAAGTCATACTCTTGAAATAGTAGTAGCCAAAGACCAATTCTTCTAGCTACTCTAGGCTTACTAATTACATACTTTAGGGGTTGATGATCAGATATGACAATGAAATTCACATCTAGAAGGTAGTGCAAAAAGTTTTGGAGTGTGAAAACAATAGCCAAACCTTCCCTTTTCATAGTTTTGTAATTTCTTTCTTCCTTGGTAAGTAGTCTATTTGCATAATCTATAAGTTAATCCATCTTGGGCATAGAGGGTTAAGCCAAAATGGATCCTACTACATGAAGACTAGCATCTGTATGCACATGAAATTCTAAGGACCAATTAGGAATAGTTAAGAGTGGAGCAATACATAGCCTCAATTTTAGTTTACAAAATGCCTTTTCAACTTCAGGACTTCATCCGTGGAATGGGCATGGAAAGGATAGCAGTGATCTTTTCCGGATCTATAGTTATCCCTTTTGTACACACTATGTGACCAAGGAGAGTGCCTTCAGTGCCCAAAAAATTACATTTAGTAGGATTCAATTTCAAACCTGTTTTGAGGCATTGCTCAAAGATTTCCTTCACATTTTCCAAGTGATCATTTGGACTAGTGCTCCTTTATATGTGCCTAAGAACACCACAAAATCATGCATACAAATGCACATAATGGTCAACCATTTTCCCAATATGAGATACATTATTCTATTAAATGAAGGAAGTTCATTCCTGAACCCAAAAGCCATGCGTGTATACACATAAATGCCCCATGGAGTGACAAAGGTAGTTTTTTCTCTATCATGAGGATGAATTAAAATTTGGTTGTCGCCACTAAAACGATCAAGAAAATTGTATAAAGTGTCATCGGCTACTTCTTCTTATACCTATTTCATGAAAGGTTGAGGGATGCCATCTTGAACATTTATCTTATTTAAAGCTTGAAATTCAAGGCATACTCTGATTTTCCCACTATATTTCTTAGGTACAATAACCATAGATGAAAGCCACCTTTAATGTTCTATTGGAACAATACTATCTGCCTGCTTTAGTTGTGTTATTTCCAATTTTAATGCCTCTATATATTTTGGATTCAATCGATAAATCCTTCTTCTTGCCGGTGCAGCTCCCTTAACTAAGGGTATTCAATGTAATCCTAACTCCTATAGAATCCCTATTAGATCTTTGTAGGACCATGAAAAGGCATTTTTATAGGATAAAGGGAGATAAGTTACCTTTTGCAGTAGAAAGGGATAATGTGACAACGAGGTTGCTAAGTGGGCTATTTGAGGATTTTCTTCATCTCCAAGGTTTAATTCTTGAATGAGTGCTTCTCGAGTAGTCTCACTTCAAAAAGCATCTCCACAAGCTAGTTCGTAGTTTTGAATCCATTTTTATGAGTTGGTATAGACTAACCTCATGACGAATACATTTCAAGATTTCCTCCACGTTCACCTCTTGTGTGCCTAGCTGAGAACTTGCTGGTTGGTCTTATTGCGATGGTTACCCTCTCATAAGCTCCTTCAATGTCTGCTTGGCCCTTCCAAACAGCCTTCTTTTCCACATCTCTATCTTTGATTACTTTTTGTTCCTCTTTGTAGGTTGTTGGCGCTTTCTTGGCTCTATTCATCATGGACATTGAAGAAGATGAAACAACATAACACTGGGTAGTCATACCTTCTTCTTGTGCGGAGACTACAATCATGTGCATTGGAGTAGGGCGGTTTCATGGGCCATCTCTCCTATAGTGATCCTTAGCATCTAGACAATGCTGATAGAGAGGTGCACCTTCTAGTAAGGAGCACCTATTTTGCATATGTCCATACTCACCACAACCATAACACATCAATGGCCTATTATATCTAGGCCGTATTGGATGATTCTGCTCTTATTAGGTGCATTTGAAGTACTAGCATAATACAAATCAAGAACCAGAGGGTTACCTCACTACTATGCTCCCTTGAAGTAAAAGTAGTCTCTTGCTTCATGATGATCCTTACCATAGAATTGAAAGCTGACCCTATAAGGACAATTATCATTGGAATGTCCACTATCGCTACATATTGTACACCAAACTTGCATTTGTATGTTGTGTGGTTCGCAAATCTTCTAACTCACGATGAAGTTGAGCTACTTCATCAACATTGTGGCATGGTGGTGGTAGCATGAATTTCTCTTCCTAGCAACTTTGCTTCGTTCTTAAGGATTTTAACTCCTTCTTGAGTTGTCCGATAGGATCTAGTTCTAATGCATAATTTGGTTGGGTCTAGCCTTCAAAATGTAGCCTAGCTTCCTGAATGCGAGATGCAACTACAACAAATTCATCAAGTGTTGCATCCACTCTAAGAGATTCACAAAGGTTCGCTAAGATGACTTGGGCAGAGCTTTCTCTATCCATTTCTTTAGCATGAAATCACCTCAAGCATGTGGTAGACGTGAAACAATTGCTTTTGTCCTAGTGTGGAGTTTGTGAAAGGATTCAGTTGATCTCATCTTTAGGCTCTCTAGCTCATCTACAGTGCTTTTCGAGGAGTCACTTGGTCGAAATGACTATGAGAAGGCCGCCTTTAGTGACTTCCATGTAGTGAAGTGAGTGTTTGCATATTGACTATATCATTTGTCTACAAGACCTACCAACGTGGATGGGAAGAGTACCAGCATTGAATCCCCTTAATTTTGCAAACCTCGTCCTCGGCATAATGAGATGAATCTCCTCTCATGATCATCGGCATCCTCATAAGCGAGTCCCTTAAAAGTAGGTAATTTGATATTCAACCTAGAGAGTAAATGAGAGAGATCCTCCATTGGCATTCATGCTTCTTTTGAAGTGTGTGAGGAGAAACCTAGTGCCCTGTTGGGCTTTTCCTTTGAGGTTGGGTTGTGGCCAACTTAAAAGCAAAATTTAAAGAGGGTAAAGGAGACCTAGGTTGACTAATTGAAGGCAAGGATGGTTTCTTAAGGCTCCTTTGGACATGAAGAAGCTCCTTGTTGCTTGGGTGTGGGTCATGTACCCATCTGATAGATGCAAAAAGAAAGAGTAATGACAATAACAATTATCTACCATGCTAATGGCCTCACATATAAATGTAAGCGTTAACGCAGTACTTAATTGGAATACTCTAGAGTTTGGTCATGCCAAACTCTAGAAGGGGTAACGTAGTACTTAATTGCAATACTCCTTCTACTCAAAGGGGATTATCCTTAGGGTAGTATACCCTATAACATGACTATGTGCAAGCACTGCTTGAGAACATAAACTGAGGACTAGACAAGGAGTCACAAAGATGCTGAAAAGACCATTAAGATCGAGATTGAAAATTTTATCAAGATCTTGCTCACGTGCTCACAAAGGTTACGAATGCTGAAAATATACAGAAAAATAGACATGGTAGGAGACGAGACAAAAGATAGTGTTGGGTGCAATCTTCCCGCATGCACTTCTTTCGATAGTCCACATAGTGCATGTATTTATAGGAATCTTTGATTATGTTGAAAAGATTGTTTACATGCGAGCAAGTTCAAAAAGCAAGCATGAAAGTAAAAGTTGGTAACTTTTGTAGAAAGCCTTTGCTTTTAATATAAGAAATTGTGTTCTACAATGACCCTTATTCTAACCACTAATTTTCTAATTGTTTATAACGATAGAACCCTCTACGTGGGTTTAATTGAATTGGATTATTGTTGTTCGCCCTTTCACGCCTTTTACACTCATGAAGCTTGAGCTGCTATATCAAAACACCAAAACACATTAATACATTAATAAATTAACACTCCAACAATTCCTTCTTCAACACATTCCATAATTCATAACATGCTCCTTAGTTGAAAAAAAGCAACTAACCTTGGTTGATAAAATAAAAATAAAGATGGATGGAAAGTCACATGTTCTATCACTTAACAAAAAATAAGCATGTTCCATGTAAAACACATGCATGGAAATGCTCATGGAGATGTTAAATTAATAAGATTATCTATGAGGTCTTGACATAGTCTTTGAATAAGGCAATAAAAGAACATATATTACTAACTATTCAATTGTTTTTTTCAATCATTTATGATCTAGAATATGCTCAAAGTATTCTAATTTATTTTCGGAAGTGTAACTAAATTATGCTCCTACATACTAAATTATAGGTGGAAATGCATCCTATATAATAAAAAAAAAGTAGACTAGTAAAAAGATTGTTGTTGCTGACAAGGGTGCTTCAAAGTGATCATTTTGATAAGCGATTGGTACTCTTTCTCCGCATCATGAGCAAAGGCAATAGATTCATGAAGTGATGTAGATTGGCACGAGTTAAGCTTTGCTTGAATCTCCTTCTCTAAACCATCTGCATACTTCTTCTTCATAGTATCATTGGAAACATCTTTTTAGCAAGCGTAGAAATCCTAGGTATTGGTAGAACCGGTCAGTATAGGTTATAAAAGTATCACCTTCCATCCATGTAAACCTAGCCCACAATTGTCGAACATGTAGGTTGAGCTGTAGGGGTAGAAAAGACTCCTTAAGCCTTTCTCAAAAAGCCTTCCATGTGTTTGGGCAATCTACACTATGAAGAAGTTCATTCCACCAAAGCAGAGCTTTTCCTACTAAATAGTTAGTAGCAAACTTGACTTTTTCACTTTTAGCATATGTTTCATCACTATAAAAATCATCAAAGTGTGAACACCACGAAAGAACTAAAGGGCCATCCTTATGGCCATCAAACCATAGAAACTGGTTATTTTTTATACCAATCTTGGAATGTGTAACATCATATTGGGCAGGGACAATAGCTTTTACTACCCTTATAAGGTTGTCTTCATCAGATCACATCTTTTGGAGGACTTCATCACGTTGCCAGATCTCGTTCTGAGCACCTTGGAGTTCATGCCGCAAGAACTCTAGTTGTTGCTTGAGTGTTGCCTCAGGTAGAGGTGAATTACCAAAATCTATCATGGTCTTTGTGGTCCATGAGTATGAAGAGAAGAAAACCCTCTTGCTACAAACTTTCCTTGCTCTCAACCTCAGTTTCTTCAGCCCAATTCTCACCCATGCAAATTATCTTGGATTCTCAATACAGTGCTTCCTTATCGGGATGTACCTTGGAGGAATGTACCCTACCAGGATGTACCCTAGAAGGATGTACCCTGGCATGATGTACCCTAATAGGATGTACCCTATCCAGATGTATGCTAATGAAATGTACTCTCTTTGGATGTACCCTGATGAAATCTACCCTCTTTGGATGTATCCTGATAAGATGTATCCAAGCAGGATGTACCTTAAGACACATTGTGTTGCGCCACACTATGCGCAAGGCTACTTGAAAAAGTAAGAAAGAGATGTAAGTTCTGTTAAACATAAAAGGAGAGAACTAGAGTGACAACACAAAGAGATAGTGTAGTGGTAAAGCACTTCCCTTGTGAGGCTAAGGTCGTGGGTACGAATCCTCCCACCTTTGTGAATATAGAACTCCTTACTGCCACTCATAAATTAAAATTGGTTTGCACATAGCCAACAGCTCTGAAAGATTGCCAAGGGAGCCTTGGGTGCCAAAGATGCCAAAGTAATGCCTTAGTTATGCCTTAAGTTATGCCTTAAGTTATGTCTAAGTTTTATGCCGTAGTTGACACCTTGAGTAAACCTAGGTATCAATGTAGGTTCTGGTTCTAGAACACGAACAAAAACAGAAATTGAAACTGGAACAGGAATAGGAAACGGAAACAAAAACAAAAATAGAATCCAAAATCGGAATAAAAAATGGAAACGAAAATAGAAAGTGGAATGAGAATTGGAATCGTGAATTGAGAACAATGAAACAGAGATCAATGGCCAATACGAACTGAAACAGACTCCTACCTAATGATGCATGCAGGGCTCTGATACCAATGTTATCAAGATCTTGTTCACGCTCACACAAAGGTTACAAATGCTTAAAATACACAAAAAAAAAAGACACACCAAGAGACGAGACAACAACATAGTATTGGATGCAATCTCCTCCCATGCACTCTGTTTCGAGAGTCGAAAGAGTGCATGTATTTATAGGAGTTTTTTACTATGTCGAAAAGAGTGGTTACATGAGAACGGCTTCAGAAAGCGAGCATGAAAGTAAAAGTCGGTAACTTTTGTACAAATCCTTTGCTTTTAATATAAAAAATTGTGGTCTAGAATGACCCTTATTCTAACCATTATTTCTCTAACTGTTTCTAATGATGGAACCCTCTACGCAGGTTTATTTACAAAACATATAAATTATAAAGTGGACTATTGATGTCCACCCTTTCACATCTTTCAGGATTGTTACGAACCTTGAGATCCTATATCAAAACACCAAAAGACATTAATACATTAATAAATTAACAGTCCAACAATTCCTTGTTCAACACTTTCCATAATTTGTACCAAAAAATTGGAACAATACACCAACATTTATACTTGAAAATAGTACAAAGGCCTTATCACTTCAAGCATGAACTTGGACTACTCAACACAAAGAAGCTATACAATAGTGTGATTCTTCTGTCCAAATGCTACAAACTCGAACTCACGCAAGAGCTATGCTAATGTACCCAGTCTTAGTGTCGTGTTGACTCCCCCCAACTTTGAAGTCCTTACTCTACATATTGTCCATACAGAGGCCTCTTCCATTGTGGGCAAGATTGCACTAGTGAGCAGACAAAAGCTAGAGTCGTGAACAGATTGACAATGCATGTAACTCTCAACTTCATAAATCCTTGTATATCCTTCCAAGTGGACCCTTCACTCTCATATATCTCTCTTGGTCCCTAGAACAAGAGCAAAGTGCTTCTTATATAGATCTCGACGCCAAGAGAGTGCCCTCTTCTGAATCTATTCATCTACAACCATCATGACTTACTACATGGGCACCGCTCCTAACTGACAAAAGTGAGAGGAGAGTGGGTAATTTTGGAGATGTGGTCTAATCTCAGTACTGACCCTTTCCTAGTACTGACTCTTTGCTGCCTCTCCACGGCTCACTTGGAATGCGAATACTCTATCTATTAATACTCCATGCCACAAAACGTGAGTTAGACCTCCCAAAAGTAAATTTTGCATGAACATTGACATTGGACAAATGAGATATTGCTCGAACACCTTCAGACCAATAAGGCGAATTCCCTCTGAGTAAGAAAAAATATGTTCAGGTGCATTTGCACGGTGAATTTTTATCAGAAGTATACGAGGTGATGATTGACTGTATGATTATTCTGATAAAATGCTTGAGCCAAACATCTTGAAGCATCGTTGTGTATAGTAAAAAAATTCCTTAGGCACCCTACCAGTGATCAAGTCTCGGTGCTAAGCACCACCAGGGTTTGCACATTTTGGCTCAGCCTTCGAGATGAAAGGCGGTGAGTTCGAATAATTATTCGCTAGCAACAGATTTTGGCTCGCTCAGCAAGGACGAATACCCATTGGGAATTCTAGCAGTAAGCTAGTAAGGAGGCGAATTTCAGCTTGGCCTCTGCCTATGAAAAGACGAATTGCTGCTACTCTTCTCGGGAAAATTTTATTATGTGCTGATGAAAAATTCACCAAGACCAATTATTGTTTAGATTTGGATTGCCGAATTAGTGTTCCAATTTGGGTTGCCGAATTTCGCAGATGAAATAGAATATGGATTAGAAGAAATGAGTCCTTACAAATTCTGAAGCTAATGGGTGGAATTCTAAGGACGAATTCTAAAGGTGATGAGTGAAAGGACGAATTCTTAGCGAAATCCTGGGGATGAATTAGCACATCTAATTCTTCAAGACAAATTAGCTCGTGTATAGACTAGGCTAATGAGGACGAATTTTGCCTAACCCTTGAGGACAAATTCCGCCAGCGAATCGTCTTCGTGAGAGGTGCAAAGGACTATCGATATCATATTTGACCATACATATTTGCAGCAAGCATGCCAAGGCACTTGGTGGCTATAGTGCAGGCCTACCAAAAAGTGCACAAATGATCAAATCCACGGTGCGTACCCCCCACTAAGAGGTTTTTCTTTAGCATTTCTGGTAGGCGACTTTTTCGCTTTCACGCAAGAAGGCAAATTTTGACCGCATGGAATTCAGATTATCTTGGCGACGAATTTGGATTATCTTGGCTAGAAGACGAATACGTGCGAGCTTCAGAAACATCTGGGAAAGAACTTTTTCCTTATGCATTGGTGACTTGGATAGCACATATGAAGAAAACGTTATATTTATGTACTCTATGCATTTCATACAGCCTGATTGCGTGGCCTGCGTGGATAGCGAGGTTGACTTCTAACCCCACTCTTGGGGATTGAATCCGATCGCAGCCATGTCACCATGTGATTTCCAAGCGAAATCTGGGAATGTTTTGGCGTGGATGAATTCGCCGGACGAATTTAGATGAATCTCCGTATGCGAATGAAATGCCAAGGGACGACTCTTTTGGGACTCTTCTCAATGATGAATGTCAAGGGATGAGTTTTTGGAAATAGGAATGGAAGAATTTTTCAAGGACTAACTTTTGAAGATGAATTCTGAAGTCTAATTCTGAAGATCACTTTTGGAAGACTAATTTTGAAGAGGAATCCTGCAAACTGATTCCGGGGACAAAAATAGCACCTCTTCCCAAGAAGAATTTGCTTAGGCTTTCCTCACCCTAGATACTCTGATGGATGAGTCTATTAGAGTATGTGTATTTACAAGTTTTTGTGATTACGTCCCAAATAGAAAATACATGGGGGCACTCCTTTGAAAAGTATGCGTTTATGAGAATTCTCTATATTTGAAAAATCATTGCTTTCTAACCTACCTAATATTTTTTTACAAAAACATCGCTTTCTAAGAGATCTACTATCTTTACAAATAAATATCTAAAATAATATATTTTAACTATTTTCAAAACTATCTTCATAAATCCATGCGCATTCATAGCCTCATGATTCTTCACCTGCTAAATCAAAACACTATCACATTAGAAACCTCAAGACATTAAACCCATATAGAATTCCATTATTCCATAAAGTATAACACTATACTTTCCACAAATGAAGCATCTTTCAAAAAAAAATTTCTCTTTATTCTGATTCGAAATTCCTCCTCCTCCTTTGAAATTCCCTCTTCCTCTAGATGAAGAGTGGTTTCTCCCTTCTCTTGATCAAAATGACCATTTGATGCTCTACCTTCTCTTACTCTTCATCTTCCTTCATTCCTTCCTCTTCTTCTCCCTTTACCTTCATAGTAGGCTTGCTCTTAATTTCCCTTCTCTTTTAAACTTGCTTGACATAGAGAGATGTTGTAAAAGCCTTCCACATCTCATCATTCCTAAGCCCATTCAAGGTATATGCAGCAAGGTCATCATTATCTATGTGACAATCTACAGAGCCTAATGCATCATCAACTTCTTTGATGTTCAATATGTGATTAGTTATGTTGCTTCTAGGGGTTTTCCTCAAGTTGATAAGTTCATTCTTTAATTGATTCTTCCTAGCTTTAGCTCAGATAGGCGAGAGTTTCTCTTTTGTTTTGCGTAGTTTCATGGAAGTATCTAAGTCTTGTATATGCCCAACCATGGTGTTGGTAATGTGCTATGAAGGTATGAACATGACTCCCTTATCCTTTTCATTCCACTAGTTGAGATTCCTTAATTGATGAGGAGTTTTATTCTCTCCTAATCTAGGTCTTGCATCTATACCACTGATGAGAGCCCATAATACTTTTCCTCTAAGCTAACTAGAGATCCTTAACTTCCATGGGGGATAATTATTCTTGTTGAATTTCTTAATTTGAGTGGTATACTCTCACACGACAATTTTCAATGCACTATCCTAGATCCCTTTGATGGCATCCTTAAAGCTATAGTGTCCTCACACGAAACTTCATGGAACCACCACTTAATGAAATGATCGAATCTCTAAGAATATGTAGACTAAACTCAAGATCGTTTGCAAAATTAAACCAGACTCTAAGCTAGACTCTAAGCCCTTTCCAATGCAAGGTAGTTCACTTAAACATGTTACTCTTATTAGGAGAACCAATAGCTACAAGACATAGTAAATTTGCTCTTCTTTAAATGTACAGAGATAGACACTTGTTTACTCGTAAACTTGGTTCTCTCAAAATTGGCAGAGAATTGATCAAGGACCTTAACCAGAACTTAGTTAGCTTTCTAACAAGCCAAATAGTAGAAAAAGTTTTTAAGATATGATCAATGAACAATGCTTGATACTTTCAACAATCTAGAGTGCTCACACAAGACTCTATGTGTTAGGTTTGGTTACACTAAACCTTATTCAAACTCACCCAAGAAAGTAACTATGGGGACTAGGTTAGATGAGCGGCCCACTAAATTGCTTTCAGTCTATCTAGGAGGAGACACACATGCATGATCTCTATAATTGGAAGCTGAATTTGTGTAGATATAGAGATGAAAAGATTCCCTATAGCTTAAAAATTACTTTTTGTGGAGTATAGGTAATGAATCAAACCTAAAAGTTCATATTTTTGCTACTAAGGCGAGGATTCAAATTCGAATTTGATTTTTCATTTATCGTGCTTGAATGCTTGATTTATGAGGCTCCAAGTGACATCCATCCAATGGATCAAATTAGGCTAAGGTTGAAGCTTGTATTTCAAGAATAGTGGCTTTTTATTCTCACTGTGGAAGTGTAGCTGGTACAAGGAAACTTAAGAAGCCACCCACTATTTCTTTGCTAAGTATAGAGGAGGAATATAGAGGTGCTAGAATGGAAGCATGCAAGAAGTCATGCCTAGAGATGCTAGCTGCAGATTTAGGTGTGGAAGTGCACAATGCAATCATCATTTATTGTGATAATCTTAGCAACATTCACTTAGCATGAAATCCTGTTCTTCATGCTAGAATAAAGCATATGAGGTATATTATCAGTTCATCAAAGAAAAGTTTTTAGCAAGTGATATTCATCTTGTTTATATAAGCAAAAATGAGGAGGTCGCTAATACTTTCACCAAAGCACTTGGGAGCAGAGAAGCTCATGAAGAGGTTTTAGAAAATGCTTAGATTACAAGACAGGACACCAACCTTATAAGGTCATCCAAGAATAAGTTGGCCTACCCATGTTCTAAGGTGTCATAGCTTGATCCATGCCAAACATAATCTCCATCATTGATCTTTAGGGTAGATACAATGGTAGAAATGTAGCATCAACAATCCTTTTTTTGTAGCCCTTGATCTTACTTAATCCACATTTAGGATCAAGTCTCGATCCAATGGCCCAAGTTAAATATACTCGTCCCGAAGCTAAGAAAATTGTTTTGGTTTCTCGCCATTTATTTAGGTTGATGCTTACATAAGATCAATCCATAATCTAATGGGTTATAAGTAGTCTTCCTAAATATCCATCTACAATCAACTCTAGACCTCATCTGACCTCAAAGTCAAGAACCTACTGATGTCCAACTCTCTAACATTGCTTCTTCTCATAATGGGGACCTTAAAAAATAGTGTTATGGTACAGTGGTGGTCATGCATAAGGTTGACAAATTGAAAATATCTAAGACCCCTCTCAGTGTCCACTCAAAGGTAAACTATCTTCTAGGCATGTTGTCATGTACATGAGAGTGGGTCATTGACCATGTCTAGCAACCCCCTCTAAAGTCCATGTGAAGGTGAACTACTTTCTTAGTCTAATGCCAAGTCTTGGAAGATGTATCTGGAGTAGATTTATACAATGCATAAACAAATAGTATACATATAGATCTGTAAAAAATGATAGACAAATTATCAATCCTAGCATGTTATTCATATGATAAATTTTAACACGTCATAGAAAGCATATACATGTAATATACATTTAGACCTGTCCTGAAGAATAAGATTTTTTCACACGTCATAGAAAGCATATATATATATATATAATATACATTTAGATCTGATTCAATAAATAAAAAGAGAAATTACCAATCCGAGACTGCGAGATGGTCTTTGATACGAAAGTTGCGCACCAATTTAACGGTGACAGCGCGAGCTGTTGAACAAGTCCAAAAGTTCACCAAGCCGAAAGGACCAGTTTCCTGAAATTCTGCACGCATTAGAAGAGCCTCAGCCAGATGTCACCCTTGTGAGGGCCGGGCCGATTATTTTAACTGAGTTGATATACTGAATAATGGCAAGTCAACCATCCTTCCGATATGGAATGAGCATCATAATCCTTTCCAAGGTAGTCCCAGGCCATTGTCCGGGTGGTTGGGCCTCTCGCCTCTTGAGGCGGGGATGAGGGTTCAACCCCTGTTGGCAACATTTGTGAGGGACATGTTAATTTGGAATCATGTATCATGTGGCTGATGTGCCATCATCTATTTTGTCTTTTGGTAGTTGTGACTGCTATTTAACTTAGATATGTAAACCCTTGTTCTTATGGGATAAGGAGGGTCCCATGGGTACTATGCTCTGCCTTCTACAATTGCAATTTCAAAGTTAACGCCCGGGGGAGTAGGCCCCACCGAGTCCTTCTCGTAAAGCATATGACTGACAGTGAGCTTGCCATCGAACCTCCATAGTGAGTTGTCTAGGAGATTTTGTATGCTTGCCATTGAACCTGGATAGTAAGCTGTCTAGGAGATTCTGTATGCTTGCCATCGAACCTCGTAGCAAATTATGATCGTGATGTTCCCCTAAACATCGCGACCCCCCTCTATAGTTAAGTTCTTAATTTTCTTTGAGATTACGCGACGCCATAGGATTCTCGTAACTGTTGTCTTTGTAGAAGTTCTTAACAAACATACACAGAGACGTAGATCATGTGAATATCTGAATCGATTTATTTAAAACTATTTTCACATCATTTTGTTGATTAGATTTATTAATTTTATTGTTTCTAGCAGTTTTTGAAAAATGCAAGTCTCAAAAGCGATGCTGATTTTCTGAGTAAAAGTCATGGGTAGGACTTTAGGATTTAATTTTTTCCATAAACTTGATTCGTTACTTCGATCGAAATACCTTATTTGATTACTTATTGTGACTTAATTCGGGCTCAACACTACAAAAAATATGGGGGCATAGTGACGATTGATGCAACACACTCTAGCTACACAAATTGCACATTTAATTGCACTCAACATAGAGCATTTTCCATCGTTTAAAAAATGCTATTTCCGAGGCTATTAGCGACATTAATTAAAGCGTCGCTAATGTGAGAGTCGCATATATGAAACATAAAGACTATCACATATGTGACACATAAAGATTGTTAAAATAAAAAAACATTGGATCTCTCTTCACTCATCATTTTGCATGCATCTCATCGAAGAGTGATCGAATACTCATAATTGTGTCTCTCTGTCTCTCACTCTGTGTCTCTTTCTCCTTGTGTCTCTTTCAATTTCTATTTATCTCTCTCTCTCTCCCTCTCTTTATCTCTTATTTGATTTTCTCTCTCTCTCTCTCTCTCTATTGTAGGTTATTCAAGAAGTTCACCGAATATAATATATGGCTTATTATTGTAAGTACAACTTTCATTGTTTGTATATCATTTAATTTGGTTCTTTTCATTAATTAACATACTCACACTTTCACATTCACATGCACATATGCATGCTCATGCATGTGCATACACATACATATACTTATACACATACACATACACATGCACATACACACATGTATATGCGCATACACATACAAATTCACATAAAGTCACATATACACATATACATACAGACATGCATATGCACAAATGTATCTACATGCACATGGATGGACATGCATGCATGCACATACACATACAAATACACAAATAAACACATACTTACACACATGCACATGCACATACACATGCATTCAGAAATAGATTGCACACATTCATCCACATGCACATGCATATATACACATACACATACACAAAACATAGGAATACACCTTCATATACACATACACACATACATATACATATATAAACATATACACACATACACAAATACACACATAGATACACACACATACATGCACATACACACACTCAAACAAATACAAATGCATACGTATATGTGCATACATGCATATACACACTTATCTACATCTATATACATAAATACATGCATACACACAAACACATATATAATATGAATGAAATATACAATTAAAGTAATAAATCACATGTTAAATACAAACTATAGTAAAAATAATTAGTATGATTTCTATATATATATATATATATATATATATATATATATATATATATATATATATATATATATATATATATATATATATATATACATATATATATATATATATATATATATATATATATATATATATATATATATATATATATATATATATATATATATATATATATATATATATATATATGTGTGTGTGTGTGTGTGTCATTGTAAATAATACATCAAATGTAGAATGTTAATCATCTTAATCCCCTCCATGATCATGATCATCCACATCATCATGATCGTCCTCATCATCATGATCATCTACATGATCTAGTGTATCTCAAGAGGCATCATGGGTAGAGGGGTCTCTACTGTGTGATGAAGGATATCATCCCTATTATGTTGTTCTCTTCACGTCATCCATATAATCTAGATAAAACATATAGAATATCAGAAAGTAAAATGAAATAAAATATATTGAACTTAATTATACTCACAAAAGCATTTGGATGATCTCATATGTACTCAGTGAGACATCGATATCCACAATCTGTAGAAAAATGGATTTTTTTTTTTGTAGGTTAATGACCATAATCCTTTCACTGCATTGAAAAAAAAAATTAATAAGAATAATGATTAGTGATCTAAATAGAATAACTAATATAGTTTGAATAATACATATACTTAGAAATATAGCAATAAAATAATGATGGCCCATTTGCCTGAAGCAGGACATATGGCATGACTCAACTATATTCTTTACAGCATTCTCTGTTTATTTAATGAAACAAAATAACATAGATTGATTAATGTAAGATAGTTATAAAGCATATGAGAATTATATCTCACAGTAATATAAACTATGTTGTATACCTTTTGCTTAGGAAATCATTCCTGAAGATTTAGCTATCTATGAAAATAATGGCACCTCTTAGGATGTATGTCATCTCTTCTCTTATTTTTTTCTACTCTACAATATCTCTTCTTACTTTAATCTCAAAAAAAAAGAAGGATCAGTATATGCAAAAAAATTTAAGTTTATAAACATGCATACACACATACAGACATACATATAGTTACACATACATACATACACTCACGCAGACATAAATACATATATACATACACACACATACACATGCACATACACTCACATATACATACACACATATACATAATAAATACATACACACTTACACATACATAGATACAATTATACATACATACATACACATACACATATACGTGCATGTACATACACATACATACACATACACACACATATACATACACACATACATATAATATATTACTAAAAATATTAAATTATAATAAACATGCACAAATGCATATACATATACACATATACACACAAATACACATATACAAAGATACACATGCATACACATACACACATAACACACAAACATACACATACACATAGATCTATACACATACAGACACATGCACACACATATACATACATACATGCATCTATGCATACATACATACATACACAAATCGTACATTTATGATTCATCATGTGTATGTATATGTCATTCAGTGTATCTAGGTATATATGAATATTTGTAAATGTGTACATGTGAGGGTGTATGTATGTAAATAGTTAGATTATTAATATGTAGTATTCTGTTTTCTACACAATCATATTTTGATCAATCAAAGGGAACTTTAAAACTATCTTCTAATCTTGCAGGGACTAGATACTATAATTATATCAAACGTTTAATTCTAATATTTGATAGATGTATACATGACTGATATATGTTCTTTTATTCTTCTATTATAATCATATTCTAATGAATCAGAGGGTGCTCCACCACCTCCTACCCCTGCAATGACTTTACATGTGTCATCCAATAGGAGTTATGATGACTTTTACTATCGAGAACATATTATATGTTGGTGTACTAGTGGTGGCAGCTCAAATGAAGTGGTAAGTATTTATGATACATATAAAATCAGAACTTTTGAGTGTTGACCTCCAGCAAGAGGTACATGTGTCTCATTGAGCTTCTTCAAGCTGCTTTTTTACTTTGAAGAGTGCTAAATCTTTTTCTTTTTCATGAAAGAACAAGGTTGGAGAGTGCAACGAATGCAAAAAGGTGCTTTTGAAGTCATACTATTGATACGTTCAATGCTATGCCTTGGGTCTATGCCCAAATTGTTATGGCTCTCGTAACAAACTTCAGCCTAGTCATCCGCATTAAAATTTTGTACAATGAAAGCCCATGATTAGTACCATCATGAAAAACCTTATAGATTAGGTGAATTGTTCTGAGCTCCTTATTCTATGTTGATATGTCTCACCATCAAAGCTTTGATGAACATGTTATCAGGGAAGCACTAGAGTTTGGAAATATACTTCTGATTACAACAACACTAGCATAGGCAAAATAATACAAGAATATGTGATTCATACAAGATGTCTTGCAACGCGGGACTGATAGGTATGAATAACTTGACTAGAGGTGATATACGAGATCCCACAACCGGGGATCGTAAGTATGAAACAAGATAATAGGATTACAAGAATTCCCTTTAGGGAGATGAACTAGATACAAGAAACAACTTCACAAGTCTCGTACTACAAGATTACAAGAGGACAAGAGAGGATGTTCAAGAGCTACACTAGATAAGACTAGAACAAGGAACAAGACAAGAAATGGATCTTGAACTTGGAGAGTACTTACTTGGTAGTGACAACTACTTGATCTCCCAAGACTAGTTATGGTGAGAATGAGAATGAATGTGGAAAACCCCTCCTTATATAGTTTTTTCGAGGGTTTTTAAGAGTTTATGATGTCATTGATGATGTCATCAACTAGAAACAAGACCTCCGAGTGTCAGAATTTAGTAAATAGACAATCCATCTTGGGGTTTTAGCACATTTCGGATGCAATGGTAGCATTAGTTTCTCCAAAATCTTAACCAAACATGAGATATAGGAAATTCACATGGAATCTAAGATTTAAGATGGTTTTCTTTGAGTCCATGACATAACCTTCCCCTCAAGTGACAAGTTCCTAGAGGAGCGGACCTGTTCTCTAGCTTGGGTTTCATTGGATCTCTCTTATGGAACTCATGAACCTTCATTTTTGCTCTTTAAATATTTTCTATAAGTTCCCAAGTATGATCCTTGATGTCATAAATTTTCCAAGGAATAAAGCTGCTATAACTTATCGAATATGTTGAACAATGCATTGTTGGAGTGTAACATGAATATGTTGAACAATGCATTGTTGGATTGTAACATGGAATATGTTGAACAATGCATTGTTGGAGTGTTAAATTATTATTGAACAATGCATGGTTAGAGTGTTAAATTATTGATGTATTAATGTGTTTTTGATGTTTCTAATATAGCACCTAAAGGTTCGTGAGGAGCGTGCAAGGCATGAAAGGGCGGACATCAATAATCCGAATAATTATTATTTAGCTTGTAAATAAACCTGCGTAGAAGCTTCTATGGTTAGAACAATTAGAAAAGTAATGGTTAGAATAAGGGTCATTGTAGACCGCAGTTTTTGTTATTGAAAGCAATGGCTTTCTGTAAAAGTTACCAACTTTTAGTTTCATGCTTCCTTTTTGAAGCCGATCTCATGTAACCACTCTTTTGGATGTAATCAAAATTCCTATAAATACATGCACTCTATGGACTGTCGAAACAAAGTGCATGGGGGGAGATTGCACCCAATACTGCGTTCAGTCTCGTCTCTTGCTGTCTGTATTCTTCTGTGTGTGTTCTGTATTCGTAACCTCTGTTTGTGTGTGAGCAGGATTTTGACAAGAGTGGTATCAGAGCTCTGCATGCGTCAATACAGAGGGTTCTGTTCTCTGTTCGCAATTCCGATTCGGATTCGGATTCCGATTCCGATTCCGATTCCGTCTTCGTCTTCGTCTTCGGTTCTGGTTCCTGTTCCTGTTCCTGTTTTTGTTCCAGTTCCAAAACCTACGTTTGCTCCTACGTTTACACCTACATTTATACCTTCGGCTTACTCCAAGGCGTCGACTAAGGTGTCGACTAAGGCAAAGAACTTAGGCAAAGAACTTAGGCAATAACTTAGGTACATTGGCAACATTGGCACCCAAGGCTCCCTTGGCGATCGTTGGCTATGCGCAAGGAAATTTTAATTTTGAGTGGCAATAGAGTGGTTTAGATTCCCTATGGTAGGAGGATTTGAACCCACAACCTCCTACTTTCAAGGGAAGTACTTTTACCACTGCACTCTTTCTTGGAGTTGTCACTCAAGTTCTTTCCTCTTATATTTAACATAACTTGCATTTTTTCTCAATTTTCAAGGCGGCACAGTGTGATGCGACGCGGCACGTCTTAGGGTACATCCTGTCAGGGTACACTTCTCAGGGTACACTAGGGTACATCCAGACAGGGTACATCCAGACAGGGTACATCCAGACAGGGTACATCCTGTCAGGGTACATCAGGATACATCCAGACAGGGTACTTTTCTGCTAGGGTACATTCCCTAAGGGTACATCCCGAGAGAAAAGCACTAGCTTAAGGGTCCAAGAGCACCATGGAGGATTACAGTAATTCACCTCTACCTAAGGCAACACTTGAAAAACACATTACTAGGTATGCCTTTTCATCACCATTATAACCCACGTATTGACTACCATACACATACCTTTAACTTTGAATTCAAATGTCAAATCATTACTTTTTCTGCACGACATGATTTTCAGCCGTTTCCACTAATTAGTCATACTCAAGTAAAACGTGCATTTAGGAAAGGATTCAATTCATGCATTGTTTTTGTCAATATCATCAATGATTATACTCATACACTTCCTCATGCATATAAACCTTTCATAAGTACTTATAAGGATTGTTTTATGTCTGAGTATCTCTGTGAACTACCACCATCTCGAGGATCCTTTGACCATAGCATCGACTTAGTCCGTGGTAGTTCTCCTCCTCATAAAGCACCTTATAGACATGGCCCATTACATCAAAAGGAAATAGAAAACCAAGTAAAACACCTACTACAAAAAGAACTCATAAGGCCTAGTTCTTCCCCATTTGGAGCACCAGTTCTCTTCGTAGAGAAGAAGAATAAAACTTATCGAATGTGCATTGATTATAGAGCCTTGAACAAGATCACAATAAAGAAAAGATATCCTATTCCTCAAATAGATAATCTCTTAGATAAGTTACGAGGAGCTCGTGTCTTTAGTAAAATTGATCTAAAATCGGGTTACCATTAGATTCGTATGAACACAAAGTGATATTTTCAAGACCGCATTTAGAACTCAAACTAGCCATTATGAATTTATGGTAATGCCCTTTGGACTTACTAGTGCCCTGCTACATTTGCATGAATGATGAACAATATTTTTCTTGATTACCAAGCTTTTGTTCTTGTATTCTTTGATGATAAACTTGTTTACAGCAAGAATGATAGTGAACATGAAAAGCATCTTGAAACAATTTTTTTTTTCATTTGTTACGAGAGAACACACTTTATGCTAATCCTGAAAAGAGTTACTTCTTTCAGCGTACGCTAGAATATTAAGGACATATTATTTCAAGTAAACGTGTGCATGTGGATCCGAAAAAGATTAGAGTTATAGTAGAATGGCCTACACCACAATCAGTCAATGATGTTCATTCTTTTCTTGGGTTGGCTAGTTTCTATAGGAAGTTTGTTTGAAATTTTTCTTCTTTAGCATTGCCTCTTACCTTGTTGTTGAAAAAGAGAATAAAATTTGCATGGGGACTTACCCAACAACAGTCCTTTGACAAACTGAAACTAGCACTTTCACATGCACTTGTTTTACAATTACCTGATTTTTCACAACCCTTTCATGTCGTTACTGATGCTAGTGGTTCACGAATAGGTGCTGTTTTAATCCAAAATGACCATCCCATTGCATTTGAGAGTAGGAAGCTTAAGCCCTCAGAATAGAATTATAGTTGATGGAGAGTGTTAATCTCCAAAAGAAAAACCTACTCTTGAATTTAGAACACCTCTATATCAAGAATAAGTCAAAACCTTCACTAATTTAAGCTATTAATGACCAAATGTCAAAATCTTGACTAAACTGTTAAGAAGGAAATTCCTCAGAAAGTCTGCTGCAGATATCTTGCTCATTGACTGAGTAAATATGAAAAGTTTTTTATGAAACTTTGCACAAGGTGTCGCCTAAAGATTGTGCACCTTCTCCAAGTTGAATTACTTCAAAAGGTTTAGTAGATCTTGAGAAATCTACTTACCAAGTCAGCTATGTCTAAATCTGCACTTCTCAGAAGTCGATTTGACACCCCTAACTTCTTAACTATGGTTCTCCAAATGTCTAACCCGTTTGATTAAAATCCTTTTGTCTGTAGATAGCTTATCTCTCAACTTAGATTTTGAGCTATTATATGTGTAAAACTTTACACTGTGCACTGAGCACTACTCATTTGATTGAACTCGAAAATTGCGCCTGTTTCAGGAGACTGTGAACACTCAACACATATGAATGTTCCTACAGACAATTCTCCTTACCTGATTACAATTAAACTCTGAAACTTTAGCCATAGATTGATTAACTATGGACTTAGATATCCTCAAAAGGATTCCACAAAAGATCTACCACAGACGGAGCAGACACAGAAATATCGGGTGCAAAAATTCTTCTTTTCTCAGAAGTTTACAATTGAGTGAGGATCAACATTTCAACTCACTTCTCATGTGTCTAATGACATTTACAACTAATCTCCTGATCTCCTATTGTCTTCTCATGTCTCACTCTCTCTTTTTGCCCCGACATTTTCCAAAAGTATTTATAGGCAAATATATACAAGCTTATGAGTAATCAAAAAACTAAGTGACCTATGTCTTCACTAATGTACAAATGTGTACATATCCTTCACTTTGTGAATGTATCCACCTTCTTTGCTTCAAAACTTGAATTCATCTCTATCTTTTGTCCTTCAAATCTTCAATTGGTGATTGTCCTGCACTAACAGCTCCCCCTCAATCATCAATTGAGGTTTCTCTTATCTTCTTTATGCCTCCCATATCTTTAAACTCTGTAGCTTTGGTCCATCCAAGCTCTTTGTAAGCATATCAGCTATCTGATCTTTTGTTGAAGTATGTATGACTTCAATCTCCTTATCCATCACCTTCTCTCTTAGAAAGTGATACTGTATCTGAATGTGTTTAGTCCTGGCATGAAAACCAGGATTAGCTGCTAAATATAATGAACTCATGTTATCACCATAAATGATAGGTGTGCTCTGTATAATGTCAAAACTCTTCATGAGAGTCTTAAGCCAAATCACTTCTTTTGCAGCTTCAACCATGCCTTCGTACTCTGCTTCTGTGGATGACAAAGCAACTGTATGTTGCTTCCTTGAGCACCAAGAGATTAACTTATCTCCCACATAACACATGTATCCATAGGTTGACCTTCTGTCATCTGGATTACCTGCCCAATCTGCATCACTATAGATCTTAATGTTTGTATCTGATGTGAATCCATAATACAAACCTTCTTTGAGTGTACCCTTAATGTACCTCAACACTCTTTGACCTACAATCCAATGCTCTTTCCTAGGACAATGCATGAATTGAGATAAAATCCCTACTGCATATGATAAATCAGGTCTAGTTAAAGTAGCATAAATGAGACTACCAACCAAACTCTGATATTGTCTCATGTCCTTGAATTCTTCACCTCCAAACTTACTCAATTTGTGATTCACCTCCATTGGTGTGGGTGCTACCCTGCAATCATCCATTTTAAACTTGATTAACAAGTTCTTCAAATACCTTTCTTGGGTCACAAATACTCCATGTTGAGTATATGTAATCTCCATGCCCAAGAAGTATGACAAGTCTCCCAAGTCACTTATTTTGAATTCCTTTTCAATCTGCTTCTTTAGTCTTTGTATTCCTTCTTCATTTGTACCTGTAAGGATTATATCATTAACATATATGCACATGTATATGAAACCATTATCACTTGCTTTGACAAGCAAGCTACTATCTGCTGTAGACACCTGAAATCCAAGTTCTTTCAAGAACTTTACAAGTCTATAATTCCATGCCCTTGGGGCCTGCTTCAAGCCATACAAAGCTCTCTTGAGCTTGCACACATGATCTGGATATCCTTTATCTCTGAACCCTTGAGGTTGCTCGATGAAAACTTCATCTGAAATGTAACCATTCAAAAAAGCATTTTTTACATCAAGTTGACATAACTTCCAACCTTTGCATGCAGCAATTGCTATAAGTGTCCTGATGGTTGTCATCTTTGCCACAGGACTATAAGTCTCATCATAGTCAACACCATATGTCTGAGCAAACCCTTTGACACCAAGTCTAGCTTTGTACCTAGACACACTTCCATCTGCAAATCTTTTTGTTTTGTAAACCCACTTACATCCAATGATCTTCTGACTATTTGGCTTTGGAACCAAATCCCATGTTTGATTCTCCATCAATGCATCATATTCTTCCTGCATAGCTTTCTCCCAATTTTCTTTACCTTTTGCCTCTTCATATGTAGAAGGGTCTTCATCTGCTTTAATCATGTAAGCATAATCTTTGGTAGCTAGAAATGAAGTATCATAGCTATACCTTGTCGGTTACCATTTGTTCCTTGTAGACCTCCTAAGTTCTCCACTTCTTGAGGTTTCTGGTTCTTCATGTTCAGGATCAAATCTTGGTGTATCTTCCACTTCAACCTGCACTTCATTATTCTCTTGCTCATCAAATATCTGAACCTTTGATTTACCTTTTCTTTGGCTCACAATTTCTTCATCATCTGTATTGACATTGATAGTACCTGCATACCAAGTACCTTGCTCATCAAATGTAACATCTTTTGATACAAGAAAATGTTTTGTGGATGGATTCCACAACCTGTATCCCATCTGCTTATCATCATAACCAATAAACACATATTTTTCAGCTTTAGGTTCCAATTTGTGCCTTAATTGTGATGGCACATATGCATAGGCCAAACATCCAAATACTTTGCAATAGTCTAGTGTAGGTCTCTTACCCCACCATGCCTCATAAGGTGTCATACCCTGCAAAGCTTTACAAGGTAGCCTATTGACCAAATAAGTAGCTGTATTTACAGCCTCAGCCCACAAATAATTTGGGCAATTTTTCTCCTTCATCATGGACCTTGCAAACTCAACAAGAGTCCTATTTCTCCTTTCTGCTACACCATTCCGTTGAGGAGAGTACCTGCAAGTAACCTCTCTTTTTATACCTGCATTCCACAAGTAATCACTGAACTCATTAGAGAAATACTCTCCCCCTCCATCTGACCTTAGTCTCTTCAATTTATGTCCTGTAATTCTTTCTGCATATGCATGATAGTGTTTGAAAGTATTGAATACTTCTGACTTATCTTTGATCACATAGATAGTGATCCATCTGGTAGCATCATCAACATAAATCACATAATACCTTGAACCATTGATACTGAAATCCTTTGATGGTCCCCACACATCTGTGTGTACCAATTCTAGTTTCTCTGAATACATAAACCCATGCTTGGAATATGATTGCTTATGAGCCTTACCTAATTGACATGCCTCACATCTGTATGTCATATGTTGGCCTGCAACATTAGGCAAACCAAGCAGTGAACCATTATTAATCATGTCTTTAATACCCTCTTGTGCCAAAGATCTAACTCAGAGATCTTATGTCCTCCATATGTGAACATGGCATGACCAATATTACCTTGAATCTTCAATGTGAACAATCTCCCTTCTTTCTTTCCTGAAACAATTTGTTTGTACCCATTGCTAGGGTCTTCCACAAACACTCCTTCATTAGTGAACCTTACCTCATAACCTTTTTCCACAATTTGTCCTACACTTATCAAATTCTTAGGAATTGTAGGAACATACAAGACCTTACTCAATAAGGTGCTACCATCCTTGGCCTTCACTGATCCAATTGACTTCACATTGTGCTTTGTGTTGTCACCTGTTTGAACAACATGATTAGATACCTTATTCTCCAAATCAGTCAACAAGGCTATATTACCACTCAGGTGATTGCTACACCCTGAGTCAATGTAGAAGACTCTTTGATCTTCACTCTGCCTTTCACAAGTTGCATTCATTATCAATGTTGAAACTTCCTTTTGATCTGAAGCATAATTGTAGTAGGTGTTGTTATATTGTTGACTTTGGAAACCTCTACCTGCATTTCTTCCAAAGTAGCCTCTACTACCTCTGTCTCTGAAATTACCTCTTTGATTTCTGCCACCTCTTCCTCTTGTATTATAGTTCTGATTATATCCACCATTACTCTGATTATTATACCAACAATCATTAGCTAAATGATTTGTCTTATCACAAATCAACAAGCTTTGCCTCCATCTTTGTTGTTTCTGCCTCTGCCTCTACCTTTGCCACCTCCTCTACCTCTTAGGAAGTTGGCTTGACTAGTTGTGCCTTCATCTTCACCTGATTGTTGCTTTCCTTTGTTAGCTTTCTTCTTGTCCTTTGAGTACATTGCATGACCTGTACTTTTGTCACCATCTCCTTTAACATCCTGCTCAAATGTTAGCATATGACCTAGCAACTGATTTAAATCAGGAGTGAACTGATCAAGTGATAGTTCTGTAGACAAAATGAATGGCTTCCATTTGTCATCACCTCTCAATCCTGTAAGGATTTGCCTTACCAATTTATCCTCTTCAATATCTTCATCAACAGCTCCTAATGCATCTGCAATGTCTTTCATCCTTGTTACATAATCTGATATTGACTGAGAGGCCTTCTTCTTGAAGGTTGTAAATTCTGCCCATAGAGATGCCTTCCTTGACTTTGTAGTGTTTTGGAAATGCTCCTCCAAAGCATTCCATATCTCACTTGCACTTTCAAGACCTCGAATATGAGGTAACAAGTAATCATTGACTGCCATATATATAATGCTCCTAGCTTGAGCATCTTTCTTCATCCAATTCTTCAAATCTGCTAACTCTTCCCTAGTTGGAACACTAGGATCTCTGAACTGTGGCTTCTCTTCTTCTCCTGTGATGTAAGCTATTAAATCTTTGCTCATAAGATGAGCTTCCATCCTCATTGACCATGCAGGATAGTTTTCCCTATCCAATTTCTCTATCTGAAGAGAATCTCCCATCTTGTGTCCACCTATGTATTGAAATCTTTAACCTTTATAAAGTATAAGGTTACCTTAACTTCAAATGATACACCTTTTGACTTCCTTGATGTCGTATGGTATCCTCCTCAAGCTTTACCTTCAAGCTTTCACCTTTTAGTTCTTCAATTTATTGAATTTCTTGAATCTACAGCAGTCGGGATCCTCCTTTCCTTGATTTTGATGTTTCCTGCTCTGATACCACTGATGGAGAGTGTTAATCTCCAAAAGAACAACCTACTCTTGAATTTAGAACACCTCTATATCAAGAATAAGTCAAAACCTTCACTAATTTAAGCTATTAATGACCAAATGTCAAAATCTTGACTAAACTGTTAAGAAGAAAATTCCTTAGAAAGTCTGCTGCAGATATCTTGCTCATTGACTGAGTAAATATGTAAAGTTTTTTATGAAACTTTGCACAAGGTGTCGCCTAAAGATTGCGCACCTTCTCCAAGTTGAATTACTTCAAAAGGTTTAGTAGATCTTGAGAAATCTACTTACCAAGTCAGCTATGTCTAAATCTGCACTTCTTAGAAGTCGATTTGACACCCCTAACTTCTTAACTATGGTTCTCCAAATCTCTAACCCTTTTGACCAAATCCTTTTGGCTGTAGATAGCTTATCTCTCAACTTAGATTTTGAGCTATGATATGTGTAAAACTTTACACTGTGCACTGAGCACTAGTCATTTGATTGAACCCGAAAATTGCGCCTGTTTTAGGAGACTGTGAACACTCAACACATATGAATGTTCCTACAGACAATTCTCCTTACCTGATTACAATTAAACTCTGAAACTTTAGCCATAGATTGATTAACTATGGACTTAGATATCCTCAAAAGGATTCCACAAAAGATTTACCACAGACGGAGGAGACACAGAAATATCGGGCGCAAAAATTCTTCTATTTCTCAGAAGTTTACAATTGAGTGAGGATCAACATTTCAACTCACTTCTCATGTGTCTAATGACATTTACAACTAATCTCGTGATCTCCTATTGTCTTCTCATGTCTCACTCTCTCTTATTGCCCCGACATTTTCCAAAAGTATTTATAGGCAAATATATACAAGCTTATGAGTAATCAAAAAACTAAGTGACCTATGTCTTCACTAATGTACATATGTGTACATATCCTTCACTCTGTGAATGTATCCACCTTCTTTGCTTCAAAACTTGAATTCATCTCTATCTTTTTTCCTTCAAATCTTCAATTGGTGATTGTCCTGCACTAACAATAGTATGTATGAAAAAGAATTGTTAGTAGTTGTGCATGCTTTGCAAATTTGGAAACACTATCTTATGGGCTCTGAGGTCTTAATCAAAACTGATCAACAAGCTATTAAGCATTTAATAAATCAGCCCTTAATCTCTGATCGGCATCTTAAATGGGCATTACTCATTCAAAATTTTTAACCCATGAAACAATATCAGCTTGGTAAAGCTAATGTTGTAGCTGATGCTCTTAGTCGTTTTCCTTCGCATTCTGTTGTTTTTGAATAATATTTCTACCATCCAAATACATTCTTTTGACAAAATGGTTTCCACTTATGCATCTGATTTGTATTTTTCACGTGCATGGCATGACTTCAGTAATGGTGCATCTTTAACTGATGAACATTATACATTTCATAATGGTTTTCTTTATTTTCAACATAGAGTATGCATATCCCAAGCTTTTAAAGATTTTTTCATTCAAGAAATGCATGAACCATCTTACATGGGTCATAGAGGCATACAGCACACCATTTCTACTTGCAAAGATTTCTTCTTTTGGCCACACATGGAAAAAACAATATTGCACATTATGTTTCTCAATGCATTGTAAATCAGCGTTTCAAACGTCATCATGGTAAACCATTTGGATTATTAATGCCACTTTCCATTCCAAATGAACCTTGGGAACAAATCTCTATGAATTTTATCACACGTCTTCCCATCACTTCATCGCATAATGATATGACTTGGACAATAACTGATAGGTTTAGTAAACATGCATATTTCATTCGATGTCGAAAAACTTTGACTGCACCTCCTGCTGCAAAATTACTCATTAAATGCATTTTCCCACATCATGGATTTCCTCAAGTATTGTTATCTGATCGTGATGTTAGATTTTGTAATCCTTTTTGGGTTGCTTTATTTCAATATTTTGGTTCTAAAATAGATTTTTTCTTTGCATTTCATCCTGCAAGTAATGGACAAAGTGAGGCTACAAATAGTACTATTCTTGATTTATAGCATTGTTATTTATTAGATAATCCTAATAACTGGGATGAAAAAATTCCATTGCTTCAATTTGCTTACAATAACACTGCACACACCACTATTGGTCGTGCACCTTTTGAAATTGTTTTTGGTAAAAAGCTTCCCACTCCCATGTCCCTCACCCAAACTGACATTTCGATGCCTGATTCTGTTGCTCAAGTACACATTTCTATACTTCATGATGTTCACGAGCACATTAGAAAAGTGAAGAGCGATATACACGTAATATCAATACTAAACGATCAGCCAAAGAATTCGAGGAAAATGATTTTGTATGGTTGCGTATCATTAAAAGACGTCTCAAAACTATTTTACAGCATCCTAAAATTAAACTTGCACCACGCTATTATGGACCATTTCGCATTATAGAAAAAAATTAATGATAATTCATTTAGATTAGATATTCCATCCCATTGGACTATTCATAACTCTTTTCATATTAGTTTACTTAAACCATTTAAAGGAACTTTACCACTTGCTCAACTTCTTGATGACACTCCTTTAATTGAAGAACAATTTGAAATCTTAGTTCCTGAGAAAATCATTGATCATGATGTCTTTACTACACGCACAGGTACTCAATATCATCGATATTTGGTTAAGTACAAAAATTACTCTATTGAAGAATGTCAATGGATACATAAAACACAATTAACACCTCATTATGACCACTTAATTTCTGCATATCATACACAAACACATTAATGTAACAACTCCATGAACATTTCCATGCATGTGTTTCTACATGGCACATGCCTATTTTTTTATTCAGTGATGAAACATGTGACAGGCCATCCATGTTTATTAATTTATCAACTGAGGTCAGTTGCTTTTTCAACTAAGGGGCATGTTATAACTTATGGAATATGTTGAACAATGCATTGTTGGAGTGTAACATGAATATGTTGAACAATGCATTGTTGGATTGTAACATGGAATATGTTCAACAATGCATTGTTGGAGTGTTAAATTATTATTGAACAATGCATTGTTAGAGTGTTAAATTATTGATGTAATAATGTGTTTTTGATGTTTTTGATATAGCAGCTAAAGGTTCATGAGGAGCATGCAAGGCATGAAAGGGCGGACATCAATAATCCAAATAATTATTATTTAGTTTGTAAATAAACTTGCGTAGAAGGTTCTATTGTTAGAAACAGTTAGAAAAGTAATGGTTAGAATAAGGGTCATTGTAGACTGCAATTTTTGTTATTGCAAGCAATGGCTTTCTGTAAAAGTTACCACCTTTTCGTTTCACGCTTGCTTTTCAAAGCCGCTCTCATGTAACCACTCTTTTTGATGTAATAAAAATTCCTATAAATACATGCACTCTATGGACTGTCGAAACAGAGTGCATGGGGGGAGATTGCAACCAATATTGCGTTCAATCTCGTCTCTTGTTGTCTATACTCCTTTGTGTGTGTTCTGTATTCCTAACCTCTCTTTGCGCGTGAGCAAGATCCTAACAACAAAGGCATTCCAATTGTCCTTGAGAGATCTTTGAATCTAATACATGCAGGTCCTTGAATTCTTCATGATCCTTAATTATGATAGGTGATGATGGACTGGGTCTCTATTGAGCTTCCTTGGATTCTTCATGCAATATATCCTTCAAGCTGCTAGTGGAATGTTTTGTTTTTCCAAGATCTTTGATGGAGAGCATTGAATAAGCACACCTCCTTGATTGAACATGAGCTCCTCCTTATCCTTTTCCTTCTTGATATCTTCATAACATGTATACTCCATATCATTTGTAATGACTTGTTGGGCTTCAAAGATCCTAGATGAGTAGTGTCTTCATTCTTCGATATTTACGACTCTTGAACTTGGATTTCTTTTAAAAATTTATTCTCACACTAAATTTCTTGATTGATAGCCTCGTCTAAAGTATTTAACTAAGATGTAGAGGATAAAAAACACTTTATTTCTTCTCTTAGACCACATTGAAATTGATTAACTAGATAGTCTTCTTGATATGTGGATCCTTGAAATACAATTTTGAAGTGTGATGAAAATTCTCCAACTGAGCGATCACCTTGTCGTAACCTCCTTTCAAAGTCTTGAAGCTTCTTATAAATATCATCTAGAGTAGAGTCGATCTTTCTAACTATGGATATGGAGTCCATCATTCTTCATAGGGACTTGATGTGGATAGTCTTGCCAAAATGTTAGGGGAGCACTAGATTGTGCTCTCTAACTACACAAGACAAGATTTCATAAATACACTTCTGATTACAAGAACTCCCAAGTAGGGAAAATAATACAAGAATATGTGATTGATACGCGACCTCCCACAATGTGCTATTGATAGGTATAAATTACTTGACTAGAGATGATATAAAAAATCCCACAAGCCGAGATCGTAAGTATGAAACAAGATGTCACGATTACAAGAATTCCCTTCAGGGAGATGAACTAGACACAAGAAACCACTCAACAAGATCTCTTACTATTAGATTACAAGCCGACAAGAAAGGATGTCCAAGAACTAAACTAGAAAAAACTGGAACAAAGAACAAGTCAAGGACTAAGACTGAAACTTGGAGAGTACTTACTTGGTAGTCACGAATCGTTGAGCTCCCAAGACTCGTATTGGCAAGATTCCTGAGAATGAATGTGGATAACACCTCTGTATATACTTTTTCCAAGGGAATTTATGATTTGATGATGTCATCAATGATATTATCAATCAGGAACCAGACCTCTAGTTGTCAGAATTCAACAGTAGACAATCAATCTTGTTGTTTTGGCACATTTTGAATGTAATGGTAGATCTAGTTTCTCCAAAATCTTCATTGAACATGAAATATAGGAGATTTCACATGGAATCTAAGATCTAAGGTTGTTTTCTTTGTGTCCATGGCACATGTCATCACATTGGTCCTTAGTATTTATATGTTGCACTTGAACTTCTTTAGCGAACACCTTCTCTCTAGTGTAATGATAGTGTACATCTATGTGTTGGCTTCTAGAATGGAGAATGGGATTCTAGATAGGTTAACAATATTGATATTATCACACACGATTGGAAATTCATTAACCTCAAAGTTTATTTCAATCATTTCTGTCTTCAGCCACATAGCTCACAAGTCACTTGAGCTAATGCCCTATATTCAACTTCAATGGTTGATAGGGCAAGTCTCGGTTGCTTCTTTGTGATCCAAAAGATGACTTTCCTTCCAAGCATCACTACATATCCACTTGTGCATCTTCTATCCTCTTTGGATGTAGCCATCAACATCTGTATAGGCTTTTACCTACAATTCATTCTCAAAAGGATAAAGTAGACCTTCATTGAGTGTACCCTTGAGATATTTGAGTACTCTCTTTGCTACAAGTAAATTTGAAACTCTAGCTCTGTGCGTGAGTTGATAAAGCACACAAACTTTATATGCTTGATGTGCTCTAGTAATAGTGGTATAGTTTAATAATCCAACCATAGGCCTGTATAGAAGTCAATCAACTACTTCAGTACCTTCCATTGAAGTCAATTTTATCCTCATGTCCATAGGATTTCTCAATGGTTTACATACTTTATATCCATGCTTCTTAAAAACATCCAAAATGTACTTTCTCCATAACAAGCAAATGTCATTGTCTTTATATATTAAGTAAATACCTAGAAATTACCTTAGGTATCTAGTCATTGCGGTCTTTAAGTTCTTTCTATGCTTCCTCTTAATGTCCTTGATACCTTTTTGATGATTTCCTATAATGATTAGATCATGAATATATAGACAAGTCCTTCCTTCTTATAAAATAATGATGGTTCTACTTTGCTTTGATTATATCCACAACTGATTAGATACTCCATAAGTATTCGATTCCAAGCTCTTGGGGCTTGCTAGACACCATACGATGCTTTCTTCGACCTACAAACATAGCCATCCTTGAATTTATCTTCAAACCCTAATGTTTAGTCCATGTATACAACTTCCACAAGTTCTACAATGACGAATGCATTCTTCACATCAAGTTGATACATTTTCCAATTCTTTCTTGCTAATTGTGATGATGGTTTTGATATTAATCATATTAGCCACAGAGCTAAAGGTCTCCTCATACTCTAATCAATAATTTTGAGCAAATCCTTGGGCCACAATTCAAGCTTTACATCTAGCATTAATTCCATCTCAATGTTTATTTACTTTCTAAACCTACTTGTTTCCCATAAACTTCATATGTTTCTTTCTTGATACAAGAATTGATCTCCTCCAAAATAGCTTCTTTCCTCTCCTTGCATGTGTTAGGTTCTTTAAAACATGTGGGTTCTTTAATGACCTTGCCCATCTAATCATATTTTCTAGCCATAAATGAATCATTGGTAAGTCTTTCAATTGGATACCTTACCGTATAAAATTTCCTTATCCAACCATTTTGTTCATTTGGATATTTGTGTATTATCACAATTCTTCTCATAATGGTCAGAGTTGAGCTCAATTGATAGATCTTCAACTTTTTCTATTTCTATGATTTTGCATTTTCCTTTGCTTCTTGCTTGACTTATGACTTGATGTGTAGTTGATTCTATCCTATGATAGCTTAGAACGCTACTATTTGGGTCCAGCAAGAACCATGCTCTTTGGTTTATCCCTTGTTTTCTTTTTCTCTTCAACTTTGTTATTCTACATAGATACATTCAAGCCATATCAAGGTAAAACTTCATCAAAGCTAACATCTCTTAATGACTTCAATTCATTTTTCTAGGCATTTAACACCTAAAAACCTTCTACCCACCTGCATATCCTATTAAGACACACCTTTCTAACCTATCATCAAGCTGGGTCCTTATCTGAATTTTATTGTACCAAGCTTCATAAGGTGTGGCACTCTTAACCCGGTCTTGTAGATGCTTGTATGTAGAGATAATAATAAATGAAATCTCTCATGAACGCACAAACAATAGAGAGAGTAAAGACTAAACACAAGATTGGTTAGAATTTTCTCAACATACTATGATGGACGAGTCTCTCAGAGTACGTGTATTTATAGGTATTTCTATTACATCCTCAACAGGAGCTACATGAGGGTAGCACTTTAAAAAGCATGCATTTATGAAAAAATTGCTTTATTTACAAAACACTGCTTTCAAAGCAATGTACTATCTTTACAAAAATATATAAAGTACTGTCTTTCAAATATCTTCAAAAATATCTGATTAAATCCATGCCCATTCACACCCTCATAATTCCTCACCTACTAAATCGAAAAATAATATCACTAAAGACCTCAAGACATTAAAAACCAATTAACTAGATCTTGTAGATGCATGTAGGGAGAAATAATACTATAATAAAATCTCATAAGAACACATCAAGAATAGAGGGACAAAAAACCTTACATAGACTGGGTGTGACTCGCCCACCCCCCAAATACTCTGATGGATGAGTCTCTTAGAGGACATGTATTTATGGGTATTTTCATTACTTCCTAAACAAAAGATACATGGGTTGGAACTTTGAGAAGCATGTATTTATGAAAAATCCACTTGATTTACAAAACATTGTTTTCTAAGAGATCTACTATTTTTACAAAAGGCAGTATGTAAAACTAATGTGAGAGCTCTATTCATGATCTTAAATGTTGTGGTTACTTCATAACCTCAATATCAAGGGGGCATACTCATTTCCTTCATGATTTCCCTAGCACATTCTCTAGTATACCTATCATTCCTTTTTTGCTAGAACATTTTTTGTGGTGTATACCTGCATGTGATTTGCCTTTTGATACCACTAGTTTCCAAGAAATCAGAAAACATTGAGAGAAGTATTCACACTCTCCATCTCACCTATTACACTTAATGTACCTACCACATTGTCTTTGAAGAATAACCTTGAAATTCTTGAAATAATAAAATACATGTGATTTTTGTCTGATAGATTAGAGCCAAGTTATCCTTGTATAGTCATCTATGAAATTCATGAAATATCTATTAGCTCCAATTGAGTTTTCCTTCGTTGGTCCCCAAACATCTGTATGAATGAGGTGGAGTGGATGGTAGTGCACATAATTATTCTTCTCGAATGGTAATCATGTCTGCTTTCCCAACTAACAAGCTTCATATAAGTTCATGAGATTATGATTATATAAATTAGGTAGCCCTAACACTAACCTCTCCTTTTCCAAGTCCTTCAACCTTTGCATGTTAATATGTCTAGATCTCTTGTGACATAGATCCAACTCTACCACCATCTTGTCTCCAAATGTGAAGTAAGTTATGTGATTGAAGTTAGGCATCACATAGAAGGTGAACAACCTTCCTTCCTTTCTGCCTTTGGCAATCAATTTGTACTCTTCTTTAGGGTTTGTGAAAAGCATCCTTTCTAATTTAAATTGACCTACAAACATCTCCCACCCATTTTCCCCTCAAAAACTAAGTTCTTTGTGATTGTGGAAATATGAAGCATATTTTTCAAACACTTGGCTTTTTGAGAACCTTCTTCGATAACATCACCAATGTGTGTAATAGCATGAGGAGTATTGTCACATGTTTCTACATTTCCTTTGGTTGACGACACTTGCATGTCTGAGAAGAACTCCTTGTTTCAACTCATCTGGTTGCTATGCCCACTATTAATGTACCAAGTGACTTGTACATGGAGATACAAATTCTAGATCTTACCACACTCATGGGGAAAATTTTTACCCATGATGCCAAGCTCAGCAAAAATGGAAATTCATTAGGAGGTAATAAGTCTTTTTCCTTATACAAAAATAAAGGCAAGTCTAAAAAGATAGGGAAAAGCAAAAAGATTGAGGACGAAGGTACTACCTCTCAATCTAACTATGCAAGTAGAGGTAGGAACTCAAGAGGTAGGGAAAAAGAGGTTAGAAAGGTACGGGAGACCTTTCAACTCTTTCCCATGTAATATTTATGGTGTATCAAATCATACCACAGATTAGTGTTACAAGAACTTCAAGAATTAGAGAGGTAGAGGTTTCCAAAGAGGTGGCTACACACAATCAAGAGGAAGATTCAACCATCATCAAGCCTACAATAACAACTAGAACAACAATTACAATAATAATTACAAAGGAGGTTGTTGATATATTTAGGTAGTGATGTGTGTGAGCAGACTAGGACCACCGGGGTACTTTTTTCCCTCTTTAGGAGGTGTTTTTCCCCCAGCTTGTATATCCGCCTATTGCCCTAATGGGCTACTTATCTTTGTACATTCTCTAGTAATACATTCAGTATTGTGTGTTGTGCTCCAAGCTTCTTCCTCTTCGTGTTGTTTGCGTGCTTCCGTAGACGTCTCACTCCATTAATTGGTATCAGAGTAGGTCGTCCCCTTCATCTAGGGCGCTATCGACACTCCTCCATTTGTAGTCTCAGAATCGCATGAATTTTGGTAACCATACTCAACGTGTTTTCGAAATCAAAAGATCTCCTTTCTTTGGTGCCGAAATCGCGATTTGAGCTCGTTTCCGCCTCCGAACGCACTATCGCAGAACTTGTGTAGGCTATTTCATCTTTTTGTGCCAAAGGTATATACCAATTTCTATTTGCTAGTATAAGCATCTCGAAGTCTGTTATAGGTTTAGCAGAATTCCTCTCTTAAGTTCTGTTCAACTTTTTGAGATATAATCAATTTTTTGCATCAAGGTATTTTAGTCATCGGCCATGGCTGAAAGTAGTGATGTATTCTGTATGTTGGCTCTTGAGGATAAGTTGGATGGTACCAACTACACTTTATGGGATTATATGATGCGATATGTGTTGGTTGGAAATGGATTGTGGAACATTATGTAGGGTGTCGAAAAACATCTTATCATACATGAAACTGTTTCAATTGTAGTATGATACTTTGCTGCCTCTTTTTATAGGTGGATAGTCTAGTGTTGGTTCCAATGAGGCAACGTCTCAACCTTTGTAGGTTTCATGTGATGATGTAGATTTACATGATGCACTAGCTGATGAGAGAGGTGATATTGAGCAGGCAAAAACTATGCCAAAATGGCTGGTGCAGACTTTGCATGATAGCAAATTAGATGCACCTCTATCATATCGTACTCGTTCAGTCTCTGATAGTGCCTCTTTTGCATCAGATTGGTATGCTATGGCTGCATCTAGTCTCTGTGATGAGAATGAGCCTATTTCATTTGATAAAGCACAAAATTCAGAAAATTGGATGGCTCCTATGCAATCTGAATATGATGCTATAATGAAGAATGGTACTTTGTCTTTATGTGACTTGCCTCCTGGAAAGAAGGCTATTGGCACTAAGTGGGTATACAAGCTGAAGCATAAACGGGATGGTACAATCCATAGGTATAAGGCTAGGCTTGTTGCAAAGGGTTATGCATAGGAAAGAGGCATTGATTTTGATGAGACCATTGCACCTACATGTTGAATGACTACTATTCGGACCATCTGTGCACTTGCAGCTCATCATGGTTTGAATGTACATCAGTTGGACATTAAAGCAACATTTCTGAATGGTGACTTGCATGAAGAAGTGTATGTTTCTCAGCCCCGTGGCTTTATGCAAAGAGGGCATGAAAAACAGGTGTGCAGGTTAAAGAAGGCATTATATGGTTTAAAGCAAGCACCACGTGCTTGGTATGAGAAGATACATGCCTATCTGATTGCACATGGTTTTGAGAACAATCCAACTGAACGCACCTTATATATTAAGTGTGCTAATGATGTGCTTCTGATCATTGTTGTCTATGTTGATGACATGCTGCTCCCTAGTCCTATTGAGAAGCATATTTCTGATTTTAAGGCTGATTTGTATGCCTCATTTGAGATGTATGATTTGGGGCATTTGCATCACTATTTGGGCATTCATTTTATGCAAGTTGATCATGGGATGGCTTCGTGTCAAAGGAAATATATTAACACGTTATTGCATCATTTTGGCCTTGAGGACTATAAGCCTATTGCCACTCATATGGAGAGAGAGAGAGAGAGAGAGAGAGAGAGACTCTTCGCACTGGTGAAGGAAGTGGCGAAGACCCATGTAAATTAGGTAGAAATTATATTCCAAAAATTAAAAAAAGAAGTCCGGAGATTATTTTGACGGACTCGAAGGGCACTTAACGGAGTACTGGGCTCCAAGGTGGGAGTGATCTTCTCGGTACTTTTTTCAACTCTAGAATACTTACCTCGAGAACACACAATATGCTCGAGGAAAGTGTTTTTACAACTTTTGAAGAAATGAGTGATAGAGTAGAGGTCAGGAGGTAACCCTTATCAGAATCAGGTGGATACTGAGTTGGACAAAGAGGAGGAATATAGAAGGGACCAGGTGGAAGAAAGGAGAGTGAGGGCCGAAGCCAAGAGCAAGGCCAAGGAAGAAGCCGAGAGGAAGGCCAAGGAAGAGGCAGCACGGAATGAGGAAGAGGCGGTGCAGAATGAGGAAGAGGCAGTGCAAAACGAGGAAGAGGCAGCACGAAAGGTGGCTAAACAAGAGAAGTCCCGAAAACAACAACATGAACAAGGTGGACGTTCGAGGGAGACTTCCCGTAGAATACCTGTCTTACATACATTTTTGGAATGTGGACTAGTTGACAAATGGAAAACTTTTGAAGGCAGAGTGAAGTTACCCACACTTAGATCTACTGATGTGATATACCCATGGATGTATAATAAGGGGACTATTCGGCCGGAACTACTTGGAGATTTAGCTCATGGTCTAGCCTAGAGTTTGGTAAAGCTGGAACATTTCTAGACCAAGTATAATGCCATGAAAATGGAAAAAGACAGTTGGGTTGCAGAAAAGGAGCAAATAACAACACAAATCACTCAACTGCAAGAAGAGTTAGAAGCAATTAGGGTTGAGAACCGAGGTCGTGACGGTCTTTTGGATGAGTAGTTGGTTGAAGAATTAAATGATGCTTTAATAGAGAATAATACTCTGAGAGTTACTATGGAGGAAAAGTCCACGATTATAGCTCCCTTGCGAGCAAAAATCAAACAAGTGCAGAAATCCAACCAAAAGTTAAAAGAAGGTAATAAAGAACTAAATACGAAGTTTCATAAAGCTGAGTAGGAAGCACAAAGATTAAAAACCAAGGTTAAAGATCAGAGTGATGGATTGAAAAGGCAAAGCATTTTGATTGCAGAAGTGGAGGAAAGTCTGGTGGTTTGGAATTCAAAGTTCACAACATTGGAAGAAAAATTGCAAATAGTTCAAGAGGTTTTGGATACAATACAGGCTCAGGTTGAAGGAGTCTTTGAGTTAGAAAAGCAAGTAGTCCAATGGAAGCAGCACTGTGTGGATGCTAAATTATTGTTAGCAGATCAAGAAGCGGAGGTAGACAAGCTCTAGAAGGAGGTTAAAATTTTGGAACTTTCTTGTTAGGCTAAAGTAGAAGAAGCAACAAAGGACACTGTGGAGATTTAGACTAAACTAACAGAGGCTACCTTAGCTTTTGATAAAGTAATAGAAGGATTCCTGCAAAAAGTTCCGGAATTAGAAGTTGCAGTAGTTAGCTATAAAAGCCTTAGTCAACAAGCCTTAGAATCTAAGCAGTTTCTTGAAGCTCAAATGCTCTTAGCTGAAGAAAACCTTAGGGATATATTTAATGAATTTGTGATGATATAGAGAGAATAATGTTTCCGGTGTTATAGAATCAAGATGATGATCTGTAAATTCTGTGTAATTTTGCACTTCGTGGGTTCGGATCCACTGTGCATGCCAATGTTAGCACCTAGTTTGGATGGACTATTATTCGTAATTTCTACTTTGTAATAATGGAGATGTCAAGAGTTTCTCAAATATAGAGACTTGGAACGGTATGAAGTTTAGTCCTACTTTCTTTAGGATATGTGGAGACCGGTCTTGAATGGATTCTTCCGGGATTCCTAACACGATGATTATGGAAACAAAGATATGCAGTGTAGTGAATGAAGTGGAAGATACAGAGCGAAGAACAATTGTAACAACAATGCTATAATGAAATACCATATCTATTTTGGAATCTGATAACTATTGTTCTATGTAGTTAAGATTTCGAGTTCTCTATGAAGTGTCTGTCTGTACTAAGTCATATCGAAGCAATGGAACAGAGATGCATGTTTACGGATAAAAATATTCGTGAATCCCCATTCACAAACCTCTCTTTGTCTACTGTTAGTCTTATGGCAAGTAGTGGACAAACACATGCTAACACACACTCATATATGCTAACTCACTCTCACATACGCATGCTAATACACATTCATATGCATGCTAACACCTCACATGTATACACATGCATCCATTTCTTCATATGCATCTATACTCATTCTCATGCACACATGCTTCTACCTCTTACATACACATGAACATCACATAATACATGCATTCTCATATAGCTTGTAATGTTTTCTAAATCATAATCTATCCCCAATCACAATCTTTTGATCACTCAAAAATAATAGTGGAGAGAAGAACACAAAGATTGCACAAGGTAGGAGAGAATCTAATGTGGAAGAGTAGAAACAAATGTAGAGAAGGAAGAATTCTGATATTATAGATGTGAATCAATGGTTACTATAGCTTTGGATAATAGCTCCTTGATGAAGCCTCTACCTCCCGACCACTCCCAAGCTATCACAATCACATTCACACTCACACTCTCAATCACACTCTCACTCTCACTCTCTATCTCAATCACAACATAATTCTCAGATTTTTGTGTGTCCCCTGTTTTGATGCGCACCTCTCTCTATATCAGAGTTTCATCACTGCCCTCCCCAAAGAAGTGTGCAATCCACCAAATTTAGAAAAACCTCGAGTTTCTCCAAAACTTTCACAAAAAGCCATGCAATCATAGTGTGCTTTCTGTCTTTAGCGTACCTGTCAAAAATAGCAAAAAAACACCAGAAAGACATATCCGAAAATATCCTTATTTAGACATGGTGACACGTGAGGATCAGAATCACGGGCTCGAATAGAATTAGATAAGCCGTCCTTTTTCTGAAGTGTTGGAAAACGGCATTTTCAAAGTCCTGTAACTCAAAAACGATAAGGAATTAGCTTAAGCTTGTGAGAGACACTTTTGTTCAATTTTGGGATCTACACAATAGTGTTAGATACATCCGAGGTCCAAATCCACCTCCAAATGCCAGTTTTTGAGCCTTGTAAGTTTGAAAATTCTAGAGAGAGAGAGAGTAAAATCAAGGCATTTTCTTACAATGAACAAAATATGGGACCCTGAACGAGCTAGTTAAAACATGATTCACAAAAATTTCACTCACGCACTTTTATTCTCCTATACTTGATCTACCTTTCTCTGATATAGACTTTCTCCTAATTCTTTCTTCACCTTCAAAATTTGACTACAAAACATGATGCAAATAAGTTCTAGAGAGAGAATATGAAACTTGTCAACCCAAAATTTTTCCTACATGCATAAGATGACCTAATTATTCATTCGAAGCATTATCCCCACAATGGAATTCAGAAAGTTCAAAATGAATTATTTCACTAGAAAAGAGGCCTATTACAATTCTTCCCCCGTTTAAGAACTTTGTTCTCAGAGTTGGAAAGAAGGATAATGTGTTAGAAAATCATGTAAATTCACCCAACTCGAATCTTCTACTAGGTATGAGTGCCATTTCACCAAAATGTCTACTATAGATGTATTTCTAAGAAATATTTCCTTCCTATCTAATATTATTTTCGGCTGAAGCTTAAGAGAGCCATTATCTTTCAGCTTATAATTGTCCTGCAAAATATGAGCAACATTAGGTACATATCTTCTCAGTAAGCTAACATGAAATACAGGATGCACATTTAAATGTGCTTAGGTAATTCTAGCAAATAAGCAAGAGATCCAATCTTTTTCAAAACTTTAAAAAGACCTGCATATCGAGGAGAAAGTCTATGATCCTTCCCTGGCAACAAATTAGATTGTTGAGGATTAACTTTAAGAAATACCATATCGTTAACTTGAAATTCAAGTGGTCTTCTCTTTAAATCATAGAACTTCTTTTCTCTTTTTTGATCTTCTTTTATGTGTTTCTTAAATTTTCCAAGTTCTTCATCCATCTTATCAAGCATTACTTTGGATACTTCTACTTTATTTGGAAACCTCAAAAACGAAGGCGGAGTCAAACAATTATAACCATACATAGCTTCAAAAGGAGTCATTTTTATAGATGCAAGCCATGCACTATTGTATGCAGACTCAACCAAGGGTAAATATTCACTCCAATTATCTTGCTTTTCATTCACATACATACGCAACATATCTTCAACTACCCTGTTAACCCTCTCGATTTTCCCATCAGTTTGTGGATGGAAAGTTGTACTCATACAAAGTTGAGTTCCAATTGATTCAAAAGTTGCTTCCCAGATGTTTGACATAAATCTAGAGTCTCTATCAGAAATTATGCTTTTAGGCATTCCATGCAATCGAAAAATTTCTTTTACAAAGATTCTTGCAACATTCAAAGCAGTATCAATCTTTTTGATAGGGAATAAATGTGCGATCTTTTTAAGCCAATCGGCTACAACAGATATGGTATCATGCTTACTTTTGGTCATAGGTAGCTTAGTGATAAATTCCATAGAAATAGACTCACACTTCTGATTTGGAACATCCAAAGATTGAAGCATTCGAGGCATCCTCTTAAACTGAGATTTCACCTGTTGGCACTTCATACATTCACTAACATATTTTCTAATATCCCGCTTCATACATGGCCAAAAGTAAGAATACTTTGTTTTAACATAGGTCCTTGAATAACCTCGATGTGCAAAAAAAGGTGCATCATGACAATCATGCAATATTTTGACTTTTGATGGAGATTCAAAAGACATGCATAACCAATTGTTACAATACAATGTTCCATTCTGCGAATGAAATTTTTCCTCATACGCCGATCCCTTGTTCACATTTAAAGCATTCAAAATAGGTGCATAAAAAGGATCCTGATTTATGTGTTCTTGAATTTGATTGAGAAAATCAGAATTTATTATAGAAACAAGATTCAAGGTCTACGACTCAATGCATCAGCAACCTTATTTTCCTTACGAGCAAGATACTTAATATCAAAATCATACTCACCTAATAACTCAATCCAACACTTTTGCCTGTAGTTAAGCAATAGTTGTGTGAAGATGTATTTTAAACTCTAATAATATGTTTTCAATTCAAACTTAACCCCTAAAAATAGATGTCTCCAATGCTTAAGTGCATGCACAACAGCAAGCATTTCTAAATCATGAGTAAGATAGTTAAGTTCATGTTTTCTTAGTTTTCTAGACTCATATGCAACTATCCTTCCATCTTGTGAAAGAACACATCCTATTTGACTACCACTTGCATCACATGCAACCACAAAAGGCTTTCCAATTTCTGCTATTTTCGAAACACAATTTCCAATGAATTTTTGTTTGAACGTTTCAAATGATTTTTTACAAGCATCACTCCACGCAAATCCTATATTCTTTTTAGTCAATTCTGTGAGGGGAGTAGCTATCTTAGAGAAATCCTTAATATGTGCTCTTTCATATTGTGCCAACCCAAGAAAACATCTAACATCCATTACAGTCTTAGGATTCGGCCAATCAACTATTGTTTTTACTTTATCTTCATCTATAAGTATTCCTTCTTTTGATATTACTATTCCTAGCTACACAAGTTTATCCTTAGCAAAGAAACACTTACTCCTTTCTCCATACAATTTGTGTTCTCCAAGAGTTTACAAAGTCATCTTGAGATGTACCGCATGCTCAGAATCATCTTTAGAGTATACAAATATATTATCAAGAAATACTAAGATGAATTCATCTAGGTAATCATGAACAATATAATTCATCAAGCACATAAATGTGGCAGGAGCATTTGTCAATCCAAAAGTTAGAACCGTAAACTCAAAGTGACCATATCTTGTTGGAAAAGTTGTCTTAGGAATATCCTCTGTTTTGATCCTAATTTGGTGATATTCGGATCTTAAATCAATCTTAGTCAATACAATCGCTCCACTTAATTGACCTAATAAGTCATCTATATGAGGAAGTGGATACTTTTTCTTAATTTTTCCTTTATTCAACCCCCTATAGTCGATTCATAATCTATAAGAGTCATCCTTCGTCTTCTGAAATAAAACATGTGCACCCCAAGGTGAGACACTCGGTCATATCAAGCCTTTCTTCAAAAGATCATCTAATTGAATCTTAAGCTTCTTTAATTCATCAATGATAAATCTATAGGGTGCTCTAGAATATGGTTCACTCCCTGGATATAGGTCAATGGCATGGTCAATCTGCCTAGGTGGAGGTATACTAGGCAAGTCTTCTGGAAATACATCGGCATATTCTTTCAAGACATTTTCTACATAATCTGGAATACCTTCATCATTACCTTCCTCATGCAGATTCTTCACACACACTACAAATGTTTTACAACCATAACGTATACCTCTAATTATTTTCATAGCAAAAATAAGAATAGGTTTAGGATTATAGGCATGACATAGAATATGAATAGATTCATCATCTAGCTTTAAAGTGATCGTTCTTTGCTCACAATTAATTGTCATATAATTTTTAACTAACTAATCCATACCTATGATTACATCACTCTGTTTCATCTCAATTACATGGAAACGTCCAGAAAAGCACCTAGCAGAAAGATTAAATTCAAGGTTTTCAACATATCCTTTTGTGTAGTGTAATCCTCCATTGGCCATCTTTATAGGTCTGGTTAACTTCATATCTAGGGCTATCCCTAGATTTTGTACCAATTTGAAAGATTGAAAACAATGGGTAATACCAGAGTCGATAAAAATATTGTTTTTATGCGTAGAAGTCATACCCTGAATCATGATTACAAAAGCCTTTGGAAAAGAACTAACCACATGCAACATTCTCCATCATCCGCTTCCTCAATAAATATACCCTCCTCGATGATGTTTATCACTTTTGATTGTGCGGGCACTCATAAGTCTAATGCCCTTGCTCTCCGCAATGAAAACACAAACCAAGTCTTTTTGCCCTCTCAATAAAACCAAGGTGTTGTTGCCACTGGCTTGGTTGATGCCTCCTTTGATTTTCCACTTGTGCAAGATTCTTGCTTTAATTATTTGAAGATGGAGTCTTCTTTGAATTGTTCATGTTCATTGCAACAGGTCTTTGTTGCCTATATCCCGTTGCAATGAATTTACTTCCATTTCCGTTCTGCAAATTGAACTTCTCCATCTTCTCAAAGTTCTCGGCCATCACAACAGCATCAAGAAAATCAATGCATCTATATCCCTTGACTTGATAGCAAATCTCCTCACGAAGCCCTTCAATAAATTTACTCTTTAAAGCATCACCGCTAACCTCTAATGCATATTTATGAAGACGTAGGAACTTCTCTTTGTACTCATCAATAGATAAGGTATGCTTATCACTTTCGTGTTATCAAAAACTTTAGAACTCCATCTTCTTTTCCACATGGTAGTGTGGAGAACAATAGTGTTTCAGCTTATTCTCTAAATTCCTTCCATAGAACTAGACCAGAACGCGTTCAAGTCTACATATACGACTTCAACGATAGCTTCATGATGCTGTGCAGGTGCACGATGTCGGGAAGATTTGCATCTTCCAGTTGATGACCAGGAAAATTAAAATATTGTATTGGTGAAATCTAAACCTCTTTTATATCACTATTGATCAGTTGTGTTGATTAGAATTAACTACTTTGAAAGTGTTTACAGGTATGAATGATGAAGCAGAACATATGTTCATATTAGGGTTTATCCTAAGTACTTAATTAAGGAGTATTTTATATTTATACATGCAAGAAACATGGGTATGTAACCCTGGGGTTCATAAGTCCAAAAAGATTGTATGCTAGTAGGGTTAATCCAAAGAGTCTCAAAAGATTTCAATGGGTTAATGATAGGGTTCAGAAGGATTTTAGGGGGTTTTAGTATATTTAAAGGGTTAGAATAGTTGTTAAAAACATTAAGCTATAAAATAAATATTTAAGTATTCAAAATTAAACTATGATATAATTAATTACTTTAATCATGAGTGTACATTTAAATATTAAGGTATTAATTAATTAAATTCATAACCTAAGCTTAACTTAAATGAATTACTTACTTAAGAAATTTAGGGTAATTGAATTAAACTGATAAATTAAATGATTAAATAACTAGTGGTCTTTATGAGTGCTAGAAAAAAGAATGGTATGAAAGCAATATGTAACTAAAAGTGATTTAAGGAGTGGTTGGAATAGATGATGAAATTAAAGGCAGTTAAAGAGAAACTTTACATGAATGGTATATATGAAAATGGTTAAAAGAATGGAACAAGTGTGTTGTGTGAATAAAGCTAATTTAAAGTGTGGTGAAAGTTAGTGGGTAAAAGTGAGGTTGAGAATTTAAAGCAAAAAAAAAAGAGTGGTAAAATGAAGATCTCTGTGTGTATAAATAGGTGGGCTTTGCACCATATTCTGCTAATGTTTTTTTGTAGGTATCATTTTGATTCTTCCTCTTCTCCACTCTGTTGTTGTTGTTGTGCGCAACTAGAGAGAGCTGTTTTATTCAATTATTCTTACTCTTCCTCTTCTATCTCTGGCAATAGGAGTCTGCATCAGAAAGATACATTGTCAGAAAGAGAGAGAAAGAGATGGGTTGTAGCGCGCATAAACTAATGGCATGAGAGTGAAAGTTAGAGAGGGAGTTAGTTACTGTCATCAATCACAGCAGGTCTGGCAGATGTGTGGGCTATGGTTAGAGAGAGAATCTCCACAGTGCTCTGACCAAACTCTTTCACTTTGTTTCTTTAGCTGCAGCGCGCGCATGGCAAACATGAGATAGCGCAGAGAGAGAATGGACAGAGAGAAAGTTGGTTGTTAGAATCTGTGAGGCTGCAACTGTATGCTTCTGAGAGAGAGATTTTTGTGTGCTTAGTTAGCTGAGATCTCGGGTGCTGGAGAAGAGGCAGACAGGCACTCCGTTGTCAGAGAGATAATTTATATATATATAAATAAAATAAAAAAAAATTTCTCACCTCCCTCCACAACGGCTGCAGACGCCTAGCGCGCGCAGAGAGAGAGAGAGAGAGAGAGAGAGAGAGAGAGAGAGAGAGAGAGAGAGAGAGAGAGAGAGAGAGAGAGAGAGAGAGAAAGAGAGAAAGAGAGAGAGAGAGAGAGAGAGAGAGAGAGAAAGAGAGAGAGAGAGAGAGAGAGAGAGAGAGAAGATTCTTTCCCTTCCCGTCCACGGCCTGCGCACGGTAGCGCCGCAAAGAGAGAGAGAGAGAGAGAGAGAGAGAGAGAGAGAGAGAGAGAGAGAGAGAGAGAGAGAGAGAGAGAGAGAGAGAGAGAGAGAGAGAGAGAGAGAGAGAGAGAGAGAGAGAGAGAGAGAGAGAGAGAGAGAGAGAGAGAGAGAGAGAGAGAGAGAGAGAGAGAGAGAGGCAGAGAGAGAGAAAGAGAGAGGGTTCGGGAAGGAAGAGAGAGAGAGAGAGAGAGAGAGAGAGAGAGAGAGAGAGAGAGAGAGAGAGAGAGAGAGAGAGAGAGAGAGAGAGAGAGAGAGAGAGAGAGTTTGGGAAGCAAGAGAGAGAGAGAGAGAGAGTTTGGGAAGCAAGAGAGAGAGAGAGAGAAAAAAAGAGAGAGAGAAAGAGTTAATTAGTTAATTAGTTAATTAGAGTTAATTAATCTAAATTAAGTATAATTATATTTAATTAATTATTTAATATTTCATTGTTTAAATACTTATATCTATTTAGATATATTACTACATTATTTCAATTAGTAGGTTTATTAAGTTATTTATGAAATTGGTATTGTATAATTAGATACATACTTGTATGTGTTATTAAAACATATGCATAGGCATGTATTTGCACTAGTGTTAGCATGTGCATATGTGTGCATTATAGTGAGTGTTAGCATATGATTTTATGCATGACATGTAATTGAACTATTGTATGCATATGCATAAATGCATCTAAGTGATTGGATTAGCATGAGTTTGAGTGTTTTCTTTTATGTTAGAATGTATGCATGCATGGTTTGAGTGATTAAACATGTAAACATAGTGTTATTTTAATGCATGAAGCTTATGTGTATGCGTATGCATGGTTAGTATGTATGGGCATATATGTATGAAAGTAAATGAATTAGCATGGATGTGAATGTATACATTAGAGCATGTGAATGTTTTAATGTATACATAAACATATGCATGTGCATAAATGCATTTAAGTGTTAGTATGAATGTGCATTTACCTAATGCTAGCATGTGCATGATTGTATGTTAGCATGCATAAGTATGTGTATGCTTTAATGTATGTGAAGTATGTCTTTTATGTTTCTTATTAATTTCTTGTAATATTACTTATATGCTAATGTTTTCTTGCAGAAACATTCAAGATTAAAGAGCAATTGAAGTGCAGTGAAGTGAAGTAAAGTGAAGAGACAGATTGACGACAAACCATTTACCTTATATTTCCCTTAGTTTTCATTTGAGCTATTGTTAGCCATATTTACATATCTCTTGTATTAGCATTGAACCTTTAGCATTAGCAAGAGCATTTTGTCAAGACCCGAATTGATTAATTTATTTTCTGTTTTTTATGTCTTTAGAGGAGTCGAAAAGTAATGAAGTTAGAGTCACATCTGAATCAACTAGTACTAATGAAATCATTGTAGATGAGATAATTAAAAATAGGATTACCGAGGAATCATTAATTTCTTCCTCACACAACCATTGTTTGAATATTTTTTTAACTCACTTTTCCATAGTTCAACCAGAATTTCCCGATACTCCAACTGTTGAAAATTTTCAGCCAACTCTAGATAGACCAGAAAACCCTAGCGTAACTGATAATTTAGTAGAGGAAACCATTAAGGAACGCTTAACAGAAGAGTCACTAGTTTTAAAATCATACCAAGAAGCTGTTGCTAGATACAGGGCTGCCCGTCCTTACGGTCCATAGCTATTTAAACTATTTAAAGACCTTACTTTCTGTCATAAAAATAGGTAATTTAAATTGATTTATCATTAGAACCCTTATTTCCATAATCCTGAGTTTGCTACAGACACCCCTCGTGTGCCGATCGATTTTGGCGGATGGACTGATCCAACATCCGAGCATTTACACAACCCGACATTGGTGAACTCAATGTGAACATCGGCTTGCGACTCAGACGGATACTGTCAGTTTGCATTGCATATACATTCATACAATTTTACATTGGTGCCGCTGCGTCTTCATCTATGGAAGCTGTGGCATTGGCGTGAGCTTGCAATCTTCTCGGTGTCGAGGGCTGGTCTATTGACCTGAGCGCCTCCACGAAGGTTGGCAAGTAGGCAAACCTCCTCTCACCACCCCTTTCATCAACAATTGAAGAACAAAACGCTCGCACCCATTTTAGCAAAATATGTATTTAGGTTTTGATTAAAATCAATAAATGTATTGAATTCCACAAAAGCACTATTTTGAGCCTCATCTTGGAGTAGTTGGTATAATTTCTTTACTCTTACATTCTTGGGTGCAAAATTTTATTTAAGGTTGAATTATTGGTATAGGTTAAAGGCAATTGTTTGTTAATCATAGGTTAAGCGTTAATCATAGCTTTACTTGAAACATATTGGCATAGTAAAAACTTATCAAATTGGACTCTAGTGGAATTTCAGGATTAATAGCTGAGCATAAGGAAAGAGTAACAAAGAAGTTTAGGATATAGATAGACTTGTCCAAGCTAGATTAAATCAAACTACAAAAATGGATGAACTATTTCAAAATATGATGCATGAGACACAAGGACAAAAAGTAGTTGAAACATTATTAAAGGATAAAGGGAAATTTATTGGTATGAATGTTACAAACTATTTAGACACATTTGAGGAATTAGTCAAGTTACACGGCTTGCCTCATACAAAATGGAAATCCTATCTTGGACGACTTGCCATAGGTACAGTGAAAGCTATTATGGATCTACATGACAATAAGGAATGGGATTAGTTTAGAGAGGAGCTACATAAGGAATTTTACTTAAAAGACTATAGTCAACACAGTAGAGAGGGATTTATGAAATGGATTAGTTCTCCTAAGCCTCACATTTCTTTAACTCAACTCCATGGCGAATTTATGAAAAGATTCTCTCAATTACCTGAACAGGATAGAGTTGCCCTTACCCCAGATATCATTTTATATTTCCTTAAAATCTTGACCCTAGATATAAGGGTAGAGGTTGAGCGTAGGCTTGAAGAACCGAGAAAGAAATATGGGCTTACAGATGACTGGGGTGTAGTGAAAACCGTAGTTGAGGCGGTTGCTCACATGAACCAATGTAAAATACTCCTTTATGATTCAATGTCTCAACCATCTTCCAGTTTTCCTCCTATTCAGGCAACTAGGGATACACATATAGAGTCAAAAGTTGAGCCTACAACATCCACATCTAGAGAACCAACCGAGTTGCAATTTGAGATTTTGTTTCACAAGTTGGACAATATGATGCATATGCACGAGAATATGTCTAAAGAGGTAGCGGCTTTGCAGAATGTGGTGTATGCTTTAAACTTACAAGATAAGCCTGCAATGCAAGCTCATCTGACTATCTATCCTCAACCAGTAAATGCTCTTAATCCACCATTAGTAGCTCTGAATCATCCTTTTATACCTCCTAATCCTCCAATTGTACCCCAACCAATTCCTCAAACATTTAACCAAAGGAATTTCAATGAAAGGAGAAATGCCAATGTGAGGAGATGTATCTGGTATGATGCCAGAGATCATCTGACTTATACATGTGAAGAATTGAAAGATGCGAAAGAGAAAAGACTTGTAATTGATATTGACAAGCGATTGTGTGACTATAGAACACATTTACCCTTAGCTGCCAATTGGGGAAAAGGAGGGATGCAGAAACTGTATGAAAACCTTTCTAAGTCCAAGAAAACTGCTTCTGATGTTAAACTAGAATATTTTGATAGTGAATCTGATTCTGAACAAACAAGAGAAACAAGGAACTACTCGATTGAAGCTTTAATAAAGGCTAGAGATGACACTATGCAGAAAATTGCAAGGAATTCTCCTGTCGATCAATTCTCGATATATTCGCATATTGCGAATGTTGAAGAGAAGAGAAAGAGGAATGATGAGCAGGAAACAAATGAATCCAGCAGACGAATGACTAGAAGTAAGATGAGAGATGAGCCGAAGCCGAAGAAAGTTCAGTTTGAACAAGGCAAAAGCTCTAAAACAAATGAACAACAAAGAAAAGAAATTAGGGAGGGTAAACAACCTGTGATTAATGAGCCAATTCAAACATCAGATAAAGTAGAGCAAATTTCTAGAACTGAAACAAAAACTGAAGAGAAACCAGCGAAGAAACCGAAACGAGTTCCAAAAGCTATTCTTATTTCAGAACTAGAACAAAAAGTTGATTCAAAGGAAATCTTGTATGACATTTTATTAAAAAGTGCAGTAACAATGACCTTAGGACAAATCTTTTCAATAGCAAAAATTGAATTTAAGGAAAATTTTATTAAACTAATTAAAAGGAAGAGATTCCCTCTATCACAAGAGGTAGAGATGCAGGATGTTGCCGATGTAACTCACTTGATTCATGAATCTCTTTCTTCAGACTGAGAGGATGAGGAAGATAATACCTATAATGTTAAGAAAAATTTCTTAGGACCGATTGTACCAGATGACGAAACCAAAAACTTAGAGAGTGATTTTAGGAAAAGTTTTTGGGCGAGAGGCACACCTGAGATTAAAATTAGCTTAGGCGATCAGAAGAGATCATATTTTGCTTTAGCCCTAATTGATTATGGGTCTGAAATCAATGTGATTTCGAAAGAATTATATGATAAGTTTAAATGGCCTATTGATAAAAATCACGGTTGGATAATGAGAACCGTGGACAATGGTTGTGGATCACTTCTAGGAGCATGTGCCAACATACCTGTAATGATAGGTGGAATCTCTGAAACATTTCACTTTTTCATACAGGACAGCTGCTTTTATGAAATTATCTTAGGTCAACCATTTATATGTGAAGCTAGAATGGAGACTAAAGTCATGGATGACGGCTCAGCATACGCAAGAATTAGATCTAAAGATGGTCTACAATCACTCCAAGTTATGATAGTCAGTCCAAATCATGTATGTAATAGGGAGCAAATTAGAAAGACACCCATCCGTTCTCATGAAAAGATATGTGAAGATCATATGCCTCTTCATGAGTTCGGAACTTATTATGATCAAAATTTTGCCTGGATGCCACTATTGAGCGAGACAACCGTGGTTCTTGGTTTGATGTCTCGCACCCATCTGTAGATACTTTAGATAGTTTTTCTTTATATTTCCCTTCATCATATTTGCAATTCAGCCATTATCAACAAATTCCTAAAAAAAAAATTATAAAACATTATGAAAAATTTTATAAAGATAAAGGATTCATTTCTTCTGATGAACACATTGAAAACGTAATTGAAACTTTATCTTCAAACTCATTGTTTGAAGAACTTCAAAATATTTTGCATGATAATGGAACGTATGCCTTATGCGAATTAGATGCTACTCCTCTTAAGAACGTAATTGCGGGTAAACGAATTAAATTATTTAAACAAAGAGATGATGAAACGTATGAAGTAATGCTTGATGAAGAGCATGACTAATTTATGTATGAATGAATTTCTTTAATGTGGGTTTCTTTTGCAGGAAAGAAGAAGAATATTTGAATATGAAACTAGATAAGTCTGTATGTCTAGCTGTTGCTGTTTTATGTTTAACAGGTCTTTGAAGAACAAATTAAGATGCATAAAGATGAAGCAGATTGAAGATGAAATTTATTTTAGGTCATATTTTTCTTTGTCTTAAAATTTTTGATTTACGTATTTTATTTGCATTCATATAAAACTAATTTAGAAAATCTGAGATGAAAATATTAATTTATAAAGGACTCTTTTTAACCATATTAGGAAAACAGACATAATTTATATTTCTACATTTATAGATTAAGTGAGATTGTTAAAAATAGAAGGATTTGTAGTTCATTTAGATAACGAAAGTAGTTGTTTATATGTAGGAGCATATTGTTGCATGATGCATGTCTGTGAAAACCTAGATCTTTCTTGTCCATGCAGCTAGATCCTTAGCTCGGATTAAGGGGTTAAGCCTTTCCCCTTAAAAACAAAAAAGTAGCGAAAAAAAAAGAATATTGATATGGAAGTTATACCTTCTTCCACCCCAAAAAGGTATTTACACTTATTATGGACATGAAGTTTACATCATATTTATATGAAGAAAACTAGTTGTGAAAAAACACATCTAGTGATTAAAATTGGGCATACAAGGCGGTTGTCTGTACGAGTAGATTTAGTAGATTTCTTTGGCATGCTTGATTGCTCATATGTGAATGCATATATACAACGAAACCTACATTTGAGTGAATGAAAATGAACTCTGTTTTATACTAATCTTTACATAATTTATAAATAGATGAAATGTAAATTAATGTTTGTTGACTGAATAGGTTAATAGTTTACCTTTCTACTTTAATATGTTTTCATTGCCATATGTAATTTAAATAAACTTCATGTGCATGTTGAAAAGATTTAAAATTTGATAAGATTAAATATATTTAAAAAAAAAAGAACTGATGCTGTTCTATGATTTAATTTCAGGATAATCATTGAAATGTTGCTTCCCTTAATCAACAAGTTGGCCCATCAGGACGATGTGCAGGTTTGGTGGCGGTGGATGTCGGGAAGATTTGCATCTTCCAGTTGATGACCAGGAAAATTAAAATATTGTATTGGTGAAATCTAAACCTCTTTTATATCACTATTGATCAGTTGTGTTGATTAAAATTAACTACTTTGAAAGTGTTTACAGGTATGAATGATGAAGTAGAACATATGTTCATATTAGGGTTTATCCTAAGTACTTAATTAAGGAGTATTTTATACTTATACATGCAAGAAACATGGGTATGTAACACTAGGGTTTCATAAGTTCAAAGATTGTATGCTAGTAGGGTTAATACGAAGGGTCTCAAAAGATTTCAATGGGTTGATGATAGGGTTCAGAAGGAATTTAGGGGGTTTTAGTATATTTAAAGTGTTAGAATAGTTGTTAAAAACATTAAGCTATAAATTAAATATTTAAGTATTCAAAATTAAACTATGATATAATTAATTACTTTAATAATGAGTGTACATTTAAATATTAAGGTATTAATTAATTAAATTCATAACCTAAGCTTAATTTAAATGAATAATTTAATTAAGAAATTTAGGATAATTGAATTAAAATGATAAATTAAATGGATAAATAACTAGTGGTTTATATGAGTGCTAGAAAAAAGAATGGTATGAAAGCAATATGTAACTAAAAGTGATTTAAGGAGTGGTTGGAATAGATGATGCAATTAAAGGAAGTTAAAAGAGAAACTTTAAATGAATGGTATATATGAAAATGGTTAAAAGAATGCAACAAGTGTGTTGTGTAAATAAAGCTAATTTGCAGTGTCGTGAAAGTTAGTGGGTAAAAGTGAGGTTGAGAATTTAAAGCAAATAAAAAAGAGTGGTAAAATGAAGATCTCTGTGTGTATAAATATGTGGGCTTTGCTCCATATTTTGCTAATGTTTTCTTGCAGGTATCATTTTGATTCTTCCTCTTCTCCACTCTATTGTTGTTGTTGTGCGCAAATAGAGAGAGCTGTTTTATTTAATTATTCTTACCCTTCCTCTTCTATCTCTGGCAATAGGAGTTCGCATCAGAAAAATAAATAGTCAGAAAGAGAGAGAAAGAGATGGGTTGTAGCATGCAGAAACTGATGGCATGAGAGTGAAAGTTAGAGAGGGAGTTAGTTACTATCATCGATCACAGCAGGTCTGGCAGATGTGTAGGCTATAGTTAGAGAGAGAATCTGCATAGTGCTCTGACCAAACTCTTTCACTTTGTTTCTTTAGCTGCAACGCGCGCACGACAAACATGAGATAGCACAGAGAGAGAATGGACAGAGAGAAAGTTGGTTGTTAGAATTCGTGAGGCTGCAACAGTATGCTTCTGAGAGAGATATTTTTGTGTGCTTATTTAGCTGAGATCTCGGGCGCTGGAGAAGAGGCGGACAGGCACTGGGTTGTCAGAGAGATCATTTATATATGTAAAAATAAAATAAAAAGTTTTTTCTCACCTCCCTCCACGGTGGCTGTAGACGCGCAGCGCGCATAGAGAGAGGGAGAAAGAGAGAGAGAGAAGATTCTCTCCCTTCCCCTGCACGGTCTACGCGCGACAGCACCAGAGAGAGAGAGAGAGAGAGAGAGAGAGAGAGAGAGAGAGAGAGAGAGAGAGAGAGAGAGAGAGAGAGAGAGAGAGAGAGAGAGAGAGAGAGAGAGAGAGAGAGAGAGAGAGAGAGAGAGAGAGAGAGAGAGAGGGAGAGAGAGAGAGAGAGAGAGAGAGAGAGAGAGAGAGAGAGAGAGAGAGAGAGAGAGAGAGAGAGAGAGAGAGAGAGAGAGAGAGAGAGAGAGAGAGAGAGAGAGAGAGAGAGAGAGAGAGATAGAGAGAGAGAGAGAGAGAGAGAGAGAGAGAGAGAGAGAGAGAGAGAGAGAGAGAGAGAGAGAGAGAGAGAGAGAGAGAGAGAGAGAGAGAGAGAGAGAGAAAGGCAGAGAGAGAGAAAGAGAGAGATTTCGGGAAGCGAGAGAGAGAGAGAGAGAGAGAGAGAGAGAGAGAGAGAGAGAGAGAGAGAGAGAGAGAGAGAGAGAGAGAGAGAGAGAGAGAGAGAGAGAGAGAGAGAGAGAGAGAGAGAAGAGAGAGAGAGATAGAGAGAGAGAGAGAGAGAGAGAGAGAGAGAGAGAGAGAGAGAGAGAGAGAGAGAGAGAGAGAGAGAGAGAGAGAGAGAGAGAGTGAGAGAGAGAGAGAGAGAGAGAAAGAGAGAGAGTTCGGGAAGCAAGAGAGAGAGAGAGAGAGAGAAACAGAGAGAGAGAGAGAGAGAGAGAGAGAGAGAGAGAGAGAGAGAGAGAGAGAGAGAGAGAGAGAGAGAGAGAGAGAGAGAGAGAGAGAGAGAGAGAGAGAGAAAGAGTTAATTAGTTAATTAGAGTTAATTGATCTCAATTAAGTATAATTATATTTAACTAGTTATTTAATATTGCATTGTTTAAATACTTATATCTATTTAGATATATTACTACATTATTTCAATTAGAGATGAGTTGGTTTATTAAGTTATTTATGAACTTGTTATTGTATAATTAGATACATACTTGAATGTGTTATTAAAACATATGCATAGGCATGTATTTGCACTAGTGTTAGCATTACAGTGAGTGTTAGCATATGATTTTATGCATGGGCATGTAATTGAACTATTGTATGCATATGCATAAATGCATCTAAGTGATTGGATTAGCAAGTGTTTGCTTTTATGTTAGAATGTATGCATGCATGGTTTGAGTGATTAAACATGTAATAGTGTTATTTTAATGCATGAAGCTTATGTGTATGTGTATGCATGGTTAGTATGTATGGGCATATATGTATGAAAGTAAATGAATTAGCATGGATGTGAATGTATGCATTAGAGCATGTGAATGTTTTAATGTATACATAAACATATGCATGTGCATAAATGCATTTAAGTGTTAGTATGAATGTGCATTTACCTAATGCTAGCATGTGCATGATTGTATGTTAGCATGCATAAGTATGTGTATGCTTTAATCTATGTGAAGTATGTCTTTTATGTTTCTTATTAATTTCTTGTAATATTACTACTATGCTAATGTTTTCTTGCAGAAACATTGAAGATTAAAGAGAAATTGAAGTGCAGTGAAGTGAAGTAAAGTGAAGAGACAGATTGACGACAAACCATTTACCTTATATTTCCCTTAGTTTTCATTTGAGCTATTGTTAGCCATATTTACATATCTCTTGTATTAGCATTGAACCTTGAGCATTAGCAAGAGCATTTTGTCAAAACCGGAAGTGATTGATTTATTATCTGTTTTTTATGTCTTAAGAGGAGTCGAAAAGTAATGAAGTTAGAGTCACATCTGAATCAACTAGTACTAATGAAATCATTGTAGATGAGATAATTAAAAATAGGATTACCGAGGAATCATTAATTTCTTCCTCACACAACCATTGTTTGAATATTTTCTTAACTCACTTTTCCATAGTTCAACTAGAATTTCCGGATACTCCAACTGTTGGAAATTTTCCGCCAACTCTAGATAGACCAAAAAACCCTAGTGTAACTGATAATTTAGTAGAAGAAACTATTAAGGAACGCTTAACAGAAGAGTCACTAGTTTTAAAATCATACCAGGAAGCTGTTGCTAGATACAGGACTGCCCGTCCTTATGGTCTATAGCTATTTAAACTATTTAAAGACCTTAGTTTCAGTCATAGAAATAGGTAATTTAAATTGATTTATCATTAGAACCCTTATTTCCATAAGCCTGAGTTTGCTAGAGACACCCTGCGTGTGCCGATCGATTTTGGCGGATGGACTGATCCAACATCTGAGCATCTATACGACCCGACAACGATCCCAACTTTTGCCTTGGACTCTTCACTTAATTATCAAAGATCAAAGAAATCATCTAGTTCTTCAATCCATGCCTCAAGATCTTCGCCACTCTTCTTCTCTCCATCAAAATCATTCAACTTTGCCTTCTTTAAGACTTGATTAAGGGCAAACTCACCTGGTTTAATATCCTCATAATTGCATTTTCGTTTTTTGCGAGATACAGTAGATGTTCCCGCACCTTCATGTACTTCATCGTTCAGCTGCACAAACAAATTTGTTGCTCTTTTTGGTTGCTTTCCACCTCGTTCTTTTTGCAATTCACTAAGAAGATTCTGAAGGTCCTCTTATTCACGAATCTTTTGTGTTAGACTTTCCTTCATTCCCGAGGATTGAATATGATCTGATACCACTTGTAGCATTTCATTAAACACAATCTATCCCCAATCAGAATCTTTTGATCACTATAGTGGAGAGAAGAATGCAGAGATTGTACAAGGTAAGAGAAAATGTGATGCGAAGAGTAGAAACAAATATGATGCAGCGAAGGAAGAATTCTATTATTATAGATCATAGATGTGAATCAATGGTTACAATAGCTTCTTGAAGAAGCCTCTACCTCACGACCACACCTCAGGTATCACAAACGCATTCACACTCGCACTCTCAATCACACTCTCACTCTCACTCTCACTCTCATTCTCAATCACAAAGTAATTCTTAGATTTCTTTGTGTCCCTTATTTTGATGCGCAGGTCTCCCTCCCCAAAGAAGTGTCCGATCCACCAAATTTAGAAAAAGGTCGAGTTTATCCAAAACATTCGCAAAAAGCCATGCGATCGTAGTGTGCTTTCTCTCTTTAGCGTACTTTAGTGTAGTGTGCATCAGTATCACGTGCTAGAATAGAATTAGATAAGCCATTGTTTTTTCTAAGTGTTCGAAAACGGAACTCTTCAAAGCCTTGTAAGTCAAAAATGATGAGGAACTATCTTATGCTTGTGAGAGACACTTCTATTCAATTTTGCGATTTGCACAATAGTGTTGGAGACGTCCGAGGTCCAAATCCACCTCCAAATGCCATTTTTTGAGCCCTGCAAGTTTCAAAATTCTAGAGAGAGTAAAATCAATGCATTTTCTTACAATGATCTAAATGTACGATCTTGAACGAGGTAGTTAAAACATGATTCACAAAAATTTCACTCAAGCACTTTTATTCTCCTATACTTGCTCTACCTTTCTCTCCTACAGAGCTTTTCCTAATTCTTTCATCTTCGCATTCAAAATTTGACTACAAAACATGATGCAAAGGTCTAGAGAGAGAATATGAAACTTGTCAACCCAAAATTTTTCCTACATGCATAAAATGACCTAATTACTCATTCTAAGCATTATCCCCACAATGAAATTCAGAAAGTTCAAAATGAATTATTTTACTAGAAAAGAGGCCTATTACATAACTCGTGCATTAACTCATACCAAACATACATCATGCTCATGCACATTCATGCATCTAATTCTTATGTAGATGCATATACATGTTTTCATATGCATTCTCTTATGCTCATGCATATACATACCTACAAACACGCATATGCACTCATCCTTGCTTGCACTCATCCCACTTACACATGTACTCATGTACACTTACATTCATGCACATGTTCACATCATCATGCATATTTATGCACATGCATTGTAACGTTTCCTCAATCACAATCTATCCCCAATCACAATCTTTCGATCACTCAAAAATAGCAATGGAGAGAAGAACACAGAGATTGCGCAAGGTAAAGAAAATCTGATGCGGAAGAGTAGAAACAAATATGATGCAGAGAAGGAAGAATCCTGATATTATAGATGCGAATCAATGGTTACAATAGCTTTGGACAATAGCTTCTTGACGAAGCCTCTACCTCCCAACCACCCCCAAGCTATCACAATCGCATTCACATTCGCACTCTCAATCACACTCTCACTCTCACTCTCACTCTCAATCACACTCTCAATCACAAGGTAATTCTCAGATTTCTGTGTCCTCCGTGTTGATGCGCAGGTCTCCTTCTATTCGAGTTTGATCGCAGTCGTGCCCCCAAAGAAGTGTGTGATCCACCAAATTTAGAAAAAGTTGAGTTTCTCCAAAACTTTCGCAAAAAGCCCTACGATCGTAGTGTTCTTCCTTTCTTTAGCATACCTGTCAAAAATAGGAAAAAAACATCAAAAGACGACATATCCGAAAATATCCATAATTAGACATGGTGACACGTGAGCATGAGAACCACATATTCAAATAGAATTAGATAACCCTGTAACTCAAAAACAGTGAGGAATTAGCTTAAGCTTGTGAGAGACACTTTTATTCAATTTTTTTATCTGCACAATAGTGTTAGAGATGTCCGAGATCCAAATCCACCTCCAAATGCCACTTTTGAGCCCTGCAAGTTTCAAAATTCTAGAGAGAGAGTAAAATCAAGGCATTTTCTTACAATGAACTAAATGTAGGACCCTGAACGAGGTACTTAAAACATGATTCACAAAATTTTCACACTAGCACTTTTATTCTCTTATTCTTGCTCTACCTTTCCCTCATATAGAGTTTTCCTTAATTCTTTCATCTTCACCTTCAAAATTCCACTAGAAAACATGATGCAAATAAGGTCTAGAGAGAGAATATGAAACTTTTCAACCCAAAACTTTTCCTACATGCATAAAATGACCTGATTATTCATTCTAAGCATTATCCCCACAATGAAATTCAGAAAGGTCAAAATGAATTATTTCACTAGAAAAGAGGCCTCTTACAATTCTTCCCCCCTTTAAGAACTCTGTCCTTAGAGTTGGAAAGAAGGATAATGTGTTAGAAAATCATCCAAGTTCACCCAACTCAAATCTTCTACTGGGTATGAATGCCATTTCACCAAAATTTCTACTATAGATCTATTTCTAAGAAATCTTTCCTTCCTATCTAATATTATTTTTGGTTGAAGCTCAAAAGAGCCATCATCTTTCAGCTTATAAATGTCCTGCAAAACATGAGCAACATTAGACACATGTCTTTTAAGTAAGCTAACATGAAATACAGGATGCACATTTAGATATTCAGGTAATTCCAGCGAATATGCAAGAGATCCAATCTTATTCAAAACTTTAAAAGGACCTGCATATCGAGGAGAAAGTCTATGATCCTTTCCTAGCAACAAGTTAGATCGGTGAGGATTAACTTTAAGAAATACCATATCATCAACTTGGAATTCAAGTGGTCTTCTCTTTAAATCATAGAACTTCTTTTGTCTTTTCTGAGATTCTCTTATATGTTTCTTAATTTTTCCAAGTTCTTCATTCATCTTATCAAGCATTTCTTTGGATACTTCTACTCTATTTGGAAAACCCAAAAATGAAGGTGGAGTCAAACAGTTATAACCATACATAGCTTCAAACGGAGTCATTTTTATAGATGCATGCCATGCACTATTGTATGCAAACTCAACCAAGGGTAAATATTCACTCCAATTATCTTGCTTTTCATTAACATACATACGCAACATATCCTCAACTACCCTGTTAACCCTCTCGGTTTCCCCATCAGTTTGTGGATGGAAAGCTGTACTCATACGAAGTTGAGTTCCAATCGATTCAAATGTCGCTTTCCAGAAGTTTGACGCAAAATCTAGAATCTCTATCAGAAATTATGCTTTTAGGCATTCCATGCAATCGAAATACTTCCTTTACAAAGATTCTTGCAACATTCAATGCAATATCAGTCTTTCTCATAGGAAAGAAGTGTGCCATCTTGGTAAGCCGATCGACCAGAACAAATATGGTATCATGCTTACTTCTGGTCACAGGTAGCTTAGTGATAAAGTCCATAGAAATAGACTCCCACTTCTGATTTGGAACATCCAAAGGTTGAAGCATTCCTGGCATCCTCTTAAACTCAGATTTGACCTGCTGGCACTTTAAACATTCACTTACATATTTTTTAATATCTCGCTTCATACATGGTCAAAAGTAAGAATACTTTGTAAGTCCTTAAATAACCTAGATGTGCAGAAAATGGTGCATCATGACAATCATGCAATATTTTTACTTTTAATGGAGATTCAGACGCTAAGCATAGACGATTGTTACAATACAATGTTCCATTCTGCAAATGAAATTTTTCCTCATATATCGATCCCATGTTTGCATTCAAAGAACTCAAACTAGGTGCATAAAAAGGATCCTATTTTATCTCTTCTTGAATTTGATTGAAAAAATCACAATTTATTACGAAAACAAGATTACACAAAGGTCTCCTACTCAATGCATCAACAACCTTATTTTCCTTACCAGCGAGATACCTAATGTCAAAATCATACTCACTTAATAATTCAATCCAATGCTTCTGTCTTTTGTTAAGCAATGGTTGTGTGAAGATGTATTTTAGACTCTGATGATCTGTTTTCAATTCAAACTTAACTCCTAACAATAAATGTCTCCAATGCTTAAGTGCATGCACAACAACAAGCATTTCTAAATCATGAGTAGGATAGTTAAGTTCATGTTTTCTTAGTTTTCTGGACTCATATGTGACCACCCTGCCATCCTGTGAAAGAACACACCCTATCTGACTACCACTTGCATCACATGCAACCACAAAAGGCTTTCCCATTTCCGGTATTTTCAAAACACAATTCTCAACGACTTTTTGTTTCAATGTTTCAAATGATTTTTGACAAGCATCACTCCACACAAATCCTACATTCTTTTTAGTTAATTCGGTGAGGGGAGTAGCTATCTTAGAGAAATCCTTAATATGTGCTCTTTCATATTGTGCTAACCCAAGAAAACTTCTAACATCCCTTACAGTCTTAGGAATCGGCCAATCAACTACTATTTTTACTTTATCTTCATCTATAAGGATTCCTTCTTTTGATATTACTCTTCCTAGATACACACGTTTATCCTTAGCAAAGAAACACTTACTCTTTTTTCCATACAATTTGTATTCTCTAAGATTTTGCAAAGTCTTCTTGAGATGTACCGCATGATCAGAATCATCTTTAGAGTATACAAATATATCATCAAGGAATACTAAGATGAATTCATCTAGGTAATCGTGAAAAATATTATTCATCAAGCACATAAATGTGGCAGGAGCATTTGTTAATCCAAAAGGTAGAACCGTAAACTCATAGTGACCATATCGTGTTCGAAAAGCCGTCTTAGGAATATCCTCTGATTTGATCCTAATTTGGTGATATCCAAATCTTAAGTCAATCTTTGTGAATACAGTCGATCCACTTAATTTACCTAATAAGTCATCTATGTGAGGGAGTGGATACTTATTCTTAATTGTTCTTTTATTCAACCCCCTATAGTCAATGCATAATCTATAAGAGCCGTCTTTCTTCTTCTGAAATAAAATAGGTGCACCCCAAGGTGAGACACTCGGTCTTATTAAGCCTTTCTTCAAAAGATCATCTAATTGAATCTTAAGCTCCTTTAATTCATCAATGTTAAATCTATAGGGTGCCCTAGAATATGGTTCACTCCCTGGATATAGGTCAATGGCATGATCAATCTGCCTAGGTAGGGGTATACCAGGCAAGTCTTCTAGAAATACATCGGCATATTCTTTCAAGAGATTTCCTACGTAATCTGGAATATCTTCGTCATTACCTTCCTCATGCAGATTGTTCACATACACTACAAATGTTTTACAACCATCATGTATACCTCTTATTATCTGCATATCAGAAATAAGAGTAGGTTTAGGATTAAAGACATCACCTAGAATATGAATAGATTCATCATCTAGCTTTAAAGTGATCGTTCTTTGTTCACAATTAATTGTCGCAGAATTCTTAACCAACCAATCCATGCCTATGATTACATCACTCTGTTTCATCTCAATCACATGGAAACTTCCAGAAAAGCGCCTATTAGAAAGAGTAAATTCAAGGTTTTCAACATATCCTTTTGTGTAGTATAATCGTCCATTGGCCATCTCTACAGGTCTCGTTATCTCCATATTTAGGGCTATCCCTAGAATCTGTACCAATTTGAACGATAGAAAACAATGGGTACTACCTGAATCGATAAAGAATCTCGTTTTATGTGTAGAAATCATACCCGGAATCGTGATTACAGAAGCCTTTGGGAAAGAACTAACCAGCATGCAACGTAAAGTAGAGACAGGGCACTTACCGCCATCATCTGCTTCCTCAATAATTGTACCGTCCTCGATGATGTTTATGGCTTTTGATTGTGAGGGTCGAAACACTGCCTTGTTCGGGCACTCATATGTCCGATGCCCTTGCTCCCCGCAACGAAAACACAGACCAAGTCTTGTTGCCCTCTCAATAAAATTAGGGTCTTGTTGCCACTCGATTGGTTGACGCCTCCTTTGATTTTCCACCTGAGCAGGGTTCTTACCTTGGTTATTAGAAGATGGAGTTTTCTTTGAATTGTTTATGTTCTTTGCAACAGGTCTTTGTGGCCTATGTCCCGTTGCAATGAATCTGCTTCTATTTGCCTTCTGCAAATTGAACTTCTCCATCTTCTCAAAGTTCTCAGCCATCACAACAGCATCAAGAAAATCAATGCATCCAGATCCCTTGACTTGATAGCGAAGGTCCTCACGAAGCCCTTCAATAAATTTACTCTTTAGAGAATTACCACTAACCTCTAATGCATATTTATGAAGACGTAGGGACTTCTCTTTGTACTCATCAAAAGATAAGCTATGCTTATTACTTTCGTGTTGTCGGAAATTGTAGAACTCCATCTTCTTCTCCATATGGTAGTGTGGAGAACAATAGCGTTTTTCAGCTTGTTCTCTAAATTCCTTCCATAGAACTGGACCAGAACGTGTTCGAGTCTGCATATATGACTTCCACCATAGCTTTGCGATCCCACGCAGGTGCAGGATCCCAATTTTTGCCTTGGACTATTCACTAAATTGTCGAAGATCAAAGAAATCCTCTAGTTCTTCAATACATGCCTCAAGATCTTCGCCACTCTTCTTCTCACCATCAAAATCATTCAACTTTGCCTTCTTGAAGACTTGGTTAAGGGCAAACTCACTTGGTTCCATATCTTCAAAATTGCGTTGCTCTTTTCCGCGAGGTACATTAGATGTTCCCGCACCTTCATCTACTTCATCGTTCAGCTCCACAAACAAATTTGCTACTCCTTCTGGTTGCTTTCCCCCTCGTTCTTTGCGCAATTCACCAAGAAGCTTCTGAATAAGCTCCTCTTGTTCACGAATCTTTTGTGTTAGACCTTCCATCATTCCCGCAGATTGATTCTGATCTGATACCACTTGTAACGTTTCCTCAATCACAATCTATCCCCAATCACAATCTTTCGATCACTCGAAAATAGCAGTGGAGAGAAGAACACAGAGATTGCACAAGGTAAAGAAAATCTGATGCGGAAGAGTAGAAACAAATATGACGTAGAGAAGGAAGAATCCTGATATTATAGATGTGAATCAATGGTTACAATAGCTTTGGACAATAGCTTCTTGACGAAGCCTCTACATCCCGACCACCCCTGAGCTATCACAATCGCATTCACACTCGCACTCTCAATCACACTCTCACTCTCACTCTCACTTTCAATCACACTCTCAATCACAAGGTAATTCTCATATTTTTGTGTCCTCCATGTTGATGCACATGTCTCCTTCTATTCGAGTTTGATTGCAGCCCTGCCCCCCAAAGAAGTGTGCGATCCACCAAATTTAGAAAAAGTTGAGTTTCTCCAAAACGTTTGCAAAAAGCCATGCGATCGTATTCTTCCTTTCTTTAGCATACCTGTCAAAAATAGGAAAAAAACACCAAAAGAAGACATATCCGAAAATATCCATAACTAGACATGGTGACACGTGAGCATGAGAACCACGGATTCAAATAGAATTAGATAAGCCTTGTAACTAAAAAACAGTGAGGAATTAGCTTAAGCTTGTGAGAGACACTTTTATTCAATTTTTTGATCTGCACAATAGTGTTAGAGATGTCCGAGATCCAAATCCACCTCCAAATGCTACTTTTGAGCCCTGCAAGTTTCAAAATTCTAGAGAGAGAGTAAAATCAAGGCATTTTCTTACAATGAACTAAATGTAGGACCCTGAACGAGGTACTTACAACACGATTCACAAAACTTTAGCATTGGCACTTTTATTCTCTTATTCTTGCTCTACCTTTCCCTCATACAGAGTTTTCCTTAATTCTTTCATCTTCACCTTCAAAATTCCACTAGAAAACATGATACAAATAAGGTCTAGAGAGAGAATATGAAACTTTTCAACCCAAAACTTTTCCTACATGCATAAAATGATCTGATTATTCATTGTAAGCATTATCCCCACAATGAAATTCAAAAAGTTCAAAATGAATTATTTCACTAGAAAAGAGGCCTATTACATGCATCTATGCATTCCTATATGCTCATGCATTTGCATGCCTACTAACAAAAATATGTACTAATGAGTTTGCATGCATTCATGCACTTAATATCATGCATACACATGCATAAGTACATCTAATTCATACATGCACATGCATCGTTACTGACATACATGCTAATACTAACTTACCTATGCATATGAATTCCCAAACTTTAATGTATATATGCATCTCTCATGCATATGCACTTTCACATGCTCACACACATTCTCACACATGCTAATATATTCTCATATGAATTTCAACACTCATAAATATGCTCACATACATCTACCTTATATATCTCTTGCATACATGCATCTCACATCACTCTCATGCATGCATTCATTATTCGTATGCATGATCATGCATTAGTTTACATACATGTATGCATTCTTGGAGTTACTACATACTTACATGCATCTCTCTCTTCCTCTCTCTTTCTCTCTCTCTCTCTCCCTCTGTCTCTCTCTCTCTCTCTCTTGTTGGTGTAATTCACAAGCCTACACATTTGGCTTGTAGTTCATATGAAGATGCATAGGAATCAATGCTAATGGTTAATTACCATTTTATCTTTTTTGTAAAAGTTATATTTGACTTGGAATCTAGATGCAAATTGGGCAGGATGTAAGGATGATAAGAGAAGCACTTCTGGATACATTTCATTTGTAGGTGATAAACCAATATCATGGTCTTCAAAGAAGCAACCTACAGTTGCTTTATCTTCTACAGAAGGAGAGTATACAGGACTGACAAATGCCACCCAAGAAGCCATATGGATCAAGTTATTGTATATAGAATTGGGTTTGTATACTAGCTCACCATTGATATTTGGAGATAATACAAGCTCACTTCACCTTGTAGCTAATCCTATTTATCATGCTAGGACCAAACATATAGAGGTCCATTACCATTATGTGAGAGAGAAGTTATTAAGCAAGGACATTCAACTTACATATGTATCAACCAACATGCAGTGTGCAGATTTGTAACTAAAGCATTGGATGGAATCAAACTTTGCAGGTTCAAATCAATGATTGGATTGCAGGATATACAAGAAGACTCAAGATGAAGACCAAGCCAAAATGTTTGGCTTGAGGGCGAGCTGTTGGTGTAGTTCACAAGCCTACACATTTGGCTTGTAGTTCATACACATATGAAGATGCATAGGAATCAATGCTAATGGTTAATTACCATTTTATCTTTTTTGTAAAAGTCATATTTGACTTGGAATCTTTGTAACCACCTACCCAAGGGAGTTGTGGACTTTATGAGTTTTAAAGCATCAATCAATTAAGAGAATATCTCATAGGATGTAGAAGCATGATTATAGAGAGCCAAAAGTTTGAATTCAAATTCAAACTTTGAACTCAACTACTATAAAAGTGATCATAAAAAAAGTCGCCGATATGCAAGTCACTTTCCAAGCTCCTCATTGTCATTTCTGAGTGTGTGTGAGGCCTACACTCTAGCCCACACCTACCTACACCATTAAGCAATGATCTTTATGCCTATGGCATTGTACAACATTGTTCATTAATACATATATCTACATTGTTCATTTCCGAGTTCTTTGTCATAGTCTCTGTTAGTCAATCAACTTGTGGAGATCATATCTCACTCATTTATTCACCAAATTCAAAGATCTATAGCTTGTTGGAACTAGCTCAAAGTTTTCTACATACTAGCAAAATTTAAAGGATTTCTATTTAGCCATTTCAGAGAAACGTGAGTCAAAGTGATCACTGAGCGAAGTCTGCAATACTCCTAAAATATCGGGGGTAAAGGTTTACTTGCTAAATTAATTTCTGTGAGCATAGTTAATCTTTTTAAGTGATTTCACTTGAAATCATTAGCTTACTAAGCTAGTTAGATACCCCTAAAAGAGATTTTATCAATTCCTACTGTGCTGGTCATACTAACAAAAGATGCAGCATGTGTATGGGAAAAATAGAAGGTTTTCTTGAAAACTTGAAGTTCAAAGTTGTCTATTTTGTTTTAATGTTTTCATACATCATTTTCAAAGTTATCTCTGAAGCATTAAAGGGCTGGTACAAAGCCGGATTTGCCAGCACCTACTCATCATCTTGAAGTATCCATCCATCATTTCCAACATCTCTCTCTCTCTCTCTCTCTCTCTCTCTCTCTCTCTCTCTCTCTCTCTCTCTCTCTCTCTCTCTCTCTCTCTCTCTTTCTCTCTCTCTCTCTCGGTGCTTCAGCAGCAAGCGGCTTTCCCAAAAATCTCTCTCTCTCTCTTCATCACCACAACAAGGACATCATCTCTCTCTCTCTCTCTCTCTCTCTCTCCCCCTTTGTGTGTGTGTTCTTTCCTCTCTCTCTCTCTCACCTTGCATGTGTCAGGAGGTCTACACCAGCACCATTGGAGGCAAAAGTCTTTGCCTCTCTCTCTCTCTCTCTCTCTCTCCCCCTCTCTCTCTCTCTTTTTCTTTGTGCTTTAGTAGGTCTGTAGCAAATCGGAGGAAACAGTCTCTTTCTACATGTTGGCAGGTCGCCATCCTCTAAACTTGCAGGAGGGGAAAGAAAAGGACATACATTATGTCTTTCTGCAACCAATAGCTACCAGAAGTCAGCGAGAGGAGGGGAGAAGAGTATCTCTTCTTAGCAGCCCAAACGAGGGAAAGAAGAAGAATGAAGCAAGGGGAAAGAAAAGTACTTGTAGGAAAACATCAGAAAAAATAGAACATAACACACACACACATACATATATATATATATATATATATATATATATATATATATATATATATATATATATATATATATATATATATATATATATATATATATATATATATATATATATATATATATATATATATATATATATATATATAGAGAGAGAGAGAGAGAGAGAGAGAGAGAGAGAGACTCATGTGCACACATTTACTTACCACACATACAAACTTTTAACACACACCATTCTTACTCTTTTAACTTGCACTCACACACACCGCATATTATCCACCACTTAAAATCACTTTAGTTGCATAACTCACTCACTCCACACTTTTACTTACACTCACACACACCGTCCATTTTTTTATTTTTCTTGTTATTTGATTTTAGTTATTCATATTTTTTTAGAATTTCATTTTGATTTAAGCTTACTATTAAGCTTATTAAAGTATAATATAATTAAATACTTTATGTAATTGATCACACATACACACCTATACATACATATACACACTTAAACCCTCACACACATTCAGATAGCACAAGCGCATTTAATTAAATATCGATTTATATATACACATAGGTTTATACGCATACCCCCACATATGAATGGGTACCCTACACACAATCAAAGAACTCCATAGACACTTAGGGTAAACCCTAATATACATATGCACATGTAGGGTATTAGTTTATGTCTTCATAAATTTGTAACCTACAAGTATTAGAGAGATTAGCGAACTAAAAAAGCTTATCAAAAAAGTTCGAAAGAGTTCAGAGATATCCACCATAGGAGTGAAAGTTTTTAATTTCCTGTATATGAAGTGGAAAGATGAAATCCTTCCGACAACATTGTGGTCATGATCGAAAGTAGAAGATTGCAAATCTTTTGGAACAACCGCGATCAAATTCTTCCTTCAAAGTGCACCTCTCAATATCATCCCATCTGTTGAGTGAGGATGAAATGGTTTCCGGATGATGTGAAAGCAAATATGAGTCTACAAATAAAGATCGGTAGGAACGAGAAGGGAAGGCACAACGTGGAAGAAGAGCAAGCGTACTTTAAGGATAGAAGACCTGCAAGTAACATGGATCCATATGTGGTCACATCATTGATTGCATATACTACGATTCTCTACAAACCATAGGGTTTGAAGGTGCACATTATCTATTATAACAGGCGCACAATTCATTTACACATAGAAGGCTGTAGTTAAGCATCTACTACACTGAAGGTGGATCAAATGCTGTAGGATATAACATATTTATGCCCTATATTGAGAGGTTGGGATTGCATCACAAGGAGAATATATCTGCATATGGGGAAGGGAATGAGCGACGGTTAACAGGTCGACATGAGACAGCTCATATACATACCTTCTCATGCGGAGTCGCTAGTCATGGAGCCTCCGTTCGAGTTGGACACGATACAGAAAAGGAAGGGCAAGGCGGCCACTTCTATCTTGGGAAAAAAATCGGTTCTAGTAGGCAGGTTCTCAGGATCGAGTTGTGAAGGGGAGGTAAGGCAATCATTGGGAAAACGGAAGATTTGTGTGCAGCTCATTTATGGAGTAGAATGGCGCACTTCATGAATGAGGACACATGCTTCAGCCAGTGAATAAAAAAATAAATAGAGATGCGCTGAAAGATAACAGCTATTTCTGTGCCCCTCTAATCAGTCGGCTGCTCTGGCTATGGCTCAATCCGGTTCTGTCGAGGGTGCCAATGATACTCTTCAGATAGAGGACATACCGAATTGTCCCCTGATGACAGGGCTAAGAGGCTTTACGCACTTTTCTCCTCAATCTGTCCAGGGCCTTCTCCAAGTACGTTGGAGCAGCTATAAGACAGAGTTTTTCAAGCTTCCTAGAGAATTTACGAACGCTATTATTTGCAAATGTTTTGGAACAACCGAGATCAAATTCTTCCCTCAGAGCGCACCTCTCAATATCACTCCATCCGTTGAGTCAGGATGAAATGGTTTCTAGATGATGTGAAAGCAAAGATGAGTCTGCAAATAAAGATTGGTAGGAACGCGAAGGGAAGGGCAATGCGGAAGATGGGTAATTTTGTTTCTTTATGTAGGACATTCGAGAGAGCTACTCCGTGGGCTTCCACTTCCAAGTCTTCAATGTCCTAGGGGGTTTGGGCTACTTTTGTCGGCAAAAAATACGAGGGAAAGGGTACTTTGAGGAAAGAAGAGATGGATCCATACGTGGTCAAATCACTGATTGCATATACTACGATTCTCTACAAACCATAGGGGTTGAAGGTGCACATTATATATTATAACAGGTGCATGGTTCATTTACACGTAGAAGGCTGTAGTTTAGCATCTACTACACTGAAGGTGGATCAAATGCTGTAGGATATAATATATTTATGCCCTATATTGAGTAGTTGGGATTGCGTCACAAGCAGCATATATCTACATATGGGGAAGGGAATGAGTGATGGTTAACAGCTCGACATGAGAGAGCTGATATACATACCTTCTCATGGGGAGTTGCTAATCCTGGAGACTCCATACGAAAGATTTCGACGCAGTTCATTTATGGAGTAGAATGGCGCAGTTCATGAACGAGGACACATGCTTCAGCCAATGAATAAAGAAATAAATGGAGCTACGCTGAAAGATAACAGCTATTTCTGTGCCCCTCTAATCAGTCGGCTGCTCTGGCTATGGCTCAATTCGGTTCTGTCGAAGGGTGCCAGAGACACTCTTCGGACAGGGCTGAGAGGCTTTATGCATTTTTCTCCTCAAACTGGCCATGGCTCAATTCGGTTCTGTCGAAGGGTGCCAGAGACACTCTTCGGACAGGGCTGAGAGGCTTTATGCATTTTTCTCCTCAAACTGGCCAGGGCCTTTTCCATGTACGTTGGACCGGCTATGATACAAAGTTTTTCAAGCTTCCTAGAGAATGAGAAATGCTATTATACCGAAGGTTTTCTCTTTGTTTTCATCCTCTTGTTAGCAAAGGTCGTCAAGAAAGGGTCTGAAGCTATCAAATTCTGCATCGCAATCTCATGGAACGGGTCAGATTGTCAATTACTTGTCCGTCGATGTTGAGCAGATAAACGAATCCATTGTTCAACTAAATAATCTATGGATGCTCCCTCTGCACGTTGTTTTCGCACTTTTGCTATTGTATCAGGCCGTTGGCTTCACTACTTTTGGAAATAGCTCACTTATATAGACCGTTTTGAATGGTCTTCCTGATTCATATCAGAGTTTTGCTTCTACTCTTTGGTTGATGATGAAAGGCAACGAAAATGCCTTATCATTTGGGGAGTTAATCTCTATTCTGTTGTAGGAAGATCACTCTAGGCAGAACACGTACATTATGCAAGTTGCACATCAAGCTTTCCTCGCTTGTCAGAAGGGCAAAGAAAAATGGAGCTCTTCAAGTAGTAAGCAAAAATCTGCTAATTTTGCACATTCGAAGAAGGAAGATAAAGATGAGAAGAAATAAAAAAAGCAGAAATTGTTTTGTAAGTATTGTAAAGGTAATGATCATATCATAAAGAACTATCCAAAACTGGCTGCTAAAGAGGCAAAGAAGAAAGAGGATGGAATGGTTGTTGCAGAGGCCTCTATGCCAAAAACATATTCTGCTAATCTTATGCAGGAAGAAGAATGGGCGTTTACTACTGTCTGTAGTTTTGACCCATCTTCTCATGAGTAGTGCATGTCTGCAGTAGACTTAGATGTTTGGTATTTTGACAGTGGGGCGACCATACATATTACCTTTGCATGAACTTCAAGGGTAGATCCTAGAATCTCTCAGAGCTGAAGAAGACTTGAAAAGCCGACTGTTTTCAGTAGCACAAAAGTGAAAAGATAATCATCAAATACTTTGTCTCTCTTTTAAGAGATCAAATTGTATGAAAGAGAATACTTCCGTGCTACCATAGAGTTCAGACATGTTTCTGTATTGCACATGAAAAAAATATTGCCTCTCGCTATTCAACTAGATCGCATGCCTTATAGATAAATATGCATGACAACATGAACTTAAAAAGTTTGTTTAAGAATCCTTCTTTGATGCGAATTTAATGTTTAATGCTTCCATAAACGAGACTGTTTACTGAAACATATTTTGTTATGAGCCTTTGATTCGTCTTTGCTGTTGAACGCCTCTCATAACCGTTAGTGGTTGATATTACTCATATTTCCTGTAAACTATGGCGAGCAGCTATTGAAGAATTATGAGAAGGCATATTCTTAGTTTACTCTCTCTACAAATGCTCAAATATATTAGCCGTAGCACATAATTTCCCGAATGTAAATGTGTGCTTAGCAAGGAGCAATTGCATACTTCAAATTTTCTCTCAAAGCATAATGGAGAAACGTACTCTTCATCAACAACTCTAAGATATGAACTGGAGTTCTACAAGAGTACGAGGTCAAAATGATGTTGCATCCGCATTTTCTCATAGGGTATAACATTTATACTTTGGTTGGAGAGGATTAGAAGCCAAAGTGGGATCGATTGGAACTTGACTCCATTTCACAGGAAAGTGCACGTAGTTTCTTCTCGTCTAGAAACAAAGATGAAGAGAAGGAATTGAAACGTTTTGATGGCTGAAAGGGATTTTATGTATAATTCTAAAATACTATCTTTTAATGATATTACAAAATATATGAATAAGTCCACGTGCGTTCATGCCCTTATGATTCTTCACCTACAAAATCAATACACAATCACATTAAAAACATCAAGACATTGAAATTCATATAGCATTCCATTATTCCATAAAGTATAGTGCCATACTTTCCATAAATGAAGAAAATTTATGAACTCTCGTTGTCTTTACTCTGATTTGAAATTTCTTGTTTTCCTTTGAACTTGCATCTTCCTCTAGTTGAAGAGTGTTTTCTCCCTTCTTCTAGATCAGAATCACCATTGGATCGTCTACCTTCTCTTGTTCTTCATTTTCCTTGATTCCTTCCTCTTTCTCTACCATACCTGTTGCGAACATTTGTTTTATGTAGGGTACAAGTTTCAAATTATGTAAATACCTTTGGGAAGTCTTTTAATACTTCAAGAAGGCTCATATTATTCATAAAATGTAGCAAAAATACCACGTGATTTCTAGAACATGGTGAGTCAAATTAGTGAGTCACAAGGGAGCTTCAGTGGTGTCCTAGTGGAAGGTCGATGTGGCTAGTTCTCAAAGTCCATCAATACTTTGCTTATTTGAGCACTTGAGTCATGTAATACCTCCATCCAAGTGTCTACCACGAATTTAGATGTATTAGGAAGGTTTTATACTAGTTTCACATGCTATAAAAAGAGGAGAAAAGTCATGATCTTGTGGGATGTCCAAGAGAGTCATATGTGTATCTCTACACTGCTGTAGTTTTGTATGCAGAGATTGCAGAGCTTGTATCTCCCTCATTATATATCCTTGTGTATGTATCCAAATCATGTGTTCTTTGGCTTGTTAGAAAGCTCTTTAAGTATACTTCTATTCTCGAAAGTTTCAAAGTCATTGGAGTTGTGAGTTAAGAGAAGTAGTCTCTGCAAGTGATGTGTGTCCTGAGGTTCATCTCTGTTTCAAGGTCTCCATTAAAGCTGCATATTGCAGAGGTCATAGCTCATTGTGTATTTATCCATTTGAGGTGTTCTATATCTTGTTGGAAAGCTCTTAGAGTCTAGTTTATGTGTGTGAAACAGTTTTGGAAAATTCCAAGTGAGTGAAGAGAAATTTTCTCTGCAAGAAAATTGGTCTGTGCATACAAGTTTGTGAAAAAGTCAACTGGGTCCTGTTGGGTTTCACCTTCTTCTAGCTATACTTTGGAGATCAATAAACTCCAACATTGGTATCAGAGCAAGTACTTGGAGGCTTGGAGAAGGTTATCATACTTTGACGAAGAATTTGAAGCTATCAAAGAAGCAGTTCATCATCAACACTACACAAAGGTAGAAGAAGATTGCAAGGAGGCATCTGAAGCAACATCCAAGCAAAGAAAGGTGCACATACCTCATTTACAAGGTAAATATTATATTTCTTCTCATCACACACATTGGAAAGGAGGCTTAAAGGAGGAAGCTTAGCATTTGTATTATGGGAGACCAACATGCACAAATAGAGAAGCTTGATAAGACCAATTATCAAGCATGGAAGTTTAGAATCACAGCATACTTGCAAGGTAGAGGCTTGTATGGTTTGATTGACGGCACAGATATCAAACCCACATTACCAGAGGACCCAAATCAGCAACAATTGAGGGAGTTTAGACTTTGGAATGAGAGAGAAAAAAGGGTTATATTCATTTTATCACAAAATATTCAAGATTCAATGGTAGGACACATACAAGATCTAGACACAAGTAGAGATGTTTGGCTTGCATTGGAAAGGTTGTATGCTACAGGTACAAGAGCAAGGAAGATTCAACTCAAAAATGAGTTGAATAACATAAAGAAAGATACAAGGACATCGGTCAATGATTACATATTGAAAGTTAAAGAGATTGCAGATCAACTAGGATCAATTCAAGCTCATGTGGAGGACGACGACTTGGTTGCACATACTCTCAACGGACTCAAAGATGATGAGAGATGGAAACCCTTCATTACTTCAGTTTATGTCAGAGGAGAATTACCAGATTTTGATCAACTTATTGCCCTCATGGTCACGGAGGAGATGAATCTAAATGGTTCTACTTCAAATCAAAAAGGATCTCAAGGACAAGCTCTTTATGTAGGATCATCAAGAGGTGGAAACAGAGGTGGAAGAGGTTCAAATAGAGGTGGAGGAAGAAGGAGCGATGATCAAAGGACTTCAAGTGGCTTCTTCAACACAAGAGGAAGAGGAAGATCAAGCGCTAGAGGTACGAGAGGCTACTACAACTACAACCAAAGACAAAGGAGTGAAGATAATAAGAACAATTGCTATATATGTGGAAGGTATGGACACTATGCCAAAGATTGTTATCAAAATGAAAATAATCAAGGTGGTAATCGAAGAGGAGGCTATTCAAGAAGAGGTAAACAACAAGGAAATTATGCAGTTGAAGGTAAAAGTGATGATTATGATTCTCTTCTTATGATGAATGTAGAAACTAAGATGAATTGCAATAGCGATGTATGGTATGTAGATAGTGGTTGTTCTAATCACATGTCTCATGATGCTTCATGGTTTTCTAATATGCATAATCCGTCATGTAAAGGTCATGTTGAAACAGGAGATGATACAACACATAAGATTATGCAGGTTGGAGATGTTGTTATGCAGGAAAAGAGCAAGAAAAATTGCTTGAAGGATGTACTTTATGTGCCAACGATCACTAAGAATTTGATGTCGGTTGGTCAAATGGTAGAAAAAGGTCTACAAGTGAGATTTAATCATGCAGGTTGCTTCATTGAGGATCCAAAGCAAAGGAGGTTAATTGCTAGAGGTCAAAAACAAGGTAGATTGTTTACATTCAAGGTAAACCCAAATCATACAAACTATTTCTCTTATGGTATGCATCGAATAGCAGAGCTTGATCTATGGCACAAAAGGATTGGACACATGAATGTACACAGGTTAAAGGAGCTATCAAAGAAGAGGATTGTTGAAGGATTACCTGATCTTACTAAGCAACATATGGTGCATCTTTGTGAAGCATGTCAAATGGGTAAGCAGAGTAGACAACCTTTCAAGCATTCAAGCTATGTAAGTGATGGTTTGCTAGATCTCATACACACAGATGTGTGGGGACCTACTAAAGAGGCATCCTTGGTTGGTAATAAGTACTATGTATCATTCATTGACGATCATAGTAGAATGACATTTGTGTATTTTATTAAACACAAGAGTGAGGTCTTTGATTGTTTCAAGAAGTTCAAATCATATGTCGAAAAGCAAACAGGAAGGTATATTAAGAAGCTAAGATCCGATGGAGGGGGAGAGTATTTCTCTCAAGCTTTTACTGATTTTTTGTATGATGAAGGTATCAAAAGAGAAGTTACATGCAGGTATACTCCACAACAAAATGGAGTCGCAGAAAGAAGAAACAGAATCATAGCAGAAGCATCTAGAAGCATGCTTAATGATATGTGTTTGCCTAATTATTTTTGGGCTGAAGCTGTTAGCACAAGTGTTTACATTATGAATAGAGTTCCGACTGCTGGAGTTCATCATTTGACACCATATGAGGTATGGCATGGAAGGAAACCAAGTGTAAGTCATTTGAAAGTATTTGGCTGTGTATGTTATGTACATGTACCTAGTGAGGTGAGATCTAAACTTGATGCAAAATCAGAAAAATGTATATTCATTGGTTATGCAGATACTCAAAGAGGATATAGATGCTATAATCCTCATACCAATAAGGTTGTTGTGTCAAGAGATGTAAACTTTGATGAATCACTTTCATGGTATGCAGATAAGAATTGTTTGCAGGTCATGGATGAAAATGAAGAAGGTGTGGTTGAAGGAGATGAATGCATAGTTCAGCCATCAGGAAGTTTAAATGATGAAAGGAGTGGTTTAGATGAAGAAAGAGGATCACCTTTCAATGGAAGATTAAGGCAAGAGTCACCTCCAAGTGTTAAAAGTAAAGGTAAACTCAAACTTGTTGAAGTTAATGATGAAGGAGAGGAAATTAGTGATGTATGTGAGTATGGAGAATCATCAAAGGTTCCTAATAAGAAAGGAAGAGCATCTACATTGGAGGTAAGAAGAACTTCAAGAGTAAGTAAGCAACCTCAAAGGTATACTTATGAATCTTTCATGAATACTCATTATGCTTTTATGACAAAAGTTGAGCAGGAAAATGAACCCACATGTTATGATGAGGCCAAAGGAGATGAAAAGTGGGAGAAAGCAATGAGAGAAGAAATGGAAGCACTACAGGATAACAAGACTTGGAATTTAGTTCCAAGTACACCAAAGCAAAAGGTAATTGGTTGCAAGTGGGTTTTTAAGATTAAAAGAAATAGTGATGGTAGTGTGTCTAGATATAAGGCTAGACTTGTAGCAAAAGGATATAATGAAACTCAAGGTGTGGACTATGAGGAAACATTCAGTCCAGTAGCAAATATGGCAACGGTGAGAACTTTGTTGGCTTTAGCTGCAAGTAAAAGGTGGAATATATATCAACTCGATATAAAGAATGCCTTTCTTAATGGTGAGTTAAATGAAGAAGTGTATATGTCACAACCAGATGGTTATGTGGATGCAAAATGTCCTAATCATGTATGCAGGTTAAAGAAGGCATTGTATGGTCTTAAGCAGGCACCAAGGGCATGGAATGCAAGGTTGGTAAAGTATCTTATGCTGCAAGGATACACAGCGAGTCATGCTGATCCTTCACTTTATGTAAAACATGTAGATGGCATGTGTGTCTATGTATGCATTTATGTGGATGACTTGTTGATTACAGGGAATGATGCAAAAGCAATTGATGAGATAAAAGGTAATTTGGGAAAAGAATTTAAAATTTCAGATCTTGGTTTGCTCAGATACTTTCTTGGGATTGAAATTGTGTATAGCGATGAAGGTATGTGGTTGATACAAAGAAAGTATATATGTGATATGCTGAAAAGGTTTGGTATGCAGGAATGTAAATTTGTTTCTACTCCAATGGAATGTAATGTAAAGCTAAGCGCAAAGGAAGGTGATGAATTGCATGATATGAATGTATATAGATCCATGGTAGGATCTTTGATTTATGCAACAAAAACTAGACCTGATATATGTTATGCAGTGGGAGTATTGTCACAGTTTATGCATGAACCTAGAGTACCTCATATGCATGCAGCAAAAAGAGTGCTTAGGTATTTGAAAGGTACCATGAACGAAGGATTATTTTATAGTCATGATGCTGATCTAACTCTTAAAGTATTTAGTGATGCAGATTGGGCTGGAAACAAAGATGACAGAAGATCCACAAGTGGATATGTGGTAATAGCAGGAAACAAGACATTAACATGGAGTTCAAAGAAACAGCCTACAGTTGCTTTATCTTCTACAGAGGCTGAGTATAGAGGTTTAGCATTGGCTACTACTGAGGTTATGTGGTTTAAAAAGTTGTTTCATGACTTGAATGTGCAGGTTGATGTACCACTGATATATGGGGATAACTTGAGCAGCATTCATATGACCTCAAATCCTATTTTTCATGCTAGAACAAAGCATATAGAGGTTCACTATCATTATGTTCGAGAGAAGGCCATGAACAATGAAGTGCAGGTTTCTTTTGTTGGAACAAAGGATCAAGTTGCAGATATCTTCACCAAATCCTTGGATGGACCAAAGCTTCAAAGATTCAACTATATTCTTGGCATGAAGGAAATACCCTTTGAAACTTGAGGGGGAGAATGTTGCGAACATTTGTTTTATGTAGGGTACAAGTTTCAAATTATGTAAATACCTTTGGGAAGTCTTTTAATACTTCAAGAAGGCTCATATTATTCATAAAATGTAGCAAAAATACCACGTGATTTCTAGAACATGGTGAGTCAAATTAGTGAGTCACAAGGGAGCTTTAGTGGTGTCCTAGTGGAAGGTCGATGTGGCTAGTTCTCAAAGTCCATCAATACTTTGCTTATTTGAGCACTTGAGTCATGTAATACCTCCATCCAAGTGTCTACCACGAATTTAGATGTATTAGGAAGGTTTTATATTAGTTTCACATGCTATAAAAAGAGGAGAAAAGTCGTGATCTTGTGGGATGTCCAAGAGAGTCATATGTGTATCTCTACACTGTTGTAGTTTTGTATGCAGAGATTGCAGAGCTTGTATCTCCCTCATTATATATCCTTGTGCATGTATCCAAATCATGTGTTCTTTGGCTTGTTAGAAAGCTCTTTAAGTATACTTCTATTCTGAAAAGTTTCAAAGTCATTGGAGTTGTGAGTTAAGAGCAGTAGTCTCTGCAAGTGATGTGTGTCCTGAGGTTCATCTCTGTTTCAAGGTCTCCATTAAAGCTGCATATTGCAGAGGTCATAGCTCATTGTGTATTTATCCATTTGAGGTGTTCTATATCTTGTTGGAAAGCTCTTAGAGTCTAGTTTATGTGTGTGAAACAGTTTTGGAAAATTCCAAGTGAGTGAAGAGAAATTATCTCTGCAAGAAAATTGGTCTGTGCATACAAGTTTGTGAAAAAGTCAACTAGGTCCTGTTGGGTTTCACCTACTTCTAGCTATACTTTGGAGATCAATAAACTCCAACAATACCTTCATAGCAGGCTTGGTCTTCATTGCCCTTTGCTTTTAAACCCCTAATACTCATTTCCTCAATGACCATCAAGGCAGCCAATTGCTCAAAATCTAGAAGAGTATCTTTGACATACAGAGATGTTATAAAACCCTTTCACAACTCATCATGACTAAGCCCACTTAAAGTAATATGCAACAAGGTCATCATCATCTAAGTGACAATCTATAGAGCCTAATGCAATCACTAACTTCTTTGATCATTCTATCCCATGAAACCAACCATCAGATTATTGTATGAGGGGATACACATCGGGAGGTACTTGAAGGTCTTTTGTAGTCTTTTCTACTTTTGGAGCCTTATGCAAGATATCATCTTTGTAGCTAGACTTTTGAGAAGGCTTGGAGCTAGACCTCATAAAGGACATCCAACAGTTGAAAGGCAAGTACACTTGAGACGAATCGTGGAAATATTCTATTATCTACCCAAAAAGAATGCAATAGGTATCTTTTAAAATTTTCTCACAAAGGATCTAGTCTAGATACATCTCCAAAGATTTGGCATTGAGCCAAAAAAGTAGTTCACCTTGACATGGAAGTTGAGGGGGTAGGGTGGTTTTTGATGTTCAATGTGTTGGTGCAAATGCCAAGCCTTCACACTAGGCTAGGCATTGGAAAGTGTGACTATGCATTGGAAGAATTTATGTGCAACTTCCAAATATTCACATGAATCATGGCTTATGGATTTTTGTCTTGAACCTTTAGTAAAAGTCAATTGACTTAGAAGAATCTTGTAAATCCACTAAACTTGTGGAGTTAGATAGAATGAGAAGCTACGAGTTCACTTAGATAGAATATCTCCTAGAATAAGGGATCACTTTTTAATGAGAGCCAAATTTGAATTCAAATTCAAATTTCAAGGTAGAAACTATAAAACCACTTTGAAATCTCGCGGCCTAGACACTCCCTTAGAGAGACATTCATTTCATCATTAGTGGAGGTTGAGGAGCATAGTGCATTGCGCACTCATCTCACAATCATTTGGCATTATTTGTTTTGCAATGATGTTGTAAATTCATGTTTCATAATACATATACATCATTAAGTATATCTGTTTGTCTTTGTGTCATTGTCACTCACAACAATGTTCTTGTCTTGTTCATATCTCAGTTATTACTCTACGATTTTCAATGTTCTATGGCTCATAGAAATCATCTATAAGTCTACTACAACTGACAAATTTTGAAGGCATTTCATTCAGCCAATTGGGAGAAAAGAATCTTGAAGTGGTCACTGGTCATTTTCTGCAAAGCTCTTATTCACTTGCAAAATTGATTGCTCTATGTATAGTCAATCATTTTAAGTGATTTCACTTGTAATCATTAGTTGTATAAGCTACTTAAATATTCCCAGAAGGAATTTTTCTAATTGCTACTGTGTTGAGAGTATTGAGCTTTAGAAGTAGCAAGTGTGTGAACCAAAATAACAAGTTTCTCATGACTTGTTACTTGTGAAGTTGTCTGTTTTGGATTAGTCATTACATGCATCATCTCCGAAGAACATAGGCACTTATTTAGTGTCTTTGGAAAGCTAAAAGGGCATACAATGCAACTCTAAAGTAACAAAGGGTAGGTACATAGTAGGATTAGCTGTATCAACTCATTTCTTAGAGTGTCCATCAATCTTTCCCAACAGTGGTTTCAGAGTGAGTTAAGGTAAAATGGGAGATGGTTTTCCTTATTTCATTGATAAATTGGACACGAACAACTGCCAAGCATGGTCCTTAAGGAAAACCTACAAGAGAGGAGCATGAAAGAATTAATTCATGGTGTGCCAAAGATGCATTAGCAAGGTCATATTTACTTAACTCTATCTCTAACTTTATTCTTCCACACATTAGAAACTCTAAGACATTCCAAGAGACTTTGGATAAATTTTCTTTATATTTTTCTTCCAACACAAGGGCTAGGAACAACCAATTGTGCATTGGGAAGAGATTGAAGTGGAACAAATTTTGAGACAAGTAATCAATGGCATCAAGGCAGATGACAAATGGAAAAGCTTCACAACTGCTATGGACTTGTACATGGAGATGTAGATTCTAGATCTTACCACACTCATGGGGAACATTTTTACCCATGAAGCCAAGCTCAACAAAAATGGAAATTCATTAGTAGGTAATAAGTCTTTTTCCTTATACACAGATAAAGGCACGTCTAAACAGATAGGGAAAAGCAAATAGATTGAGGATGAAGGTACTACCTCTCAATCTAAGTATGCAAGTAGAGGTAGGGGCAAAGGAGGTTAGCAAGATAGCGGGAGACCTTTCAACTCTTTCCCATGTAATATTTATGGTGTATCAAATCATATCATAGGTGAGTGTTACAGGAACTTCAAGAATCAGAGAGGTAGAGGTCTCTAAAGAGGTGGCTACACACAATCAAGAGAAAGATTCAACCATCATTAAGCCTAAAATAACAACTACAATAAAAATTACAATAACAATTACCAAGGAGGTTGTTGATATATTTAGGTAGTGATGTGTGTGAACAGACTAGGACCACCTGGGTACTTTTTTCCCTCTTTAGGAGGTGTTTTTTCCCTAGCTTGTATATACGCCTATTGCCCTAATGGGCTACTTATCTTTGTACATTCTCTAGTAATACGTTCAGTATTGTGTGTTGAGCTTCAAGCTTCTTCTTCTTCGTGCTGTTCATGTGCTTCCGTAGACGTCTGAACTCAACAATTGGTATCAGAGTAGGTCGTCCCTTCATCTAGGGTGCTGTCCACACTCCTCCATTTGTAGTGTCAGAATCGCATGAATTTTGGTGACCATACTCAACGTGTTTTCAAAATCAAAAGAGCTTCTTTCTTTGGTGCCCAAATCGCGATTTGAGCTCATTTCGGCCTCTGAATGCACTATCTGAGCGCTTGTGTAGGCTATTTCATCTTTTTGTGCCAAAGGTATATACCAATTTATATTCCCTAGTATAAGCATCTCAAAGTCTGCTATAGGTTTAGTGGAATTCCTCTCTAAAGTTCTATTCAACTTTTTGAGATACAGTCAATTTTTTGCATCAAGGTATTTTAGTCACTGGCCATGGCTGAAAGTAGTGATGTATTCTGTATGTTGGCTATTGAGGATAAGTTGGATGGTACCATCTACCCATTATGGGATCATATGATGCAACATGTGTTGGTTGCAAAAGGACTGTGGAACATTGTGCAGGGTGTCGAAAAACGTCCTATCATACATGCAACTGTTTCAATTGCAGGTACTAAAGCTGATGTAAAAGGTTTCAAAGATGATGATATTCTGCATATTCCTGTTCGTGTTGCGGTTGCAGAGCAGATTCACTAGGATGGAAGAGATGCCCAGGCACACACATTGATAGCTTTGTCTATCAAATGTGCCATTGTTCCTCACATTCACTCTTGCAGAATAGCTAAGGATGCTTGGGATATACTTACCACATTGTACCAAGCTAGGAATGAGGCTCATGTTACTTACCTCCGAAAACAGTTGGAGAGTGAGAACATGTATGAAGGTGATTCTATGGACAATTTCCTAACCAAGATCAAAGACTTGAAGGAACACTTGATTTTTGCTCATGAGGTTATACCAAATAGCTCACTTATATCGATCGTTTTGAACGGTCTTCCTGATTCATATGAGAGAGTTTTGCTTAAACTCTTTGGTTGATGATGAAAGGCAACACAAATGCCTTATCATTTGAGGAGTTAGTCTCTATTCTGTTGTAGGAAGATCACTCCAGGCAGAACAGGTCCATTATACAAGTTGCAGATCAAGCTTTCCTAGCGAGTCAGAAGGGCAAAGAAAAATGGAGCTCTTCAACTAGTAAGCAAAAATTTGCTAATTTTGCACATTCGAAGAAGGAAGATAAAGATGAGAAGAAATCAAAAAAGCAGAAATTCTTTTGTAAGTACTGTAAAGGTAATGATCATATCATAAAGAACTGTCCAAAACTGGCTGCTAAAGAGGCAAAGAAGAAAGAGGATGGAATGGTTGTTGCAGAGGCCTCTACGCCAAAAACATAGTCTGCTAATCTTATGCAGAAAGAAGAATGGGCGTTTACTACTGTCTGCAGTTTTGACCCATCTTCTCATGAGTAGTGCATGTCTGCAGTAGACTTAGATGTATGGTGTTTTGACAGTGGGGCGACCATACATACTACCTTTGCAATAACTTCAAGGGTAGATCCTAGAATCTCTCTGAGCTAAAGAAGACTTGAAAAGCCGACTGTTTTCAGTAGCACAAAAGTGGAAAGATAATCATCAAATACTTTGTCTCTGTTTTAAGAGATCCAATTGTATGAAAGAGAATACTTCCATGCTACCATAGAGTTCAAACATCTTTTTGTATTGCACATGAAAAAAATATTGCCTCTCGCTATTCAACTAGATCGCATGCCTTATAGATAAATATGCATGAGAACATGAACTTAAAAAGTTTGTTTAACAATCCTTTTTTGATGCGAATTTAATGTTTAATGCCTCCATAAACGAGATTGTTTACTGAAACATATTTTGTTATAAGCCTTTGATTCGTCTTTGCTGTTGAACGCCTCTCATAACCGTTAGTGGTTGATATTACTCATTCTTGTAAACTATGACGAGCAGCTATTGAAGAATTATGAGAAGGCATATTCTTAGTTTACTCTCTCTACAAATGCTCAAATATATTAGCCGTAGCACATAAGTTCCCGAATTTAAATGTGTGCTTAGCAAGGAGCAATTGGATACTTCAAATTTTCTCTCAAAGCATAATGGAGAAACGTACTCTTCTTCAACAACTCTAAGATTTGGCTGGAGTTCTACAAGAGTGCGAGGTCAAAATGATGTTGCATCCACATTTTCGCATAGGGTATAACATTTATACTTTGGTTGGAGAGGATAAGAAGCCAAAGTGGGATTGATTGGAACTTGAATCCATTTCACAGGAAAGGGCACGTACTTTCTTCTCGTCTAGAAACAAAGATGAAGAGAAGGAATTGAAACGTTTTGATGGCTGAAAGGGATTTTATGATGGCAAATGAACTATTATTGAAACCGCTAAGAGAACTCGAGGGAAAAGCTTAAATTTAGATTATGATGAACCCTCGAACATGTTATTAGTCTTGTGGTTCATCAGAAAGCCTCAAATGTCAAGGCATGATTGGAATGTCACTCGCTCTTCATGGAAGCAAATATGCATCTCAAAGTTGACCTCCTAGTATTGAAATGTCACATCTGTCCTTTCACCCTCCTGTTTACGAAATCCATGACAACGTGCACAGGCTCCCATACCACTGTTGACTAGATCTTGCAGATGCACATATGCAGAGATAGTACAAACATAGAATCTCACAAAAGTACAACAAAATAAAGAGAGACAACATATTGAACACAAGATTGGGTATAATCTCCTCCTACAAACTCTCATAGATGAGTCTATCAGATTATTTTTATTTATAGGTATGTCTCATTATGTCTTGAATAGAAAATACATGAGGGTGAGTCTTTGAAGAGCATGCATTCATGAAAATTTCCTTTATTTAAAAAATTGTTGCTTTCTAAGGGATCTACTATTTTTGATAAAAATGCCGCTTTTTAAGTAATCTGCTATTTTTTCAAAAAATATCTAAAATACTATCTTTTAATGATATTATAAAATATATGAATCCACGTGCGTGCATGCCCTTATGATTCTTCACCTACAAAATCAATACACAATCACATTAAAAACATCGAGACATTGAAATTCATATAGCATTTTATTATTCCATAAAGTATAGCACCATACTTTCCATAAATGAAGCAAACTTATGAACTCTCGTTGTCTTTATTCTCATTTGAAATTTCTTGTTTTCCTTTGAACTTGCATCTTATTCTAGATGAAGAGTATTTTCTCCCTTCTTCTAGATCAGATCACCATTGGAACCTCTACCTTCTCTTGTTCTTCATTTTCCTTGATTCCTTCCTCTTTCTCTACCATACCTTCATAGCAGGCTTGGTCTTCATTTCCCTTTGCTTTTAAACCTCTAATATTCATTTCCTCAATGACCATCAAGGCCACCAATTGCTCAAAATCTAGAAGAGTATCTTTGACATACAGAGTGGTTAAAAAAGCCTTTCACATCTCATTCTCACTAAGCCCATTTAAGGTATATGCAACAAGGTCATCATCATCTAAGTGACAATCTATAGATCCTAATGCATTCAATAACTTCTTTGTACATTCTATCGCATGAAACCAACCAACAGATCATTGTATAAGGGGATACACATTGGGAGGTACTTGAAGGTCTTTAGTAGTCTTTTCTACTTTTGGAGCCTTATGCAAGATATCATCTTTGTAGCTAGACTTTTGAGAAGTCTTGGAGGTAGACCTTATAAAGGATATCCAATAGTTGAAAAGCAAGTACAGTTGAGAGGAATCATGGAAATAGTGTATTATCTACCCAAGAAGAATGCAATAGTTATCTTTTAAAGTTTGTTCACAAAGGATCTAGTCTAGATAAATCTCCAAAGATGTGGCATTGAGCCATGAAAGTAGTTCACCTTGACATGGACGTTGAGGGGGGAAGGTGGTTTTTGATGTTTAGTGTCTTGGTGCAAATGCAAAGCCTTCACACTTGGCTAGGCATTGGAAAGTGTGACTAGGCATTGGAATAATTTATGTGCAACTACCAAAGATTAACATGAACCATGGCTTATGGATTTTTGTCTTTAACCGTTTGTAAAAGTCAATTGACTTTGAAGAATCTTGTAAATTGACTAAACTTGTGGAGTTAGATAGAATGAGAAGCTACGAGTTCACTTAAAGAGAATATCTCTTCGAAGAAGGGATCACTTTTAAATGAGAGCCAAATTTGAATTCAAATTCAAATTTCAAGGTAGCAACTATAAAAACACTTTGAAATCTCGCGGTCTGGACACTCCCTTAGAGAGGCATTCATTTCATCATTAGTAGAGGTTGAGTAGCATAGTGCATTGCGCACTTATCTCACAATCATTTGGGATTATTTATTTTGCATTGATGTTGTAAATTCATCTTTCATAATACATATACATCATTAAGTATATCTCTTCGTCTTTGTGTCATTGTCACTCAAAACAATGTTCTTGTCTTGTTCATATCTCAGTTATTACTCTACCATTTTCAATTTTCTATGGCTCATAGCAATCATCTATAAGTCTACTACAACTAACAAATTTTGAAGGCATTTCATTCAGCCAATTGGGAGAAAAGCATATTGAAGTGGTCACTTGTTATTTTCTGCAAAGGTCTTAAAAATTCAGGGGTAATGTTTCACTTGCAAAATTGATTGCTCTATGTATAATCAATCATTTTAAGTGATTTCACTTGTAATCCTTAGCTCTATAAGCTAATCAGATATTCCCTAAAGGAATTTTGCTAAGTGCTACTCTGCTGAGAGTATTGAGCTTCAGAAGTAGGAGGTGTGTGAACCAAAATAGCAAGTTTCTCATGACTTGTGACTTGTGAAGTTGTCTGTTTTGGATTAGTCATTACCTGCATCATCTCCAAAGAACATAGGCACTTATTTAGTGTCTTTGGAAAGCTAAAAGGGCATACAATGCAACTCTAAAGTAACAAAGGGTAGGTACGTAGTAGGAATAGTTGTATCAACGCATTTCTAAGAGTGTCCATCCATCTTTCCAGGCAGTGGTATCAGAGCAAGTAGGTATCATCCATCTTTCTTGAACATGGTAGGTATCATCCAAGAGAATCAGTGCTACTGCTCTCGTATGAAGGATTAGCACAACTCGAGACAATTGAGGGATTTTCATCTGATCAACTAAATACTGAAGGCCAGTAACTTCTAAGAGCTAAACGATCAATTGGAGACAATCTGATGGTTCAGAGTGATATATTATAAAATATGGCATCCAGACACTTCTAAGCTAGTTTGAAGTGGTGAAGTGTTGTCACAGAGAACAACTCTTACGAAAACATATGGATGTGAAAATTTTGGATGATCACTCAATGAGATTAGTGTGCTATAGAGTTATGCTGATTTGATTGCCTATGAATTCTACACCAGTACTCTATTACAATTAGTGACTAATTTAGAATCCACTTTTGAGCATGCTGCTCCTGATCTAAAGGTGGACTCAAAGGAGAGATATGATGATTAGATCTTCAAGGAATTATCTACTGCTGGACACACGCAGAGGGTATGTAAGGAGGAAGCAAATAGAGTATGGAAACTTGATGCTACTAATCTCAAGGTAATACTATTTTTCCATACTGTTTTCCTCTTTTATCTGAAACACTGTGCTCATAATCTTTGGAGGAGTTTTATCACGAGTAGTTTTGGGAAAGAATTGTCAAGCATCTCCTAGTTGGCTCGCATCCATCGTTTCTACGTCCTTTCCATGATCCTGATGACACCATTATCTAGCGTCACATATGCGACACTCTTAATGTGTCATATATGCAACTCTCACATTAGCGACGCTTTAATTAACGTCGCTAATAGCTTCGGAAATAGCATTGTTCAAAGGACGAAGGATGCTCTAAGCTCACAGCCACTAAATGGGCAATCTTGTAGTGATCGTAGTGTGTTACATCAATCGTCACTATGCCCATACATTCTTTGTAGTGTTCAGCTCGAATTAAGTCGCAATAACTAGTGAAATAAGGTATTTCGATAAAATTTTCGTATCGAAATAACAATTCAAGTTTATGGAAAAAATTAAATCCTAAAGTTCTACCCATGAGTTTTAGTCAGAAAATCAGCATCGCTTATGAGACTTGCATATTACAGAACCTGTTGGAAACAATAAAATTGATAAATATAATCAACAAAACGATGTGAGGATAGTTCACCTGATCTATGAGTTCGTTGATTACGGTTCAAATGATGGGGTTCCGTTCACAAAATTTGAATGCGGATGGCTAGGCTCAAGTTTGTTATGGCATTGAACGCATCCATTGCGCAGAAAAGAAAAGGAACTTGGACTCTTCAAAGTCGAGTACACCGTCACCATCAGTCTCTAAGAACGAGAAGGACGATTTCTGCGATAAGCTGCCTCAAGGAGGATTTCTTGGGATAACCCGCGTGATGCTTGTCTTGCCATAATCGAGTATATCAAGTCAGTTTAAATAATTGAGTATATCAAGTCAGTTTAAATAAATAATTGAGTGACATCCGAATCTGGTCCTTTCAGGTCTGTGAAGTCCTGGACTTGTTCAATAGCTCGCGCTGTCATCCTAAACTTGATGCGCATCTTTCGTATCAAAGACCATCTGGCGTATCAAAACCAGGTGTTTTTTGAGGACAGTGTCAGATTGGTACTTTCTCTTATTAATTATTGAAACAGATCTAAATGCATATTATACGTATATGCTCTATGACGTTTAAAAATTTCTTATTATTTATTGAATCAGGTCTAAATGCCTTCTATGACGTGTAAAAAATTTCTCATATGAATGACAGGCTGGGATTGATAATTTATCTATCATTTTATATGGATCTATATTTATATTATATGTTTATGCATTCTATAAATCTAATCCAGATACATCTTCCAAGATTTGGCATTAGAGCAAGAACGTCGTTCACCTTCACATGGACTTTAGGGGAGGGGTTGTTAGACATGGTCAATACCCCACTCTCATGGACTTGGCAGCATGCGTAGAAGATAGTTTAGCTTTGAGTGGACGCTGAGGGGGGCGAGGTGTTACATATGCTCAATTTTCCATCCTTATGTACGACCACGATTGTGCCATGACGCTCTATTTCTTAAGGATCCAATTATGAGGAGAAGCCATGTTAGAGAGTTCTCCAAAGAGAGGAGCACACTCATATGGAGGCAAGGAGGAATGATCTTATTCTTCTTCTATTACATTAACAAAATATACAAGATTGACCTAATACAACAATAGAACTAGTGCAATATATGAATAACAACACATAAGGAAAATCCTTATATATGCAAATGAGTGAGCTCAAAAGAGAAAGCGGTCCCATTACTCTCAATAGATAAATCCAATAAAGCTCATGAAAGTATCCCTCACATATAGTGGCACGACAATTATGCATGTCCATGAAATTAAAACAGTGATATGTGTCAGCATAGATCATGACATGTTAAGCTTAATATCTCAACACTCCCCCTCAACCTCAATACCATGTCTTGTAATCTAAGCATCTTCTAAAACTTCATCATGAACTTTTCTACTCCAATTTCTTAGGTGAAAATATCAGTTACGTACTCATTTCTCTTAATATAGACAAATTCCATATCACCTGCTAATACCTTTTATCTGAGGAAGTGATAAACTACCTTGATATGCTTTTTTCTAGCATGAAAAACAAGATATCATGCTAAGTGAATGTTGCTAAGGTTATTACAATAAATGATGATTGGATTCTGCATTTCCACACCTAAATATGTAATTAGAATCCCTACCCATGACTCTTCGCATGTTTCCATACCTGTAGTTAGTAGGCCCTTGACCTAAGTTAGTCCCCCTAGTTGCTTGTTTGAATGCGTTTGATTAATGTTTAGTGTAGACATACCTAACACATAGAGTCCTGTGTAAGCACTCTACATTGCTCTAAGTTTCCATCATTCTTCATTGATCATATCTTACAAAAATATTTTACTATTTGGATCTTTAGAAATTTAACTAAGTTAACGAAAGCTGGTTTAGGTCTTCGATCAATTCTCTGCATAATATGAGAGAACAAAGTTCAAGAGTAAAGAAGTATCTATCCATTTACACCAAATGAAGAGAAAATGTGGCATGTCTTGAAGGTATTGGTTCTCCGAGTAGTCTGTTTAAGAAATTCTATCTAAGTGAATTGCCTTGCATTGGCAAGGCCTTAGAGTCTAGTTTGTGTGTGCAAATGTTCTTAAATTCAGTCTACATATTCTCAAAGATTCGATCATTTCATTAATGAGAGGTTCTATGAAGTTGCCAATGATGACACTATATCTTCAAGGATACATAAGGAAGATGCAAATTCTCCCAAAAATGGTATGAGAGATATTCGACACTTTCCAAGTATTCAAGAGGAAGCTAAGAGGACTCCCAAGGACTTTGTAGGAAGAAGTGTTGCTAGATCAAACTCAAAGGCACATACCAAGCAAGGGGAGCCCAATAGTGATGAAGGAAGACATAAGCATCATCCGTTGGATACATCTTGAAGATCAGAGGTATATCTCGTATTATTATTCAGTTCCTCTACATGAAAGGGATTTAGCAGAGTGCATTGGAAATCAGCATGTGAAAGTATAGCATTCAAACCGAGAAGTTGAACAAGAATAATTATTAGCCATGGAGGTTTAGGATCTCTAGTTATCTTTAGGGAAAGGGATTATGGGGTCTCATCAATTGCATACACACAAGACCTGGATTAGGAGAGAATCAAACTCCTCATCAATTAAGGAATTTCAACTAGTTGAATAGAAGGCATAAGAGGGTCATCTTCATAATTTCATAGCACATTACCAATGCCATGATTGGGCAAATAAAATACTTAGATACCTCCATGAAAGTATGGGAAACACTAGAGAGACTCCGCTCTACATGGACTATGTTAGCATTTTAGCAATGTCAAGTGTGGGAACTCATGTTAAATTGAAGTGCCACATCACTCACACATTCTGATAGGATATATAACCACTGCTCCACGAGTTTCCTCAGCTCTTTTCTTACCTAAATGATGGAGAAAAGTCGCATTCATTTGGAGGGTATTTTTGAATTCAAATCTACAACTACCCTTTTGAGCATTATATAAGCAAATACATGGAGCAAAGTCATGGCCATCCTCCTCTACCATTTGAGCACTTGTAGGCTCTCATTAGGAGTATTTACTCCAGGTCTTAGCTAGCCCCTAGCTAAGCAAGCCCCTTGCATGCTGGAATTTTCTCATCGGAAGTGATCTTGGATCACCCATATCTCTTCGTGTAGTAGTTGGATTCATTTCGAAGATAACACATTTTGTTCCTATCATTGTAAGAATTATTTCGGATATAATCTTAGTATAAACTGTTCATTATCCTTGAGTATATTGAGTTTGAAAGCTCTCTATTATGATCTCTACATATTCCCAAGTATATGTGTGTTGGTAGGTACACATAGGTGCAAGCTACCTCTTTGGACAATTTTTGGTCTGTCTTTTGAAGGGAGGTTGATATGCCTAACATTATCCAAATTGAGTGATCTTTGGCTTCTTCGAAATCCCATACTATCTTATTCTACTGTGCAAAATGTCATAGGTTCACACTTCACGAACAGAGAGCAATTAAAGTTTTGGTGGATTGTGGTAATGAATTGTTTGGTACTAGGAAGGGCCTATCGTTCTTCTTCTACAAATTGGAGTTGATATAATCCATCAATGGTATCAAAGATCATCATTGCGCATTGAGGACATTAGTAAGATGCCTTGAATTTGCTTGAGAGCCTAGGATGGAAGCGAAGACCAACAAGATTTGAAGAAGGACTTGAAGCAACCGGGAGCTTCTATCATCATCAAAAGTTCATGACAAGTGGAGGCTCTTGTGGGAAGGGAACATATCATTTTTTCTCACATCTATCACACTCCAAGGAAGGATCAGGAGCCACTTTATAGTCTCATACATAATTGGATACTATAATACTCAGATTGAGAAGCTTGAAAAAAGCAACCTATTATTCATATGAGCAATTTTTATAATGTATATACACATAATATACATATATAGATCTAATTCTATCAATAATGATAGAGAAATGATCGATTTGAGATTTTCATAAAAAAACACCTATTTTTGATAGGCTAAATGCTACTTAATGTCGCACCACCTCTTCAACAAGTCCATGACTTTACACAAGGCAAAAGGACAAGTTTGGTGAGATCCTGCTGTAGCCTCCATCCACGTGTCTATCACCCATAAGAAATGATAGAGAAATTGGGAATCTATTAAAAATGATAGAGAAGTTTCAAATCGATCTATAAAAAGTTAAACTCGATTCAAGTACCTATATTCCCTATATGACAACCTTGATCTCAAACGGCAATGCAAGTAAGCTTATGCCGAATTCCACAGGAATATAATTTAGTTCATCTAAACACTTATGAAACCTTAAGAACATATATCTCGAGTGATTATAATGGAAAGTGGATGCAAGATGAGTAGAACATGAACTCAAATCATTTCAACACAAGATAATACCTCTAATACATTGGAAATCAAACACCGCACAAGAAATAGATTGTTCTATCAACCCATGCACTCCCTATATGGAGCTTAGATGGTGATCTACATAGAAGTTAGGTGAAGGGATATTAGGTCAACACAATGGGTACTAAGATGAATCTACTATTTGTGTTTCTTAACCTCTCTTAATGTTGATCCTCACAGAGGACCAATCCCGAATCTAATGGCTTATAATTAATATTCCTAACTATCCATCTAGAGTCAAGTATAGACCTCATTTGACCTCAAAGTTAGGAAACTACCAATCTCAAAGCTTGTCACATGGCTTGTTCTCGGAATGAGGACCTTACAAAGTAGAGTGTTATGGAACAATGGTGGTGCTACATAAGAATGATGCATTGAGCATATCTAACACCCCCTCAATTTCCCCTTGCATGTGAACTATGTTCTAGGCATGCTTCCAAGTTCTCCATGAGAGTCGAGCATTGACCATGTCTAACACACCCCCCCCCCCCCCCCCCCCCTTTTCTTAATGTCCACGTGAAGGTGAACTACTTTCCTGACCAAATAACAAGTCTTCAAAGATGTCTCTAGAGTACATCCATAGAATGCATATACATATAATATACATATAGATGTATAAAAAATGAAAGTCAAAATTTTCAATGCCAGCCTCTTATTCATATGAGAAATCTTTATGAAACATATACAAACAATATACATCTAGATCTGATTCTATAAATATACATATAATTCGAGACTGTCATAAAAAAACACCTGTTTTTGATAGCCCCTTGACGCTGCGCCACCTCTTGAACAAGTTCACGACATATAAAATCGTGCTGCATATAAAACATATATGTATACATCTTATTCTATACATATAATATACATCTAATAATTGTATACATATAAATCGAATTCTATACATGTTTTTGATAAGCCGTTGACGCCGTGCCACGTCATAAAGAAATCCACGAGTGAGCCTGCGTCAGCGAGGGATGTCACCCTCGTCTCGGCCATTGAAAGTCGGCTTGGATTATGTGAACTCAGTCTTAGTTCACGGATGCAGATAGCGGCCGCGCTGTACTACGAGCGGCTCCCGTATGCTTTGCAGCAGGAGCATCGTAATCTTTTCCAAGGATTGGACAAAAGTGGAGATGGCCGCATCGGTAAGGTGGAGCTTCTTGAAGCGGGTTATCCCAAGAAATCCTTCTTCTCCTTCTTAGACAATGATGGTAACGGCCTACTCGACTTTGAAGAGTGCAAGTCCCTTTTCTTCCTCACGAAGAACAAGGCGGGAGTGTGCGACGGATGCGGAGAGCCGCTTTTGGAGTCATACTATGGATGCGTTGAATGCCATGCCTTCGATATCTGCGCTAATTGCTACGGAGCTCGTAACAAACTTCATCCTGTTCATCCGCATTCAAATTTTGTGAAACGGAGGCCCATGACTAGTTCCGTCATGAAAAACTCATAGATCAGGTGAATCATCCTTAGCTCCTTATTCTATAATGATACGTCCCGCCGAATTCTTCTTGCAGAGTATATGATTCATATTGATACTGAGCTGTCTAGAAAATTTTGTATGTACGTCGCCATTGAGCCTCATAGCAAACTACGATCTCGATGTTCCCCAAAACATCGCGAGGCCTAGTATAGAAGAGTCCATGCTGGCAATAAGTTGTTAATTTGCTCTGAGATTCGGCGATGCCAAAGCATTGTTCCACGATGTATGCAAAATAAGCATTCTCGTAACTGTTGTCTTTGCAGAGGTTTTTTATAGAGGCACACAGAGGAAAGAGCAGACAGTAAAGATTTTGAAAGATTTTTCTACGTGAAACTGCTAACACAATTTCCTTAGTGCTAGCATGAAACTTAGAAAAGGGTAGGTTTTGGAAGTGAAAACCCATTGAACGTTCAGTTTTCGAGTGAAGAGTGAGTGAAGATACGTAGCAGTGATCTGATTTTCATGGATCAGGTCTGAGTTCAGAAACCTCCGGTGAAATAAATCTTGAACTTTCATATGCAAGACTTTCATATGCGAGACTGTGATTTTGCAGAACTTTTATATGCAAGACAGTGAAAATCAGTTTCACACACCTAATGCTTCTTAAGCTCAATACTCTCAGCACAATAACAATTAGAAAACTTCCATCTAGGAATATCTAAGTAGCTTAAAGAGATAATTATTACGAGTGGTATCACTCAAAATGATTGACACATAGAGCAATGAATTTAGCAAGTAAAACCTTGCCCCCGACTTTTCAGGACCTCTGTTGAAAATGACCAATGACCACTTCAAGATGCTTTTCTCCCAATTGGCTGAATGAAATGCGACAATTTGTCAGCTTGTAGTAGACTTAAAGCTGATTCCAATGAGCCATAGAAATTTGAAAGTGGTGGAGTAATGACTGAGATATGAGCATCACAAGAACACTTTTTTGAGTGACAATGAAAGAGACACCAATAGATATACTTAATGATGTATATGTATTATGAAACATGAATTTACAACATCATTGGCAAAGAAATAATGCCAAAGGATTGTGACATGAGTGAGCAATGAAGTGAGATTTCAAAATGTTTTTATAGATGCTACCTTCAAATTTGGCTCTCATTAAAAAGTGATCCCTTATTCTAGGAGATATTCTCTCTAACTGAAGTCGTAGCTTCTCATACTATCTAACTCCATGAGTTTAGTGGATTATCAAGATTCTTCCAAGTCAATTGACTTTTACAAAAGGTTAAAGATAGAAATCCTTAAGCCATGGTTCATGTGAATCTTCAGAAGTTTCACATACATTCTTCCAATGCCTAGCCAAGTGTTAAGGCTTGGCATTTGTACCAACAGCTCCCTCTCAAGCCAAACATCTTGGCTTGGTCTTCTTCATTGATCCTCTTGAATGTCTTGCAATCCAATCATAGCTTTAAACTTGCTAATCTTAGTACCATCAAGTACTTTGGTCAATAAGCCAACCCAGCGTCTGTGTGTGTGTGAGAGAGAGAGAGAGAGAGAGACTCTTGGCGTTGGTGAAGGAAGCGGCTAAGACCTAGGTAAATTGGGCAGAAATTATATTCCGAAAATTAATGAAAGAAGTCGAGAGATTATTCCGATGGACTGGAAGGGCACTTAACGTAGTACTAGGCTCCAAGGTGGGAGTGATCTTCTCGGTACTTTTTTCAACTCCGGAATACTTACCTCGAGAATACACAATATTGTTGGTGCATGTCAATCATCAATTGAAGGTTTATGAAGAAATGAAGTCAAGAAATCAAGAAGAGAACAAATTTAGAATTTTGAAGAAAGGACATACTCAGAAATCCAAAGCTATGTACACATATGTACATTAGTTCAGATATAGCTGACTCACACTTTTGATTAGTCATAAGCTTGTACATATTTGCCTATAAATGTTTTGAAAAAAGTCGGGGCATATAGAATAGAGAATAGGAAGAGAAAAATCAGTTGTAGAAAGTGTCATTGGACACATGAAATTTAGTTGAAGTTATATCTTCAATGTAGTTGTAACTTTTCTGAGAAATCAAGAAAATCTTGCGCCATATGTTTTGCTGTCTGCTACTTCTGTAGTTAATCTTTTGAGAAATCCTTCTGAACATATCTAAGTCCATAGTTAATCAATCTATGGCTAGAATTTGAGAGTCTAATTGTCATCAGGTTAAGAGAATTTTGCATAGGAACATTCATATGTGATGATGTTTTGAGAGTCGACAAAACTGGCGCAGATTTCATGTTCAGGGAAGTGAACATTGCTCAGTGTATGGTGTAAAGTTTTACACAACTGAGGGCTCAAAATCTAAGTTGCAAGGTAAGCCATCTATGGCTAAAAGATCTTGATCAAACGGGTTCGACATTAGGAGAACTATAGCTAAGAAGTTGCAGGTGTCAAAGTCGCTACTGCAGAGAAGGTGTTTTACACATAGGTAAATTGTTTGTGTGATTTCTCAGAGTATACTGAATCACTTGCAGAGATTTAAGTTGGAGAAGATGCGCAACCTTAAGGAGAAGCATTGTGCAAAGTTTTATCAAAAACTTTACAGGATTGATTAGTCAATGAGTGATTAATCTGAAACAGAATTTTCAGAGAAGTGATTTCTTCACAGTTAGTCAACTTCTTGGTAATGTGTTAGTGGATTTCCAAAATTATGTGGAGTCTAAAGTTATTCTTGGTCTAGAGGTGGTCTAATACCAAGGATAGCTTGTTCTTTTGGAGATTAACACTGTCCATTAGTGGTATCAGAGCAGGTTGTGTCAAAATTAAGGAAAGGAAGACTCCGATTGCTGCAGACATACAAGTTCTACATTTCGAAGGTTCAGAAGGATAAAGTGTTGAAGAAAAATTGAAGGGAGACACGCAAAGATTATCAAAAGGATCAGAAGAAGCAACACTCGAAGTTAAGGTACATTTATTCCTTGTAAAGTCTAAAGTTTTGAGACTACAGTTGAAGCAAGGATGGGAGATAGTCTCCAAATTGAAAAGTTGGATAGAGAGAACTATCCAGCTTGGTCTATGAGAATGGAAGCTCATCTGATGAGCAAAGATTTGATAGCATACATTAGAGGTGAAGAAGAGAAGCCTCAGTTCAGAGATCCTAGTGTTCCAACTAGGGAAGAATTGTCAGATCTAAAGAATTGGATGAAGAAGGATGCTCAAGCAAGGAGCATAATCTACATGGCAGTCAATGACTATTTGCTTCCTCACATTAGAGGACTTGAAAGTGCAAGTGACATTTGGAATGCTTTGGAAGAGCATTTGCAAAACACAACCAAATCAAGGAAGGCTTCACTATGGGCAGAATTTACTAGTTTCAAAAAGAAGGTCTCACAATCAATCTCTGATTATGTGACAAAGATGAAGGACATTGCAGATTCTCTAGGTGCAGTGGATGAAGATATTGAAGAAGATAAATTGGTAAGACAAATTCTCACAGGGCTAAGAGGAGATGAGAAGTGGAAGCCCTTTATTTTGTCTACAGAACTTTCATTAGATCACTTTACTCCTGATTTGAATCAATTGTGAGGTCATATGCTAACTTTTGAGAATGATGTCAAAGGAGATGTTGATAAGAGTGCAGGTCATGCAATGTACTCTAAAGACAAGAAGAAAGCTGTAATAAAGTAAGTTGGTGATCTAGGGATCCGATTGGTTCAGACAGATCTGAAATCGGATTCCGTTTGGTCATTCGTTTGTGTGGCCAAAGATCTCGAGTCTAGACTTACTGGTAGGTCATTTACTCTTGTAACCAAGTAATCCACTTAGCCTAATGGTTAAGACTCAAGGGTGTGAAGGACGAGGTCTTGGGTTCAATCCCCATGAGGTACATGGGAAGAGTATTTTGCCCAAAGAGCTCTAGAACCTTCTAGAAGCATCCACTAGACACTTGGCGCACATGTAGTTACATGGCTAACACTTGGATGATTAGCATTCACCTGCCCAAGAAGGTAGTCCCCTGGAGAGAGCTATATATAGAGGCATTTGGTTGGGAGGAGAGTCATCTCTCTAGCATGTGGTGGTCGTAATCTTCGTTCTCTTGCATTGGTATCAGAGCCATCTCCATAGCTCTCACCTTCATCAATTTGCTCTTTTCATCTTGCGTGTGCATAAGATCTTCTAGGACGAAGAAGGTTGCTCGCGGCCGCCTTGAGAAGAGTGTAGAATTGGTCGTGTGCTGCCTTAGCTTAGGAAAAGCATAGCAAAAGGCTAAGGACATCTCTGTTGTGGGCGACAGGATTCGAACCCTCGTCACCCCGTTCAGAGGACGCTGCTCTATCCATACGGCCTAGCAGGCGTTCGCGAAGTCGCTCCGAGAGTAGCTGATTTTATTCATGACCGGCGCTGTTGAAGACTACAATAAGGAGCTTAAAAGGAGAAATAAGTACTGAGTTGCAGCGACGGATTCGAACTCCCGCTCCCCTGTTAGGAGCGCACTGCTCTATCCACAGGAGCACATCGTCCGCGTGAAGGTTATCTGCAGCAGATATTATTGACCAAAGTCCGCGCTGAAGAAGATCCCGATCAGGAGATCAAAAGGTTAATTCTCTTTGCTGTTGGTCCGCGGGTTATCGAACACACGACCTCTGGTTAGAAGCTATTCCGCCTATCCAGAAGGCCACAGACGTTCTCGCAACCATCATTGAGAACGTATCTGATTATGGTCAGTTCGCACTGAAGCAGACGTTGTCCAAAAGTTCAAGTTCCATCAGTTTCGATCATATCTCTGCTCTGATAATCCCGAGCCGAGATCATCTCATTTTGATTAACCTTTGGAGTTTGCTGATTACCCCAACCGAATCCGATTGCGTATCTTTGGTGAGCAAATCTGAAGACTACCAAAGTTTTAAGCAAAGTTTGATGGAAGTGGAGTTGTGGAGTAAAGATCCGGAGGTCTTTGGTGATCAAAGTTAAACCAACTTTGAATTCGGACCAAAGTATTGAGAGAATCACTTTTCCAAAGGATCAAGGGAAGGACGTAGCTCTATGTGGAGATAATTATTTTCCAATTTTTGCTTGGCCTTAATGCTTGATTTATTTTGTTTTCATTATTCTACACTTAATCCTAGATGCACATTGAAATAGCCAAGATTTCAATTGATTAAGTCTAGATTAGAATAATGAATTAATCCATTTCTCATTCCAAGCATTAGTTTGCATTAAGGAAAGACTTGATTTCAAAAAGATCCTTGTGCATCAAAGAATGTATTTTGGTAGTTTAAATACATATTTCCTTTCCATTGAGTAAGTTTTCTATTGCACCTCAAGGGTATGTTTTTATATCATGGTGCATTAGGAAAAAGGAAAGGATATACATGCATCAGGATTGCATGATATACATTCTTACTACAAGCAAAAAATCATGCATCAAGCTCATGCATGATTGTTGTATTATTTTGGGCATGCAAAGAACATGCATGCATACGCATGTGAGCATATGCTTTTGCATGTAGATACATGCATTTGCATGATAGAATGGAATGTTGTTTGCAAGTAGATATGAAAAGGTACTCTTTTAGTATTTAGCTTACTTTATAAAGCTCGCAGTTTGACATTAGGGAAGACCAAGGACTAGTTAGTTGCAAAGACATACTAGTTCTAGTTTGCAACTCAAGTAATTAGTCGATTTCTTCCCAAGTCGATACTCTGCTATCAAAGACAAATACTTAATGACAATTAAGTATGATAGATGTCTTGCTAGGTATAAGTAAGCACTAGGAGAAAGTTAAGTAATAAATTTTCTTGATAACCAAGAAAATTTAATTACTTGCAAACTCTTTTGTGATGTATGATGACTCTAAGTCCCAGATGTACTTAGAAAGTCATGCGGCTAAGCTTTACTTGATTAGTTATACTTTATGTAACTTCTCAAGCATCCCAAGGTTGGATGAGAACGTCCACTATATTTCCAAGTTCCATGAGTACTCTTCTATTTAGAAGATTTCGAAAGTTTAAAGAAGTTTCTTTGTGGTTTCAAGATTTGTATCTCATGATGAAACCTCGGTAAGTAACTTTTTGGAATTGCGATATGAAATAGTCAAGCCTTCTATTTCATGTGAGATCATTCTCCTAACATGTTTAAGATGAATTTATTTTTGGTAAGGTAGATGTTCCAAGTAGAGGATCTTAATTGATTCATGAACTCTTCCCAAAATACTCATAAATTCATAGTATATGATAGGTCCAAGGAATGATGAAGGCAAAACCTCTTTAGGATATAAATGTTTTGCCAAGATATAAAGGTACCAAGCTTTTATAAATTTTCATTTGATTTCATCCCAAGGGGTGATGGAAATCAAAGGTTAAACCTCAACATCAATTGATCCTTGACGCCAATAAAAGGATGTTAGGTTCTATAGTTGCATCTCTGGTAAATGATGCAACTAGCTAAGCAATCTTTAGGAAAATAATATAAGTTCCTAAAGACTTGAAGCAAGTGTGAACTTTTCATTTAGGAGTAGAAAGTTCCAAGAAATGGAACTTAAATCCATGAACTTCTCCTAAACAAGTTATAAAGTTCAAAGTTGTGTTCACAGTAACATTACTATTGGATCAATCATCAATAGATGCTTGGACTTTAAACATAATTTTGATTGGTGAAATATGTTTAAAGGACTCTAGTAACATCTGAAGATTGACCAATAATAATGAGTTTTGTATCAAACTCAAGAATAGAAGTCGATATCACATAAATGAAAGTTCAACTTAAACTTTCATACTCGCGAATGTGATATTTCATCTCTAGTTTGATACTCAAGAAATAAATACAATTGAATCAGTAAATTTTTTGGATATTATTTGAAAGAATTTCTTTCAAATATTCTTTTTGCAAAAGATTCCAAGATGAATCATTTGCTCAAGTTATTTGATTCCCTAGAAGGAATCCCAAGTCTTTGAAAAAATGGCATTCTTTCAAGTTTTGAGAATGAAATTCTTCATACTCTAAGTAGTTCCCTGGACGTCCCAAACCACTAGAAGTGGTATTTCAAGTCCTATTTGTGATATAACCTAAAGGTATATCAAAGATTCTTAGCTTAGGAATATGAGCGGCATAAGTGTATGCTTGGACTTGAGAAAGATCTCTAAAAATCCTGCAGGTAAGCAAAGAAGCTTAAAGATAGTTTAAAGAGATCTTAAAAGATAAAGATAAAGTCTTTATTATTATCGCATGATCAACAAGACTTGATCAAGCTTGGTATGATTGTCCAAGAAAATGCGATTGGAACTACCCTGTAGATTGCCCAAGTATTGGCAATAAAAATTTTCTTTAGGAATGATTCACTCAAGTTCCATTTATTCGATGGAAAACTGTGAAAAAGAGTAAGTTGTTCCAAGTCTGAACAGAGTAAAGAAATTACAAGAATGTATTCTGCAACCGTGAAAATGGTAATTAAGTCTAAGGAAGGTAAAACATAAGTGTTTACCTATCCTTAAAGGGATTTTGGTACAAATCCAGAAAGCATGAGCGGATGCTTAGACTTAAGCAGTAAAGAGATTCCTAAATAAAGTCCCCGGGGTAGGTACCTAAAGCAACAGTAAACAAAGGAATCTAAAGACAAGAAGTCAAAAGCTCTTGTCACTACAAAATTGGTCAAGAATAATCCAATTGAACTTGAATCTATGAAAATTCAAGTACTTAGAATTTTGATTGGTTTTCATTTGAAAACCCTAGCAAAGAAGAATTGATATTCTGTTAAGAGGTTTTCAAGTTCCCAAGATTAAGCACAAGATCGTAAAACGATCATGTGAAGAAATCAAAACCTAGAAAATCTAGTTAGAGATAATACCTAGAACTTCTAAATTCTCGTAAAAGAATTGAAGAGATAAGGTACTCTATCAAGAGATGTTTAGACTTTAGGATAAGAATCACCCACACATTAATGTGAAAATAAAATAGGGTGGTATGGGACACCAGATTTTATACTCAGATTGATGTAGGAAAGATGGTATGGGACATCGGACCGTGTGATGATGATTATTTTTTAGTCCTAGTTTGGATTTTGAAGTTAGGTTTCATCCTCAAAGGAATTAAGACTTCAAGAAAAGTTTAATTCGTAAAGGATGAAAATAGTATCTTACGATACTTCAAGATGACTTCAAGATCAAGGAAATTGAAGATATGAAGTAAGTAACTTCTAAGATCTTCTTCGAACACTTCAAGCTTAAGTGTTGTCAATCATAAATATTTGATAAATTTCTGAAAGAAGTTGGACTTTGATTTTGAGTTGATCTTTTCAACTAAAGATTTAATTGACTAAGCATCAAGTTCCTAGTGTAACTTGAAAAAATTCACTCTTTTGACTCAAAGAAATGCACAAGAATTGCATTCACGATTAGGAGTCAAAAAGATTGAATATGACTTGAACTTAGTTTGAATACAAAACTCATCAACATAACCTCAGTGGGTCGACACACTGATGTTGGTTACCACACTAGTATCTTGTGGTTGGATGATGTTTTTGGTTTTCTTTGTATCTTTTTGAGAATCCAGCTTATTTCTCTTAAAGATAAATACAATGCTTCAATATCTTGTTGAAATAGATCTTTGAAAAGTAAAAAGTCCTGAGTCATCTAGTCTTTGACTCATAGCAAGTTTATGTATATTCGAAGTTTCAATTGGTTGTACAGAGTCTTAGTTATTTCTTTCCGCTTTCCAAATCTTTTGAAATTGACTCAGATATAGTATCTGATTCCTTTTGCAAAAGACCAGGGTTAGCCGGTTAGAATAAAATAACTAACTTGAACATCCTAGATAGATGTTATGTACAAGAACCTTTCAATCTTCAAAAGATGATAAGTCTAAGTGGACTTATTCATTTGAGTTTGCTTCAAGTTATAGCATAAATGATTTCCTGGAGTCCAGTATACTCTAGAATAGGGAAGTTAGGAATTGCTCATCAGATTGACAATTCCCAAGAACTTTCAGTTAAAATCTTTGAGAAAAGTGTCTTAAGTTGGACAATGTTCATTTTGAAGTTGTATTGGTCAAGTTATAGTATGGTTGACTCAAAGAAATGGTAAACTTTCTCCTACAGTTTACAAAGGATTTTTAAACTCATAAGGACAAAGTAGTCCTCTAGTCGGGTGAGTTCAAGTGAATCAAGAATTCTCAAAAGTCTTGCGAGGGATACGAATCCCACCTTCATTACTAAGCCCATGCACCAGTTATGCCTAGAAATGGACTAGTAAGTTGAATCCACCTAATTCACATGTTTGTGCCTAGATCGCACATCTAGAAACTGTGAATTAGCCAGGGATGTCATTAGATCCACCCTTATTATTCTTCACTAGTTTGTAATTTGTCCCGTTCATCAAAGTGCAAACCCAGATAGTGTTTTGAATCATTTGGGCAGGGATGCCACCACAGAGATGAGACATGTTCTTCCAGTTCTAGAACATGACCATGTTCTTCCAGTTTTAGAACATGAGGCTCGGGGGTTGCCTACAGTATATATAGCTCTAATTTTCGAGGACGAAAATATTTTCCAAGGGGGGAAGAATGTAATAAAGTAAGTTGGTGATCTAGGGATCCGATTGGTTCAGACAGATCTGAAATCGGATTCCGTTTGGTCATTCGTTTGTGTGGCCAAAGATCTCGAGTCTAGACTTACTGGTAGGTCATTTACTCTTGTAACCAAGTAATCCACTTAGCCTAATGGTTAAGACTCAAGGGTGTGAAGGACGAGATCTTGGGTTCAATCCCCATGAGGTACATGGGAAGAGTATTTTGCCCAAAGAGCTCTAGAACCTTCTAGAAGCATCCACTGGACACTTGGCGCACATGTAGTTACATGGCTGACACTTGGATGATTAGCATTCACCTGCCCAAGAAGGTAGTCCCCTGGAGAGAGAGCTATATATAGAGGCATTTGGTTGGGAGGAGAGTCATCTCTCTAGCATGTGGTGGTCGTAATCTTCGTTCTCTTGCAAAAGCTAACAAAGGAAAGCAACAATCAGGTGAAGAAGAAGGTACTTCAAATCAAGCAAATTTCATAAGAGGGAAAGGAAATGGCAGAAGTAGAGGAAGAGGCAGAAACAGCAAAGATAATGCAAGAGCTTGTTGGATATGTGGTAAGACCAATCATCTATCTCATGATTGTTGGCATAATAATCAGAACAATGGTAATTATCAGAATTTTAATCAAAGAGCAAGAGGTGGTAGATTTCAAAGAGGAAACTTCAGAGGTAGAGGTGGTAGGAATTCTTTTGGAAGAGGTGGAGGAAGAAGCTTCCAAAATCAATCCTATAATAACACCTACTACAACTATGCATCAGATCAGAAGGAGGATTCAACTCTCATTATGAATGCAACATATGAAACCTCACATGAGGACATGAGAGTGTTCTACATTGATTCAGGATGTAGTAATCATTTAAGTGGAAATATTGCTTTGATGACTGATTTAGATCATAATGCAATTAACCATACAGTTCAGACAGGTGATAATACAAAGCATAAGGTAAAGTCAATTGGTTCAGTCAAAGCTAAGGATGGGAGCACTCTTCTGAGTAAGGTTCTTTATGTTCCCACAATTCCAAAGAATTTGATCAGTGTAGGTCAAATTGTGGAAAAAGGATATGAGGTAAGATTCACCAATGATGGAGTCTATGTTGAAGACCCTAGTCAAGGGCATAAACAGGTTGTTACAGGAAAGAAAGAAGGAAGGCTCTTCACATTGAAGGTACAAGGAAATGTTTGACATGCTATGTTCACATATGGAGAGCAGAAGGTATTTGAATTGGATCTTTGGCATAAAAGACTTGGACACTTCAATGAAAGAGGTATCAAAGACATGATTAATAATGATTCAGTGCTTGGGTTGCCTAACATTGCAGGTCAACACATGACATACAGATGTGAGGCATGTCAATTAGGTAAGGCTCATAAGCAATCCTATTCCAAGCATGGGTTTATGTGATTAAAGAAAAATCAGAAATCTTTAATACATTTAAACACTATCATGTATATGCAGAAAGGATTACAGGTAAAGAATTGAAGAGACTAAGGTCAGATGGAGGGGGAGAGTATTTTTCAAATGAATTCAATGATTACTTGTGGAATGCAGGTATAAAGAGAGAAGTTACTTGCAGGTACTCTCCTCAACAAAATGGTGTAGCAGAAAGGAGAAATAGGACTCTTGTTGAGCTTGCAAGCTCCATGATGAAAGAGAAGAATTGCCCGAATTATTTGTGGGCAGAGGCTATAAATATAGCTACTTATTTGGTCAATAGATTTCCTTGTAAAGCTTTGCAAGGTATGACACCATATGAAGCTTGGTGGGGTAAGAAACCTACCTTGGATCATTGCAGAATATTTGGATGCTTGGCATATGCATATGTGCCATCTCAATTGAGGCATAAGTTGGAGCCTAAGGCAGAAAAGTATGTATTCATTGGTTATGATGATAAGCAAAGGGGATACAGGTTGTGGAGTCCATCCACAAAGCAATTCCTTGTATCCAAAGATGTTACATTTGATGAGCAAGGTACTTGGTATGCAGGTAAATATAATATACATGCAGATGTTGAAGAAGTAGTGGATCAAAGGAAAGGTAAAGCAAAGATTCAATTACTTGATGAAAGTGAGAATAATGAAGTACAGGTTGAAGTTGAAGAGAGGCCAAGGTTTGATCCAGAATGTGATGAACCAGAGACTTCAAAAAGTGCAGAAGTTAGGAGGTCATCTAGGCACAAATGGCAACCTACAAGGTATAGCTATGACACCTCATTCTTGACTACTAAAGATTATGCTTATTTGGTAAAAGCAGATGAAGATCCATCTACATATGATGAAGCCAAAGGCAAGAGAAATTGGGAAGAAGCCATGCAAGAGGAGTATGATGCATTGATAGAGAATCAGACTTGGGATTTGGTTCCTAAACCTAATAGCCAAAAAATTATTGGATGTAAGTGGGTGTACAAAACAAAAAGATTTGCAGATGGAAGTGTGTCTAGGTACAAAGCCAGACTTGTTGTGAAAGGGTATGCACAGACATATGGAGTGGACTATGATGAGACCTATAGTCCTGTGGCAAAAATGACAACCATCAGAACTCTCATAGCAATTGCTGCTTGTAAAGGTTGGAAGTTATCTCAATTAGATGTTAAAAATGCTTTTTTGAATGGTTACATTTCAGATGAAGTTTACATGGAGCAACCAGATGGATTCAAAGATCAAGTGAATCCAAATTATGTGTGTAAGCTCAAGAGAGCTTTGTATGGATTAAAGCAGGCCCCAAGGGCATGGAATTATAGGCTTGTAAAGTTCTTGAAAGAACTTGGATTTCAAGCATCAAAGGCAGATAGTAGCTTGCTAGTCAAAGCAAGTGAAGATGGATTCATTTATGTTTGTATTTATGTTGATGACATAATACTTACAGGTACAGATGATAAAGGAATACAAATGATCAAGAAGCAGATGGAGAAAGAGTTCAAAATCAGTGATTTGGGGAACTTATCATTCTTCTTGGGAATGGAGATTTTATATACTCAACATGGAGTATATGTGACCCAAGAAAGGTATCTTAAAAATTTTCTAACCAAATTTAAAATGGAAGATTGCAGGGTTGCACCTACACCATTGGAAGTGAACCATAAATTGTCTAGATTTGGAGGAGAAGAATTCAGAGACATGAAGCTCTATCAAAGTTTAGTTGGTAGCTTTATTTATGCTACATTAACAAGGCCTGATTTGTCATATGCAGTTGGTGTGCTTTCACAATTTATGCATTGTCCTAGAAAGGAACATTGGATTGCAGGACAAAGAGTACTTAGGTACATCAAGGGTACACTCAAAGAAGGGTTGTACTATGGATTTACTTCTGATACAAGAGTGAAGATATATAGTGATGCATATTGGGCAAGTAATGTGGATGATAGAAGATCAACACATGGATATTTGTGTTATGTAGGAGACAAATTGATTTCATGGTGTTCTAAGAAGCAACATAGAGTTGCTTTATCATCTACAGAAGCAGAATACAAAGGTATGGTGGAAGCTGCAAAGGAGGTAATATGGCTAAAGACACTTATGAAAAGTTTTGATGTGATTCAAAGTACTCCTATTGTTTGTGGAGACAATATGAGTTCTTTATACTTGGCAGCTAATCCTGTGTTTCATGCTAGAACTAAGCATATTGAAATACAATATCATTTTCTAAGAGAGAAGGTCATTGATAAGGAAATTGAAATTATGCATACTCCTACAAAAGATCAACTTGCAGATATGATGACAAAAAGTCTAAATGGACCAAAGCTACAAAGATTCAAGGATATGGCAGGAATTAAGAAGATAGAGAAGAACCTCAATTAATGATTGAGGGGGAGCTGTTGGTGCATGTCAATCATCAATTGAAGGTTTATGAAGAAATGAAGTCACGAAATCAAGAAGAGAACAAATTCAGAAGTTTGAAGAAAGGACATACTCAGAAATCCAAAGCTATGTACACATATGTACATTAGTTCAGATATAGCTGACTCACACTTTTGATTAGTCATAAGCTTGTACATATTTGCCTATAAATGTTTTGAAAAAAGTCGGGGCATATAGAATAGAGAATAGGAAGAGAAAAATCAGTTGTAGAAAGTGTCATTGGACACATGAAAGTTAGTTGAAGTTATATCTTCAATGTAGTTGTAACTTTTCTGAGAAATCAAGAAAATCTTGCGCCCGATGTTTTGCTGTCTGCTACTTTTGTAGTTAATCTTTTGAGAAATCCTTCTGAACATATCTAAGTCCATAGTTAATCAATATATGGCTAGAATTTGAGAGTCTAATTGTCATCAGGTTAAGAGAATTTTGCATAGGAACATTCATATGTGATGATGTTCTGAGAGTCGACAAAACTGGCGCAGATTTCATGTTCAGAGAAATGAACATTGCTCAGTGTATGGTGTAAAGTTTTACACAAGTGAGGGCTCAAAATCTAAGTTGGAAGGTAAGCCATCTATGGCTACTGCAGAGAAGGTGTTTTACACATAGGTAAATTGTTTGTGTGATTTCTCAGAGTATACTGAATCATTTGCAAAGATTTAAGTTGGAGAAGATGCGCAACCTTAAGGAGAAGCATTGTGCAAAGTTTTATCAAAAACTTTACAGGATTGATTAGTCAATGAGTGATTAATCTGCAACAGACTTTTCAGAGAAGTGATTTCTTCACAGTTAGTCAACTTCTTGGTAATGTGTTAGTGGATTTCCAAATTTATGTGGAGTCTAAAGTTATACTTGGTCTAGAGGTGGTCTAATACCAAGGATAGCTTGTTCTTTTGGAGATTAACACTCTCCATTAAATATGCTCGTGGAAAGTGTTTTTAAAAATTTTGAAGAAACGAGTGGCAGAGCGGTCAGGAGGTAACCCTTATCAAGATCAGGTGGATACTGAGATGGACGAAGAGGACGAATCTAGAACGCACTAGGTGGAAGAAAGGAGAGCCAGCGTCGAAGCCCAAAGCAAGGCCAAGGAAGAAGCCGATAGGAAGGCCAAGGAAGAGGCAGTGCGGAATGAGGAAGAGGCAGCGCAGAATGAGGAAGAGGCAGCACAAAACATGGAAGAGGAAGCACGAAAGGTGGCTGAAGAAGAGCAGTCCCGGAAACAACAACATGAACAAGGTGGATGTTCAGGGGAGACTTCTGGTAGAATACCTGTCTTACATACATTTTTGGAATGTGGACTAGTCGACAAGTGGAAAACTTTCAATATAGAGTGAAGTTACCCACACTTAGATCTAGTGATGTGATATACCCATGGATGTATAATAAGGAGACTATTCCGTCGGAACTACTTGGAGACTTAGCTCATGGTCTAGTCTAGAGTTTGGTAAATCTAGAATATTTCTAGATTAAGTATAATGCCATGATAATGGAAAAACATAGTGGGGTTGCAGAAAAGGAGTAGATAACAACACAAATCACTCAATTGCAAGAAGAGTTAGAAGCAATTAGGGCTGAGAGCCGAGGTTGTGATGGTCTTGTGGATGAGTAGCTGGTTGACGAATTAAATGATGCTTTAATAGAGAATAATACTCTAAGAGTTATTGTGGAGGAAAAGTCCACGATTATAGCTCGCTTGAAAGAAAAAATCGATCAAGTGCAGAAATCCAACCACAAGTTAAAAGAAGGTAATAAAGAACTAAATACGAAGTTGCATAAAGCTGAGTAGGAAGCATAGAGATTAAAAACCCAGGTTAAAGATCAGAGTGATGAATTGAAAAGGCAAAGCATTTTGAGTTGAGAAGTGGAGGAAAGTCTGGCAGTTCAGAATTCAAAGTTCACAGCATTGGAAGAAAAATTGCAAAGAGTTCAAGAGGCTTTGGATACACTACAGGCTCAGGTTGTAGGGATCTCTGAGTTAGAAAAGCAAGTAGTCCAATGGAAGCAGCACTGTGCGGATGCTAACGTATTGTTAGCAGATAAAGAAGCGGAGGTAGACAAGCTCCGGAAGGAGGTTAAAATTTTGGAAATTTCTTGTTCGGCTAAAGTAGAAGAAGCAACAAAGGACACTGCGGAGATTTCGACTAAACTAGCAGAGGCTACGTTAGCTTCTGATAAAGTAATAGAAGGATTCCCGTAGAAATTTTTGGAATTAGAAGTTGCAGTAGTTAGCTATAAAAGGCTTCGTCAACAAGCCTTAGAACCTAAGCAGTGTTTTGAAGCTGAAATGCTCTTAGCTGAAGATAATCTTAGGGATATATTTAATGAATTATGTTATGATATAGAGAGAATAATGTTTTCGGAGTTACAGAATCAAGATGATGATCTGTAAATTCTGTGTAATTTTGTACTTCGTGGGTTCGGATCCATCGTGTATGCCAATGTTAGTAGCTAGTTTGGACGGACTATTATTCGTAACTCCTACTTTGTAATAATGGAGATGTCAAGAGTTTCTAAAATACGAAGACTTGGCACGGTGTGAAGTTCATTCCTTCTTTCTTTAGGATATGTGGAGACGGGTATTCAATGGATTCTTCTAGGATGCCTGACACGACTATTATGGAAACAAAGATATGCAGTGTAGTGAATGAAGTGGAATATACAGAGCGAGGAACAATTGTAACTACAATGCTATAATGAAATACCATATCTATTTCTGAATCCGATAACTATTGTTCTGTGTAGTTAAGATTTCGAGTTGTCTATGAATTGTCTTTCTGTTCTAAGTCCTATCGAAGCAATGGAACAAAAACGCATGTTTATGGATATAAATATTGGTGAATCCCCGTTCGCGAACCTCTTCTTTGTGTACTGTTAGTCTTATGACAAGCAGTGGACAAACACATGCTAACACACACATATATGCTAACTCACTCTCACATATGCATGCTAATACACATTCATATGCATGCTAACACCTCACATGTATACACATGCATGCATATCTTCATATGCATCTATACTCATTCTCATGCACACATGCTTCTACCTCTTACATACACATGAACATCACATAATACATGCATTGTCATATAGCTTGTAGCGTTTTCTCAATCATAATCTATCCCCAATCGCAATCTTTTGATCACTCAAAAGTAATAGTGGAGAGAAGAACACAAAGATTGCACAAGGTAAGAGAAAATCTGATGCGGAAGAGTAGAAAGAAATATGACGTAGAGAACGAAGAATTCTGATATTATAGACGTGAATCAGTGGTTACTATAGCTTTGGATAATAGCTCCTTGATGAAGCCTCTACCTCCCGACCACCCCCGAGCTATCACAATCCCATTCACACTCGCACTATCAATCACACTCTCACTCTCACTCTCACTCAATCACAAAGTAATTCTCACATTTCTGTGTGTCCCATGTTTTGTGTGTCCACAAAATTTAGAAAAACGTCGAGTTTCTCCAAAACTTTTGCAAAAATCCATGCGATCATAGTGTGCTTTCTTTCTTTAGCATACCTGTCAAAAATAGCAAAAAACACGAGAAAGACATCCAAAAATATCCTTATTTAGACATGGTGACACGTGAGGATCAAAATCACGAGCTTGAATAGAATTAGATAAAACCTCGTTTTTTGAAGTGTTGGAAAACGGCACTTCTCAAATCCCTTTAACTAAAAAATGATGAGGAATTAGCTTAAGCTTGTGAGAGACACTTTTGTTCAATTTTGGGATCTACACAATAGTATTAGATATGTCCGAGGTCCAAATCCAACTCCAAATGCCACTTTTTCAGCCTTTTAAGTTTCAAAATTCTAGAGAGAGAGTAAAATCAAGGCATTTTCTTACAATGAACAAAACGTAGGACGCTGAACGAGCTAGTTAAAACATGATTCACAAAAATTTCACTCAGGCACTTTTATTCTCCTATACTTGCTCTACCTTTCTGGCATATAGAGTTTTTCCTAATTGTTTCATCTCCACCTTCAAAATTTGACTACAAAACATGATGCAAATAAGGTCTAGAGAGAGAATATGAAACTTGTCAACCCAAAATTTTTCCTACATGCATAAAATTACCAAATTATTCATTCTGAGCATTATCCCCACAATGGAATTCAGAAAGTTCAAAATGAATTATTTCACTAGAAAAGAGGCCTATTACAATTCTTTCCCCCTTTAAGAACTCTGTTCTCAGAGCTGGAAAGAAGAATAATGTGTTAGAAAATCATGTAAATTCACCCAACTCGAATCTTCTACTAGGTATGAGTGCCATTTCACCAAAACATCTACTATAGATCTATTTCTAAGAAATATTTCCTTCCTATCTAATATTATTTATGGATGAAGCTCAAAAGAGCCATCATCTTTCAGCTTATAATTGTCCTGCAAAACATGAGCAACATTATAATTGTCGTGCTAACATGAAATACACGATTCACATTTAAATATGCTGACATACATCTACCCTATATATCTCTTGCATACATGCATCTAACATCACTCTCATGCATGCATTCATCATTCATGTGCATGATCATGCATTAGTTTACATACATGTATGCATTCTTGGAGTTACTACATACATGCATCTCTCTCTTCCTCTCTCTTTCTCTCTCTCTCTCTCTCTCTCTCTCTCTCTCTCCCTCTCTCTCTCTCTCTTTCTCTCTCTCTCTCTCTCTCTCTCTCTCTCTCTCTCTCTCGTGTAATTCACAAGCCTACACATTTGGCTTGTAGTTCATACACATATGAAGATGCATTGGAATCAATGCTAATGGTTAGTTGCCATTTTATCTTTTTTTGTAAAAGTCATATTTGACTTGGAATCTTTGTAACCACCTAACCAAGGGAGTCGTGGACTTTATGAGTTGTAAAGCATCAATCAATTAAGAGAATATCTCCTAGGATGTAGGAGCATGATTATAGAGAGCCAAAAGTTTGAATTCAAATTCAAACTTTGAACTCAACTACTATAAAAGTGATCATCAAACAAGTCGCGTGTATGCAAGTCACTTTTCGAGCTCCTCATTCTCATTTTTTAAAGTGTGTGAGGCCTAGACACAAGCCCACACCTATCTACACCATTAGGCAATGATCTTTATGCATATGGCATTGTACAACATTTTTCGTTAATACATATATCTACATTGTTCATTTATGAGTTCTCTGTCATAGTCTCTCTTAGTCAGTCAACTTGTGGAGATCATATCGCACTCATTTCTTCATCAAATTCAAAGATCTATAGCTTGTTGGAACCAACTAAAAATATTTCTCCACACTCTCAAAACTTCAAGGATTTCTATTCAGCCATTTAAGAGAAAAGGTCGTTGAGGTGATCACTGGTCGAAGTCTGCAATAGTCCTAAAATATCGGGGGTAAAGGTTTACTTGCTAAATTAATTTCTCTGAGCATAGTTAATCTTTTTAAGTGATTTCATTTGAAATCATGAGCTTACTTTGCTAATTAGATACCCCTAAAAAGAATTTTATCAATTCCTACTGTGTTGGTCATACTGAGCAAAAGATTCAACAAGTGTATGGTAAAAAATAGAAGGTTTTCTTGAAGACTTGAAGTTCAAAGTTGTCTGTTTTGTTTCAATCTTTTCATACATCGTTTCCAAAGTACATAGGCCATTTTATGGTGTCATTGGAAATCTAAGAAGGTATACTTATCAACTATGAAGCATTAAAGGGCTGGTACAAAGCAGGATTCGGCAGTACCTACTCATCATCTTGAAGTATCCATCCATCATTCCCAATGGTGGTATCAGAGCACAATTAAGGTAAAATGGGGAGATGGTTTTTCTTCATTTATTGATAAATTGGACAGGAAAAACTATCAAGCATGGTCTCTAAGGATGAACACATACCTAGAAGGAAGGAGTCTTTATGGGTGCATCTCAAGAAATGATGAATTGACCTCATTCAAAAAGAGAGGACTACCAACAAAGGAAGAACATGAAAAGCTCAACACATGGTGTGCCAAGCATGCATTAGCAAGGTCTTACTTACTCAAATCCATCTCTGATTTTCTTTTGCCACATTTTAGAAACTGCAAGACATCCCAAGAGACATGGGAAACCTTGCCATCCTATTTCTCTTCCAACACAAGGGCTAGAAAAAACCAATTGTGGATTGAATTCACCACACTAAGGAAGCAACCTAAGTAGGCTATTTCAGAGTTTGTGACAAAGATTAAAGATGTATCAGATCAGTTACCAAGCATAGGAGAAGAGATTGAAGAAGAGCAAATAGTAAGGCAAGTGATCAATGGGATTAAAGCTGATGACAAATGGGAAAGCTTCACCACTGCCATGGACCTATCCATGGACATGCAAATTCGAGATCTTACCACTCCCCTGGGGCAATTGTTCACTCATGAAGCCAAGCTTAAAAAGAACGGAGACACATCCAAAGGTAATCCCTCTTTTGCCCTATACAGTGATAAAACTAAGTCTAAACATAAAGGCAAGAACAAGAAAGGAGAGGATGAAGGCACTACCTCCCAAGCCAACTATGCAGGGAGAGGTAGATCATCAAGAGGAAGGGGCAGAGGAGGTGAGCAAGGTAGGGGGAGATCCTATAACTCCTCACCATGCAATATTTGTGGTTTATCAAATCATAATACAGATGAGTATTTCAGCAACTACAAGAATCAAGAGGAAAAATAAATTTCAAGTCAAATTTATGAAATACCACTTATATGATTTGGGAACATTCTTCGATAAAAATGGCCTAACTGACCCAATGCAAGCAGCTATGAACACACATTTCTAGATGCTCTCAGACAAAGAGATTCATGCGACCTATATTCTTCAATTGAATGTAATTGTGTTTCTTTCCCACTTGAAGATTTCACATATGATGGCAAATGAATTGTTATTGAAACTGCTAAGAGAACTCGAGGGAAAAGCTTAAATTTAGATTATGATGAACCCCGAACATGTTATTAGTCTTGTGGTTCAGCAGAAAGCCTCAAATGTCAAGGCGTAATTAGAATGTTACTCGCTCTTCATGGAAGCAAATATGCATCTCAAAGTTGACCTCCTAGTATTGAAATGTCACATCTGTCCTTTCACCCTCCTTTTTATGAAATTCCATGACAACGTGCACAGGCTCCGATACCACTAATGACTTGATCTTGCAAATGCACATATGCAGAGATAGTACAAAAATAGAATCTTATAAAAGTACAACAAAATAAAGAGAGACAACATATTGAACACAAGATTGGGTATAATCCTCCCCTACAAACTCTGATGGATAAATCTATCAGATTATTTTTATTTATAGGTATGTCTCATTATGTCTTGAATAGAAAATACATGAGGCTGAGGCTTTGAAGAGCATGAATTTATGAAAATTTCCTTTATTTAAAGAATTGTTGCTTTCTAAGGGATCTACTATTCTTGATAAAAATGACGCTTTCTAAATAATCTGCTATTTTTTCAAAAAATATCTAAAATACTATCTTTTACTGATATTAAAAAATATATGAATAAATCCACGTGTGTTCATGACCTTATGATCCTTCACCTACAAAATCAATACACAATCACATTAAAAACATGGAGACATTGAAATTCATATCGCATTCCATTATTCCATAAAGTATAGCACCATACTTTCCATAAATGAAGCAAATTAATGAACTCTCGTTGTCTTTACTCTGATTTTAAATTTATGGTTTTCCTTTGAACTTGCATCTTCCTCTAGATGAAGAGTGATTTCTCCCTTCTTCTAGATCAAAATCACCATTGGATCCTCTACCTTCTCTTGTTCTTCATTTTCCTTGATTCCTTCATCTTTCTCTACCATACCTTCATAGCAGGCTTGGTCTTCATTGCCCTTTGCTTTTAAACCTCTAATATTCATTTCCTCCATGACCATCAAGGCCACCAATTGCTCAAAATCTAGAAGAGTATCTTTGACATACAGAGATGTTATAAAAGCCTTTCACATCTCATCATCACTAAGCCCATTTAAGGTATATGCAACAAGGTCATCATCATCTAAGTGACAATCTATAGATCCCAATGCATTCAATAACTTGTTTGATCATTCTATCACATGAAACCAACCATCAGATCATTGTATAAGGGGATACACATTGGAAGGTACTTGAAGGTCTTTAGTAGTCTTTTTCTACTTTTGGAGCCTTATGCAAGATATCATCTTTGTAGCTAGACTTTTGAGAAGGCTTGGAGCTAGACCTCATAAAGGACATCCAAGAGGTGAAAAGCAAGTACACATGAGAGGAATCGTGGAAATAGTCTATTATCTACCCAAGAAGAATGCAATACTTATCTTTTAAAATTTTCTCACAAAGGATCTAGTCTAGATACATCCCGAATATTTGGCATTGGGCCAAGAAAGTAGTTCACCTTGACATGGACGGTTAGGGGGGAGGGTGGTTTTTGATGTTCAATGTGTTGGTGCAAATGCGAAGCCTTTACACTTGGCTAGGCATTGGAAGAATTTATGTGCAACTTCCAAAGATTCACATGAACCATGGCTTATGGATTTTTGTCTTTAACTTTTTGTAAAAGTCAATTGACTTGGAAGAATCCTGTAAATCCCCTAAACTTGTGGAGTTAGATAGAATGAGAAGCTACGAGTTCACTTAAAGAGAATATCTCCTAGAATAAGGGATCACTTTTTAATGAGAGCCAAATTTGAATTCAAATTCAAATTTCAAGGTAGTAACTATAAAAACACTTTGAAATCTTGCAGTCTGGACACTCCCTTAGAGAGCCATTCATTTCATCATTAATAGAGGTTGAGTAGCATAGTGCATTGCGCACTTATCTCAAAATCATTTGGCATTATTTCTTTTGCATTGATGTTTTAAATTCATGTTTCATAATACATATACATCATTAAGTATATCTGTTCTTCTTTGTGTCATTGTCACTCAAAACAATGTTCTTGTCTTGTTCATATCTCACTTATTACTCTACCATTTTCAATGTTCTATGGCTCATAGGAATCATCTATAAGTCTACTACAACTCACAAATTTTTAAGGAATTGCATTCAGCCAATTGGGAGAAAATCATCTTGAAGTGGTCACTGGTCATTTTCTGCAAAGGTCTTAAAAAGTCAGGGGTAATGTTTCACTTGCAAAATTGATTGCTCTATGTATCGTCAATCATTCTAAGTGATTTCACTTGTAATCATTATCTCTATAAGCTAATCAGATATTTCCTGAAGGACTTTTGCTAATAGCTACTGTGGTGAGAGTATTGAGCTTCAAAAGTAGTAGGTGTGAACCAAAATAGCAAGTTTCTCATGACTTGTGACTTGTGAAGTTGTCTGTTTTGGATTAGTCATTACATGCATCATCTCTAAAGAACATAGGCACTTATTTAGTGTCTTTGGAAAGCTAAAAGGGCATACAATGCAACTCTGAAGTAACAAAGGGTAGGTACGTAGTAGGATTGGTTGTATCAACTCATTTCTTAGAGTGTCCATCCATCTTTCCGAGTAGTGGTATCAGAGCAAGTTAAGGTAAAATGGGAGATGGTTATCCTTATTTCATTGACAAATTGGACATGAACAACTACCAAGCATGGTCCTTAAGGATGAAGACATACTTGCAAGGAAGGAGTCTCTATGGATACATTTCAAGAGATGAGGAGATGCCCATTTTCAAAAGCAAAGGAAAACCTACAAGAGAGAAGCACGAAAGAATCAGTTCATGGTGTGCCAAAGATGCGTTAGCAAGGTCATATTTACTTAACTCTATCTCTGACTTTCTTCTTACACATATTAGAAGCTCTAAGACATCCCAAGAGATTTGGGATACATTTTCTTCATATTTTTCTTCCAACACAAGGGCTAGGAAGAACCAATTCAGAATTGAGTTTTCCACTCAAAGAAAGAAGCCCAAAGCATCTTAGAACATGTGACCAAAGTCAAGGCTATATCTGACCAATTGGAAAGCATACAAGAAGAGATTGAAGAGGAACAAATTTTGAGACAAGTAATCAATGGCATCAAGGCATATGACAAATGGAAAAGCTCCACAATTGCTATGGACTTGTACATGGAGATGCAGATTCTAGGTCTTAGCACACTCATTGGGAAAATTTTTACCCATGAAGCCAAGCTTAGCAAAAATGGAAATTCATTAGGAGGTAATAAGTCTTTTTCCTTATACACAGATAAAGGCAAGTCTAAACAGATAGGGAAAAGCAAAAAGATTGAGGATGAAGGTACTACCTCTCAATCTAACTATGCAAGTAGAGGTAGGAACTCAAAAGGTAGGGGAAAAGGAGGTTAGCAAGGTAGGGGAGACCTTTCAACTCTTTTCCATGTAATATTTATGGTGTATCAAATCATACCATAGATTAATGTTACCCGAACTTCAAGAATCAGAGAGGTAGAGGTTTCGAAAGAGGTGGCTACACACAATCAAGAGGAAGATTCAACCATCATCAAGCCTACAATAACAACTACAACAACAATTACAATAATAATTACCAAGGAGGTTGTTGATATATTTAGGTAGTGATGTGTGTGAACAGACTAGGACCACCGGGGTACTTTTTTCCCTCTTTAGGAGGTGCTTTTCCCCCAGCTTGTATATACGCCTATTGCCCTAATGGGCTACTTATCTTTGTACATTCTCTAGTAATACATTCAGTATTGTGTGTTGTGCTCCAAGCTTCTTCCTCTTCCTGTTGTTTGCGTGCTTTCGTAGATGTCTCACTCCATTAATTGGTATCAGAGTAGGTCGTCCCTTCATCTAGGGCGCTGTCGACACTCCTCCATTTGCAGTCTCAGAATCGCATGAATTTTGGTGACCATACTCAACGTGTTTTTGAAATCAAAACAGCTCCTTTGTTTGGTGCCGAAATCCCGATTTGAGCTCGTTTCCGCCTCCAAACACACTATCGCAGTGCTTGTGTAGGCGATTTCATCTTTTTGTGCCAAAGGTATATACCAATTTCTATTTGCTAGTATAAGCGTCTCAAAGTCTGCTATAGGTCTAGCGGAATTCCTCTCTGAAGTTCTCTTCAACTTTGTGAGATATAGTCAAGTTTTTGCATCAAGGTATTTTGGTCACTGGCCATGGCTGAAAGTAGTGATGTATTCTGTATGTTGGCTCTTGAGGATAAGTTGGATGGTACCAACTACCTGTTATGGGATTATATGATGCAATATGTGTTGGCTGCAAAAGGACTGTGGAACATTATGCAGGGTGTTGAAAAACATCCTATCATACGTGAACCTGTTTCAATTGTAGGTACTGAAGCTGATGCAGAAGATGTCAAATATGATGATATTCAGCATATTCCTATTCATGCTACAGTTTGTGTTGCACCTACTGCAGAGCAGACTCGCTAGGATGGAAAAGATGTGCAACAACATGCATTGATAGCTTTGTCTATCAAACGTGCCATTATTCCTCACATTCATTCTTGCAGAATAGCTAAGGATGCTTGGAATATGCATAGCACATTGTAACAAGCTAGGAATGAGGCTCGTGTTGCTTACCTCCGAAAATAGTTGGAGACTGAGCACATGAAAGAAGGTGATTCTATGGACAATTTCCTAATGAAGGTCAAAGACTTGAAGGAACAGTTGATTTCTACTAATGAGGTTATACCAAATAGCTCAATTATATAGACCGTTTTGAATGGTCTTCCTGATTCCTATCAGAGTTTTGCTTCTAGTCTTTGGTGGATGATGAAAGGCAATGAAAATGCCTTATCATTTGAGGATTTAGTCTCTGTTCTGTTATAGGAAGATCACTCTAGGCAGAACAAGTCCATTATGCAAGTTGCAGATCAAGCTTTCCTGGCTAGTCAGAAGGGCAAAGAAAAAAGGAGCTCTTCAACTAGTAAGCAAAAATCTGCTAATTTTGCACATTTGAAGAAGGAAGATAAAGATTAGAAGAAATCAAAAAAGCAGAAATTCTTTTGTAAGTATTGTAAAGGTAAAACTAGAGTCTACTAATCTTATGCAGGAGGAAGAATGGGCATTTACTACTGTTTGCAGTTTTGACCCATCTTCTCATGAGTAGTGCATGTCTGCAGTAGACTTAGATGTTTGGTATTTTGACATTGGGACGACCATACATACTACCTTGCAGCATAGATTCTTCTCTTCACTCGAGCGTGCCCCTATAGGCAATACTATTACATGCACCAACAACTCCACTTATCCTATTATGGGAGTTGGTAAGATCAATTTGACTACTGGTGATGGTAGTTCTTTCACTTTGTCTGATGCTTTATTTATGCCAGGGATCAAGAAGAACCTGTTATCGGTTTCTGCATTAGCCAAGATTGGCTTGGTTATGAAATCTGTTGATGACAGGTGTACAATTCATGATCTATCAAATGGCGATGTGATTATTGCTTCTCGCATTTTATGTCTTGGGCTGTATAAGCTCATAGACTATGAAAGATCTGTGAATGATTCCGCATGTGCAGTACATGATTCTCCGGCTATCTCAGATGCAAAGATTTGGCATGCACACTTTGGTCATCTGAATTCTGATAGTTTGCTATGCCTGCAAAAATCTGAAATGGTGTGCTCTTTCCCCAAACTTGAGGCACCTAGAAAACATGTTTCTGAAGTCTATATTTTGGGCAAAATGTAGCATTCCTAATTTCCAAAAGATTATTTAGTTCGGACTTCTTTTGGAAATTATCTTTACTTCATGTTTTTCATTGATGATTTTTCCAAGCATGCATGCGTATATCCATTGAAGGCAAAGTCCGAAGTGTTCATGTGCTTCAAACAGTTTTTGGTTTTGGATAAAAATATGTCAGCATGTAAAATGGGCACCCTCCATTCAGATCTAGGGGGGAATATATGTCTTCTTATTTTAATGCATTTCTGGCTGAGGTGGGATAAAACACCAATGTAGAGTTCCGTATGCACCTCAACTGAATGGAGTTTCCGAACAAAAGAATAGTTCACTCATGAAGATGGCAAGATGTATGGTCAAGACTTAGGCTTTACCACATCGTTTCTGGCTTAAGCCTCTCATGTGTGCAGCATATGTACTAAACAGGTGTCGCACTAAAGCACTATATTCTATCACTCCATGTGAGGCTTGGCATGATCGCAAGCCATCTATTGCTCATCTCCATGTTTTTGGTTGTTTGGTATATGCATTAGTGCCTGAACAAGATCGTAGAAAATTGGATGATAAGGCAGTAAAATGTATTTTTGTTGGGTACAGTTCTGAAAGTAAAATCTATCATCTGTATCATCCACAAACTAAACGCATTTTGGTTAGCCGTGATGTTGTTTTCGTGGAAGATGTTATTTAGCCATGGCTTTCATGTACTAAGGAGACATCTGTTAGCTCCAAAGACATGTATGATACTTTGCTGCCTCTTTTTATAGGTGGACAGTCTGGTGTTGGTCCCAATGAGGAAAATTCTCAACCTTTGTAGGTTTCATGTGATGATGCACATCATTCCATTTCTGATGCAGATTTACATGATGCGCTAGCTGATGAGAGAGGTGATATTGAGCTGGAAAAAACTATGCCAAAATGGCTAGTGCAGACTTTGCATGATAGCAAATTAGATGCACCTCTATCATATCGTACTCGTTCAGGCTCTGATACTGCCTCCTTTGCATCAGATTGCTATGCTATGGCTGCATCTAGTCTCTGTGATGAGAATGAGCCTGTTTCGTTTGATGAAGCACAAAATTCAGAAAATTGGATGGCTCCTATGCAATCTGGATATGATGCTATAATCAAGAGTGGTACTTGGTCTTTATGTGACTTGCCTCCTGGAAAGAAGGCTATTGGCACTAAGTGGGTATACAAGGTGAAGCATAAACGGGATGGTACAGTTCATAGGTATAAGGCTAGGCTTGTTGCAAAGGGTTATGCATAGGAAAGAGGCATTGATTTTGATGAGACCATTGCACCTACATGCCAAATCACTACTATTCGGACTATCTGTGCACTTGCAGCTCATCATGGTTAGAATGTACATCAGTTGGACATTAAAGCAACATTTCTGAATAGTGACTTGCATGAAGAAGTGTATGTTTCTCAGCCCCATGGCTTTATGTAAAGAGGGCATGAAAAACAGGTGTGCAGGTTAAAGAAGGCATTATATGGTTTAAAGCAAGCACGAAAGGTGGCTGAAGAAGAGCAGTCCCGAAAACAACAACATGAACAAGGTGGACGTTCCGGGGAAACTTCCCGTAGAATACCTGTCTTACATACATTTTTGGAATGTGGACTAGTTGACGAATGGAAAACTTCCGAAGGCAGAGTGAAGTTACCCACACTTAGATCTACTGATGTGATATACCCATGGATGTATAATAAGGGGACTATTCGTCCGGAACTACTTGGAGATTTAGCTCATGGTCTAGCCTAGAGTTTGGTAAAGCTAGAACATTTCTAGACCAAGTATAATGCCATGAAAATGGAAAAAGACAGTTGGGTTGCAGAAAAGGAGCAGATAACAGCACAAATCACTCAACTGCAAGAAGAGTTAGAAGCAATTAGGGCTGAGAACCGAGATCATGACGGTCTTTTGGATGAGGAGTTGGTTGAAGAATTAAATGATGCTTTAATAGAGAATAATACTGTGAGAGTTACTATGGAGGAAAAGTCCACGATTATAGCTCCCTTGCAAGCAAAAATCAATCAAGTGCAGAAATCTAACCAGAAGTTAAAAGAAGGTAATAAAGAACTAAATGCGAAGTTGCATAAAGCTGAGTAGGAAGCACAAAGATTAAAAAACCAAGGTTAAAGATCAGAGTGATGGATTGAAAAGGCAAAGCATTTTGACTGCAGAAGTGGAGGAAAGTCTGGTGGTTCGGAATTCAGAGTTCACAACATTGGAAGAAGAATTGCAAATAGTTCAAGAGGTTTTGGATACAGTATACGCTTAGGTTGTAGGAATCTCTGAGTTAGAAAAGCAAGTAGTCCAATGGAAGCAGCACTGTCCGGATGCTAACTTATTGTTAGCAGATCAAGAAGCGGAGGTAGACAAGCTCTGGAAGGAGGTTAAAATTTTGGAACTTTCTTGTTAGGCTAAAGTAGAAGAAGCAACAAAGGACACTATGAAGATTCAGACTAAACTAACAGAGGCTACCTTAGCTTTTGATAAAGTAATAGAAGGACTCGTGCAAAAATTTTCGGAATTAGAAGTTGCAGTAGTTAGCTATAAAAGCCTTAGTCAACAAGCCGTAGAATCTAAGCAGTTTCTTGAAGCCGAAATGCTCTTAGCTGAAGAAAACCTTAGGGATATATTTAATGATTTATGTGATGATATAGAGAGAATAATGTTTCCGGTGTTACAGAATCAAGATGATGATCTATAAATTCTGTGTAATTTTGCACTTCCTGGGTTCGGATCCACCGTGCATGCCAATGTTAGCACCTAGTTTGGATGGACTATTATTCGTAATTTCTACTTTGTAATAATGGAGATGTCAAGAGTTTCTGAAATACGGAGACTTGGAACGGTATGAAGTTTAGTCCTACTTTCTTTAGGATATGTGGAGACCGGTCTTGAATGGATTCTTCCGGGATTCCCGACACGATGATTATGGAAACAAAGATATGCAGTGTAGTGAATGAAGTGGAAGATACAGAGCGAAGAACAATTGTAACAACAATGCTATAATGAAATACCATATCTATTTTGGAATCCGATAACTATTGTTCTATGTAGTTAAGATTTGTAGTTTTCTATAATTTGTGTGTCTGTACTAAGTCATATCGAAGCAATGGAACAGAGATGCATGTTTACGGATAAAAATATTCGTGAATCCCCGTTCAAGAACCTGTCTTTGTGTATTGTTAGTCTTATGGCAAGTAGTGGACAAACACATGCTAACACACACTCATATATGCTAACTCACTCTCACATATGCATGCTAATACACATTCATATGCATGCTAACACCTCACATGTATACACATGCATCCATTTCTTCATATGCATCTATACTCATTCTCATGCACACATGCTTCTACCTCTTACATACACATGAACATCACATAATACATGCATTCTCATATATCTTGTAATGTTTTCTAAATCATAATCTGTCTCCAATCACAATCTTTTGATCACTCAAAAATAATAGTGGAGAGAAGAACACAAAGATTGCACAAGGTAGGAGAGAATCTAATGTGGAAGAGTAGAAACAAATGTAGAGAAGGAAGAATTTTGATATTACAGATGTGAATCAATGGTTACTATAGCTTTGGATAATAGCTCGTTGATGAAGCCTCTACCTCCCGACCACTCCCGAGCTATCACAATCACATTCACACTCACACTCTCAATCACACTCTCACTCTCAATCACAACATAATTCTCAGATTTCTGTGTGTCCCCTGTTCTGATGCGCACCTCTCTCTATATCAGAGTTTCATCACTGCCCTCCCCAAAGAAGTGTGCAATCCACCAAATTTAGAAAAACCTCGAGTTTCTCCAAAACTTCCACAAAAAGCCATGCAATCATAGTGTGCTTTCTGTCTTTAGCGTACCTATCAAAAATAGCAAAAAAACACCAGAAAGACATATCCGAAATTATCCTTATTTAGACATGGTGACACGTGAGGATCAGAATCACGGGCTCCAATAGAATTAGATAAGCCGTCCTTTTTCTGAAGTATTGGAAAACGGCATTTTCAAAGTCCTGTAACTCAAAAGCGATAAGGAATTAGCTTAAGCTTGTGAGAGACACTTTTGTTCAATTTTGGGATCTACACAATAGTGTTAGATACATCCGAGGTCCAAATTCACCTCCAAATGCCAGTTTTTGAGCCTTGTAAGTTTGAAAATTCTAGAGAGAGAGAGAGTAAAATCAAGGCATTTTCTTACAATGAACAAAATATGGGACCCTGAACGAGCTAGTTAAAACATGATTCACAAAAATTTCACTCACGCACTTTTATTCTCCTATACTTGATCTACCTTTCTCTGATATAGAATTTCTCCTAATTCTTTCTTCACCTTCAAAATTTGACTACAAAACATGATGCAAATAAGTTCTAGAGAGAGAATATGAAACTTCTCAACCCAAAATTTTTCCTACATGCATAAGATGACCTAATTATTCATTCGAAGCATTATCCCCACAATGGAATTCAGAAAGTTCAAAATGAATTATTTCACTAGAAAAGAGGCCTATTACAATTCTTCCCCCCTTTAAGAACTCTGTTCTCAGAGTTGGAAAGAAGGATAATGTGTTAGAAAATCATGTAAATTCACCCAACTCGAATCTTCTACTAGAAATGAGTGCCATTTCACCAAAACGTCTACTATAGATGTATTTCTAAGAAATATTTCCTTCCTATCTAATATTATTTTCGGCTGAAGCTTAAGAGAGCCATTATCTTTCAGCTTATAATTGTCCTGCAAAATATGAGCAACATTAGATACATATCTTCTCAGTAAGCTAACATGAAATACAGGATGCACATTTAAATGTGCTTAGGTAATTCTAGCAAATAAGCAAGAGATCCAATCTTTTTCAAAACTTTAAAAAGACCTGCATATCGAGGAGAAAGTCGATGATCCTTCCATGGCAACAAATTAGATTGTTGAGGATTAACTTTAAGAAATACCATATCATTAACTTGAAATTCAAGTGGTCTTCTCTTTAAATCATAGAACTTCTTTTCTCTTTTTTGATCTTCTTTTATGTGTTTCTTAAATTTTCCAAGTTCTTCATCCATCTTATCAAGCATTTCTTTGGATACTTCTACTTTATCTAGAAACCTCAAAAACGAAGGTGGAGTCAAACAATTATAACCATACATAGCTTCAAAAGGAGTCATTTTTATAGATGCAAGCCATGCACTATTGTATGCAGACTCAACCAAGGGTAAATATTCACTCCAATTATCTTGCTTTTCATTCACATACATACGCAACATATCTTCAACTACCCTATTAACCCTCTCGATTTTCCCATCAGTTTGTGGATGGAAAGTTGTACTCATACAAAGTTGAGTTCCAATTGATTCAAGTGTTGCTTCCCAGACGTTTGACATAAATCTAGAGTCTCTATCAGAAATTATGCTTTTAGGCATTCCATGCAATCGAAAAATTTCTTTTACAAAGATTCTTGCAACATTCAAAGCAGTATCAATCTTTTTGATAGGGAATAACTGTGCAATCTTTTTAAGCCTATCGGCTACAAGAGATATGGTATCATGCTTACTTTTGGTCATAGGTAGCTTAGTGATAAATTCCATAGAAATAGACTCGCACTTCTGATTTGGAACATCCAAAGATTGAAGCATTCGAGGCATCCTCTTAAACTGAGATTTCACCTGTTGGCACTTCATACATTCACTAACATATTTTCTAATATCCCGCTTCATACATGGCCAAAAGTAAGAATACTTTGTTTTAACATAGGTCCTTGAATAACCTAGATGTGCAGAAAAAGGTGCATCATGACAATCATGCAATATTTTGACTTTTGATGGAGATTCAAAAGACATGCATAACCAATTGTTACAATACAATGTTCCATTTTGCGAATGAAATTTTTCCTCATACGCCGATCCCTTGTTCGCATTTAAAGCATTCAAAATACGTGCATAAAAAGGATCCTGATTTATGTGTTCTTGAATTTGATTGAGAAAATCAGAATTTATTATAGAAACAAGATTCAAGGTCTGCGACTCAATGCATCAGCAACCTTATTTTCCTTACGAGCCAGATACTTAATATCAAAATCATACTCACCTAATAATTCAATCCAACACTTCTGCCTGTAGTTAAGCAATAGTTGTGTGAAGATGTATTTTAAACTCTAATAATATGTTCTCAATTCAAACTTAACCCCTAAAAATAGATGTCTCCAATGCTTAAGTGCATGCACAACAGCAAGCATTTCTAAATCATGAGTAAGATAGTTAAGTTCATGTTTTCTTAGTTTTCTAGACTCATATGCAACTATCCTTCCATCTTGTGAAAGAACACATCCTATTTGACTACCACTTGTATCACATGCAACCACAAAAGGCTTTCCAATTTCTGCTATTTTCGAAACACAATTTCCAATGACTTTTTGTTTGAACGTTTCAAATGATTTTTTACAAGCATCACTCCTCGCAAATCCTATATTCTTTTTAGTCAATTCTGTGAGGGGAGTAGCTATCTTAGAGAAATCCTTAATATGTGCTCTTTCATATTGTGCCAACCCAAGAAAACTTCTAACATCCATTACAGTCTTAGGATTCGGCCAATCAACTATTGTTTTTACTTTATCTTCATCTATAAGTATTCCTTCTTTTGATATTACTATTCCTAGCTACACAAGTTTATCCTTAGCAAAGAAACACTTACTCCTTTCTCCATACAATTTGTGTTCTCCAAGAGTTTACAAAGTCATCTTGAGATGTACCGCATGCTCAGAATCATCTTTAGAGTATACAAATATATCATCAAGAAATACTAAGATGAATTCATCTAGGTAATCATGAACAATATAGTTCATCAAGCAGATAAATGTGGCAGGAGCATTTGTCAATCCAAAAGTTAGAACCGTAAACTCAAAGTGACCATATCTTGTTGGAAAAGTTGTCTTAGGAATATCCTCTGTTTTGATCTTAATTTGGTGATATTCGGATCTTAAATCAATCTTAGTGAATACAATCACTCCACTTAATTGACCTCATAAGTCATCTATATGAGGAAGTGGATACTTTTTCTTAATTTTTCCTTTATTCAACCCCCTATAGTCGATTCATAATCTATAAGAGTCATCCTTCTTCTTCTGAAATAAAAAATGTGCACCCCAAGGTGATACACTCGGTCATATCAAGCCTTTCTTCAAAAGATCATCTAATTGAATCTTAAGCTTCTTTAATTCATCAATGTTAAATCTATAGGGTGCTCTAGAATATGGTTCACTCCCTGGATATAGGTCAATGGCATGGTCAATCTGCCTAGGTGGAGGTATACTAGGCAAGTCTTCTGGAAATACATCGGCATATTCTTTCAAGAGATTTTCTACATAATTTGGAATACCTTCATCATTACCTTCCTCATGCAGATTCTTCACACACACTACAAATGTTTTACAACCATCACGTATACCTCTAATTATTTGCATAGCAGAAATAAGAATAGGTTTAGGATTATAGGCATGAAATAGAGTATGAATAGATTCATCATCTAGCTTTAAAGTGATCATTCTTTGCTCACAATTAATTGTCATATAATTTTTAACTAACTAATCCATACCTATGATTACATCACTCTGTTTCATCTCAATTACATGGAAACGTCCAGAGAAGCACCTAGCAGAAAGATTAAATTCAAGGTTTTCAACATATCCTTTTGTGTAGTGTAATCCTCCATTGGCCATCTTTATAGGTCTGGTAAACTTCATATCTAGGGCTATCCCTAGATTTTGTACCAATTTGAAAGATTGAAAACAATGGGTAATACCTGAGTCGATAAAAATATTGGTTTTATGCGTAGAAGTCATACCCTGAATCATGATTACAAAAGCCTTTGGAAAAGAACTAACCACATGCAACATCCTCCATCATCCGCTTCCTCAATAAATGTACCCTCCTCGATGATGTTTATCACTTTTGATTGTGCGGGCACTCATAAGTCTAATGCCCTTGCTCTCCGCAATGAAAACACAAACCAAGTCTTTTTGCCCTCTCAATAAAACCAAGGTGTTGTTGCCACTGGCTTGGTTGATGCCTCCTTTGATTTTCCACCTGTGCAAGATTCTTGCTTTAATTATTTGAAGATGGAGTCTTCTTTGAATTGTTCATGTTCATTGCAACAGGTCTTTGTTGCCTATATCCTGTTGCAATGAATTTCCTTCTATTTCCGTTCTGCAAATTGAACTTCTCCATCTTCTCAAAGTTCTCGGCCATCACAAGAGCATCAAGAAAATCAATGCATCTATATCCCTTGACTTGATAGCAAATCTCCTCACGAAGCCCTTCAATAAATTTACTCTTTAAAGCATCACCACTAACCTCTAATGCATATTTATGAAGACGTAGGAACTTCTCTTTGTACTCATCAATAGATAAGGTATGCTTATCACTTTCGTGTTATCAAAAGCTTTAGAACTCCATCTTCTTTTCCACATGGTAGTGTGGAGAACAATAGTGTTTCAGCTTATTCTCTAAATTCCTTCCATAGAACTAGACCAGAACGCGTTCAAGTCTACATATACGACTTCAACGATAGCTTCATGATGCTGTGCAGGTGCACGATGTCGGGAAGATTTGCATCTTCCACTTGATGACCAGGAAAATTAAAATATTGTATTGGTGAAATCTAAACCTCTTTTATATCACTATTGATCAGTTGTGTTGATTAGAATTAACTGCTTTGAAAGTGTTTACAGGTATGAATGATGAAGCAAAACATATGTTCATATTAGCGTTTATCCTAAGTACTTAATTAAGGAGTATTTTATATTTATACATGCAAGAAACATGGGTATGTAACCCTGGGGTTTCATAAGTCCAAAAAGATTGTATGCTAGTAGGGTTAATCCGAAGAGTCTCAAAAGATTTCAATGGGTTAATGATAGGGTTCAGAAGGATTTTAGGGGGTTTTAGTATATTTAAAGGGTTAGAATAGTTGTTAAAAACATTAAGCTATAAAATAAATATTTAAGTATTCAAAATTAAACTATGATATAACTAATTACTTTAATCATGAGTGTACATTTAAATATTAAGGTATTAATAAATCAAATTCATAACCTAAGCTTAATTTAAATGAATTACTTAATTAAGAAATTTAGGGTAATTGAATTAAAATGATAAATTAAATGATTAAATAACTAGTGGTCTATATGAGTGCTAGAAGAAAGAATGGTATGAAAGCAATATGTAACTAAAAGTGATTTAAGGAGTGGTTGGAATAGATGATGAAATTAAAGGCAGTTAAAGAGAAACTTTACATGAATGGTATATATGAAAATGGTTAAAAGAATGGAACAAGTGTGTTGTGTGAATAAAGCTAATTTAAAGTGTGGTGAAAGTTAGTGGGTAAAAGTGAGGTTGAGAATTTAAAGAAAAAAAAAAGAGTGGTAAAATGAAGATCTCTGTGTGTATAAATAGGTGGGCTTTGCTCCATATTCTGCTAATGTTTTCTTGTAGGTATCATTTTGATTCTTCCTCTTCTCCACTCTGTTGTTGTTGTTGTGCGCAACTAGAGAGAGCTATTTTATTCAATTATTCTTACTCTTCCTCTTCTATCTCTGGCAGTAGGAGTCTGCATCAGAAAGATACATTATCAGAAAGAGAGAGAAAGAGATGGGTTGTAGCGCGCAGAAATTGATGGCATGAGAGTGAAAGTTAGAGAGGGAGTTAGTTACTGTCATCAATCACAGCAGGTCTGGCAGATGTGTGGGCTATGGTTAGAGAGAGAATCTCCACAGTGCTCTGACCAAACTCTTTCACTTTGTTTCTTTAGCTACAGCGCGCGCACGGCAAACATGAGATAGCGCAGAGAGAGAATGGACAGAGAGAAAGTTGGTTGTCAGAATCTGTGAGGCTGCAACTATATGCTTCTGAGAGAGAGATTTTTGTGTGCTTAGTTAGCTGAGATCTCGGGTGCTGGAGAAGAGGCAGACAAGCACTCCGTTGTCAGAGAGATAATTTATATATATATATAAATAAAATAAAAATTTTTTTTGCTCACCTCCCTCCACAGCGGCTGCAGACGCCTAGCGTGCGCAAAGAGAGAGAGAGAGAGAGAGAGAGAGAGAGAGAGAGAGAGAGAGAGAGAGAGAGAGAGAGAGAGAGAGAGAGAGAGAGAGAGAGAGAGAGAGAGAGAGAGAGAGAGAGAGAGAGAGAGAGAGAGAGAGAGAAGAGAGAGAGAGAGAGAGAGAGAGAGAGAGAGAGAGAGAGAGAGAGAGAGAGAGAGAGAGAGAGAGAGAGAGAGAGAGAGAGAGAGAGAGAGAGAGAGAGAGAGAGAGAGAGAGAAGATTCTTTCCCTTCCCCTCCACGGCTTGCGCGCCATTATTAAAGGATAAAGGGAAATTTAGTGGTATGAATGTTACAAACTATTTAGACACATTTGAGGAATTAGTCAAGTTACACGGCTTGCCTGATACAAAATGGAAATCCTATCTTGGACAACTTGCCATAGGTACAGTGAAAGCTATTATGGATCTACATGACAATAAGGAATGGGATGAGTTTAGAGAGGAGCTACATAAGGAATTTTACTTAAAAGACTATAGTCAACACAGTAGAGAGGGATTTATGAAATGGATTAGTTCTCCTAAGCCTCACATTTCTTTAACTCAACTCCATGGCGAATTTATGAAAAGATTCTCTCAATTACCTGAACAGGATAGAGTTGCCCTTACACCAGATATCATTTTATATTTCCTTAAAATCTTGACCCCAGATATAAGGGTAGAGGTTGAGCGTAGGCTTGAAGAACCGGGAAAGAAATATGGGCTTAGAGATGACTGGGGTGTAGTGAAAACCGTAGTTGAGGCGGTTGCTCACATGAACCAATGTAAAACACTCCTTTATGATTCAATGTCTCAACCATCTTCCAGTTTTCCTCCTATTCAGGCAACTAGGGATACACATATAGATTCAAAAGTTGAGCCTACAACATCCACATCTAGAGTACCAACCGAGTTGCAATTTGAGATTTTGTTTCACAAGTTGGACAATATGATGCATATGCACGAGAATATGTCTAAAGAGGTAGCGGCTTTGGAGAATGTGGTGTATGCTTTAAACTTACAAGATAAACCTGCAATGCAAGCTCATCTGACTATCTATCCTCAACCAGTAAATGCTCTTAATCCACCATTAGTAGCTCTGAATCATCCTTTTATACCTCCTAATCCTCCAATTGTACCCCAACCAATTCCTCAAACATTTAACGAAAGGAATTTCAATGAAAGGAGAAATGCCAATGTGAGGAGATGTATCTAGTGTGATGCTAGAGATCATCTGACTTATACATGTGAAGCATTGAAAAATGCGAAAGAGAAAAGACTTGTAATTGATATTGACAAGCGATTGTGTGACTATAGAACACATTTACCCTTAGCTGCCAATTGGGGAAAAGGAAGGATGCAGAAACTGTATGAAAACCTTTCTGAGTCCAAGAAAACTGCTTCTGATGTTAAACTAGAATATGTTGATAGTGAATCTGATTCTGAACAAACAAGAGAAACAAGGAACTACTCAATTGAAGCTTTAATAAAGGCTAGAGATAACACTATGCAGAAAATTGCATGGAATTCTCCTGTCGATCAATTCTCGATATATTCGCATATTGCGAATGTTGAAGAGAAGAGAAAGAGGGATGATGAGCAGGAAACAAATGAATCAAGCAGACGAATGACTAGAAGTACGATGAGAGATGAGCAGAAGCCGAAGAAAGTTCAGTTTGAACAAGGCAAAAGCTCTAAAACAAATGAACAGCGAAGAAAATAAATTAGGGAGGGTAAACAAACTGTGATTAATGAGCCAATTCAAACATCAGATAAAGTAGAGCAAATTTCTAGAACTGAAACAAAAACTGAAGAGAAACTAGAAAAGAAACCGAAACGAGTTCCAAAAGCTATTCTTATTTCAAAACTAGAACAAAAAGTTGATTCAAAGGAAATATTGTATGACATTTTATTAAAAAGTGTAGTAACAATGACCTTAGAACAAATCTTTTCAATAGCAAAAATTGAATTTAAGGAAAATTTTATTAAACTAATTAAAAGGAAGAGATTCCCACTATCACAAGAGGTAGAGATGCACGATGTTGCCGATGTAACTCACTTGATTCATGAATCTCTTTCTTCAGACTCAGAGGATGAGGAAGATAATACCTATAATGTTAAGAAAAAATTCTTAGGACCGATTGTACCAGATGACGAAACCAAAAACTTAGAGAGTGATTTTAGGAAAAGTTTTTGGGCGAGAGGCACACCTGAGATTAGAATTAGCTTAGGCGATCAGAAGAGATCATATTTTTCTTTAGCCCTAATTGATTATGGGTCTGAAATCAATGTGATTTCGAAAGAATTATATGATAAGTTTAAATGGCCTATTGATAAAAATCACGGCTGGATAATGAGAACCGCGGACAATGGTTGTGGATCACTTCTAGGAGCATGTGCCAACATACCTCTAATGATAGGTGGAATCTCTGAAACATTTCAGTTTTTCATACAGGACAACTGCTTTTATGAAATTATCTTAGGTCAACCATTTATATGTGAAGCTAGAATGGAGACTAAAGTCATGGATGACGGCTGAGCATACGCAAGAATTAGATCTAAAGATGGTCTACAATCACTCCAAGTTATGATAGTCAGTCCAAATCATGTACGTAATAGGGAGCAAATTAGAAAGACACCCATCCGTTCTCATGAAAAGATACGTGAAGATCATATGCCTCTTCGTGAGTTCGGAACTTATTATGATCAAAATTTTGCCTAGATGCCACTGTTGAGCGAGACAACCGTGGTTCTTGGTTTGATGTCTCGCACCCATCTGTAGATACTTTAGATAGTTTTTCTTTATATTTCCCTTCATCATATTTGCAATTCAGCCATTATAAACAAATTCCTAGAAAAAAAATATAAAACATTATGAAAAATATTTATAAAGATAAAGGATTCATTTCTTCTGATGAACACATTGAAAACGTAATTGAAACTTTATCTTCAAACTCATTGTTTGAAGAACTTCAAAATATTTTGCATGATAATGGAACGTATGCCTTATGCGAATTAGATGCTACTCCTCTTAAGAACTTAATTGCGGGTAAACGAATTAAATTATTTAAACAAAGAGATGATGAAACGTATGAAGTAATGCTTGATGAAGAGCATGACTAATTTATGTATGAATAAATTTCTTTAATGTGGGTTTCTTTGCAGGAAAGAAGAAGAATATTTGAATATGAAACTAAATAAGTCTGTATGTCTAGCTGTTGCTGTTTTATGTTTAACAGGTCTTTGAAGAACAAATTAAGATGCATAAAGATGAAGCAGATTGAAGATGAGATTGATTTTAGGTCGTATTTTTCTTTGTCTTAAAATTTTTGATTTACGTATTTTATGTGCATTCATATAAAACCAATTTAGAAAATCTGGGATGAAAATATTAATTTATAAAGGACTCTATTTAACCATATTAGGAAAACATACATAATTTATATTTCTACATTTATAGATTAAGTGAGATTGTTAAAAATAGAAGGATTTGTCGTTCATTTAGATAACGAAAGTAGTTGTATATATGTAGGAGCATATTGTTGCATGATGCATGTCTGTGAAAACCTAGATCTTTCTTGTCCATGCAGCTAGATCCTTAGCTCGGATTAAGGGGTTAAGCCTTTCCCCTTAAAAACAAAAAAGTAGCGAAAAAAAAAAGAATATTGATATGGAAGTTATACCTTCTTCCACCCCAAAAAGGTATTTACACTTATTATCGACATGAAGTTTACATCATATTTATATGAAGAAAACTAGTTGTGAAAAAACACATCTAGTGATTAAAATTGGGCATACAAGGCGGCTGTCTGTACGAGTAGATTTAGTAGATTTCTTTGGCATGCTTGATTGCTCATATGTGAATGCATATATACAACGAAACCTGCATTGGAGTGAATGAAAATGAACTCTGTTTTATACTAATCTTTACATAATTTATAAATAGATGAAATGTAAATTAATGTTTGTTGACTGAATAGGTTAATAGTTTACCTTTATACTTTAATATGTTTTCATTGCCATATGTAATTTAAATAAACTTCATGTGCATGTTGAAAAGATTTAAAATTTGATAAGATTAAATATATTAAAAAAAAAGAATTGATGCTGTTCTATGATTTAATTTCAAGATAATCATTGAAATGTTGCTTCCCTTAATCTACAAGTTGGCCCATCGGGACGATGTGCAGGTTTGGTGGCGGTGGATGTCGGGAAGATTTGCATCTTCCAGTTGATGACCAGGAAAATTAAAATATTGTATTGGTGAAATCTAAACCTCTTTTATATCACTATTGATCAATTGTGTTGATTAAAATTAACTACTTTGAAAGTGTTTACAGGTATGAATGATGAAGCAGAACATATGCTCATATTAGGGTTTATCCTAAGTACTTAATTAAGGAGTATTTTATACTTATACATGCAAGAAACATGGGTATGTAACCCTAGGGTTTCATAAGTTCAACGATTGTATGCTAATAGGGTTAATACGAAGGGTCTCAAAAGATTTCAATGGGTTAATGATAGGGTTCAGAAGGAATTTAGGGGGTTTTAGTATATTTAAAGCGTTAGAATAGTTGTTAAGAACATTAAGCTATAAATTAAATATTTAAGTATTCAAAATTAAACTATGATATAATTAATTACTTCAATAATGAGTGTACGTTTAAATATTAAGGTATTAATTAATTAAATTCATAACCTAAGCTTAATTTAAATGAATAATTTAATTAAGAAATTTAGGATAATTGAATTCAAATGATAAATTAAATGGATAAATAACTAGTGGTCTATATGAGTGCTAGAAAAAAGAATGGTATGAAAGAAATATGTAAGTAAAAGTGATTTAAGGAGTGGTTGGAATAGATGATGCAATTAAAGGAAGTTAAAGATAAACTTTAAATGAATGGTATATATGAAAATGGTTAAAAGAATGCAACAAGTGTGTTGTGTAAATAAAGCTAATTTGAAGTGTGGTGAAAGTTAGTGGGTAAAAGTGAGGATGAGAATTTAAAGCAAATAAAAAAGAGTGGTAAAATAAAGATCTCTGTGTGTATAAATATGTGGGCTTTGCTCCATATTTTGCTAATATTTTCTTGCAGGTATCATTTTGATTCTTCCTCTTCTCCACTCTATTGTTGTTGTTGTGCGCAAATAGAGAGAGATGTTTTATTTAATTATTCTTACCCTTCCTCTTCTATCTCTGGCAATAGGAGTTCGCATCAGAAAAATACATAGTCAGAAGGAGAGAGAAAGAGATGGGTTGTAGCATGCAGAAACTGATGGCATGAGAGTGAAAGTTAGAGAGGGAGTTAGTTACTGTCATCGATCATAGCAGGTCTGGCAGATGTGTAGGCTATGGTTAGAGAGAGAATCTGCATAGTGCTCTCACCAAACTCTTTCACTTTGTTTCTTTAGCTGCAACGCGCGGACGACAAACATGAGATAGCACAGAGAGAGAATGGACAGAGAGAAAGTTGGTTGTTAGAATTCGTGAGGCTGCAACTGTATGCTTCTGAGAGAGAGATTTTTGTGTGCTTATTTAGCTGAGATCTCGGGCGCTGGAGAAGAGGCGGACAGGCACTGCGTTGTCAGAGAGATCATTTATATATGTAAAAATAAAATAAAAAGTTTTTTCTCACCTCCCTCCACGGCGGCTGTAGACGCGCAGCGCGCGTAGAGAGAGGGAGAAAGAGAGAGAGAGAAGATTCTCTCCCTTCCCCTCCATGGTCTGCGTGCGACAGCACCAAAGAGAGAGAGAGAGAGAGAGAGAGAGAGAGAGAGAGAGAGAGAGAGAGAGAGAGAGAGAGAGAGAGAGAGAGAGAGAGAGAGAGAGAGAGAGAGAGAGAGAGAGAGAGAGAGAGAGAGAGAGAGAGAGAGAGAGAGAGAGAGAGAGAGAGAGAGAGAGAGAGAGAGAGAGAGGCAGAGAGAGAGAAAGAGAGAGATTTCGGGAAGCGAGAGAGAGAGAGAGAGAGAGAGAGAGAGAGAGAGAGAGAGAGAGAGAGAGAGAGAGAGAGAGAGAGAGAGAGAGAGAGAGAGAGAGAGAGAGAGAGAGAGAGAGAGAGAGAGAGAGAGAGAGAGAGAGAGAGAGAGAGAGAGAGAGAGAGAGAGAGAGAGAGAGAGAGAGAGAGAGAGAGAGAGAGAGAAAGAGAGAGAGAGAGATAGAGAGAGAGAGAGTGAGAGAGAGAGAAAGAGAGAGAGTTCGGGAAGCAAGAGAGAGAGAGAGAGAGAGAGAGAGAGAGAGAGAGAGAGAGAGAGAGAGAGAGAGAGAGAGAGAGAGAGAGAGAGAGAGAGAGAAACACAGAGAGAGAGAGAGAGAAAGAGTTAGTTAGTTAATTAGAGTTAATTGATCTAAATTAAGTATAATTATATTTAACTAGTTATTTAATATTGCATTGTTTAAATACTTATATCTATTTAGATATATTACTACATTATTTTAATTAGAGATGAGTAGGTTTATTAAGTTATTTATGAAATTGGTATTGTATAATTAGATACATACTTGAATGTGTTATTAAAACATATGCATAGGCATGTATTTGCACTAGTGTTAGCATGTGCATGTGTGTGCATTACAGTGAGTGTTAGCATATGATTTTATGCATGGGCATGTAATTGAACTATTGTATGCATATGCATAAATGCATCTAAGTGATTGGATTAGCATGAGTTTGAGTGTTTGCTTTTATGTTAGAATGTATGCATGCATGGTTTGAGTGATTAAACATGTAAACATAGTGTTATTTTAATGTATGAAGCTTATGTGTATGTGTATGCATGGTTAGTATGTATGGGCATATATGTATGAAAGAAAATGAATTAGCATGGATGTGAATGTATGCATTAGAGCATGTGAATGTTTTAATGTATACATAAACATATGCATGTGCATAAATGAATTTAAGTGTTAGTATGAATGTGCATTTACCTAATGCTAGCATGTGCATGATTGTATGTTAGCATGCATAAGTATGTGTATGCTTTAATCTATGTGAAGTATGTCTTTTATGTTTCTTATTAATTTCTTGTAATATTACTAATATGCTAATGTTTTCTTGCAGAAACATTGAAGATTAAAGAGCAATTGAAGTGCAGTGAAGTGAAGTAAAGTGAAGAGACAGATTGACGACAAACCATTTACCTTTTATTTCCCTTAGTTTTCATTTGAGCTATTGTTAGCCATATTTACATATCTCTTGTATTAGCATTGAACCTTGAGCATTAGCAAGAGCATTTTGTCGCACTCTCAATCACACTCTCACTCTCACTCTCACTCTCAATCATACTCTCAATCACAAGGTAATTCTCAGATTTCTGTGTCCTCCGTGTTGATGCGCAGGTCTCCTTCTATTCGAGTTTGATCGCAGTCGTGCCCCCAAAGAAGTGTGTGATCCACCAAATTTAGAAAAAGTTGAGTTTCTCCAAAACTTTCGCAAAAAGCCCCGCGATCGTAGTGTTCTTCCTTTCTTTAGCATCCTGTCAAAAATAGGAAAAAAACACCAAAAGACGACATATCCAAAAATATCCATAATTAGACATGGTGACACGTGAGCATGAGAACTATAGATTCGAATAGAATTAGATAAGCCCTGTAACTCAAAAACAGTGAGGAATTAGCTTAAGCTTGTGAGAGACACTTTTATTCAATTTTTTGATATGCACAATAGTGTTAGAGATGTTGGAGATCCAAATCCACCTCCAAATGCCACTTTTGAGCCCTGCAAGTTTCAAAATTCTATAGAGAGAGTAAAATCAAGGCATTTTCTTACAATGAACTAAATGTAGGACCAATTCTATAAAGAGAGTAAAATCAAGGCATTTTCTTACAATGAACTAAATGTAGGACCCTGAACGAGGTACTTAAAACATGATTCACAAAACTTTCACACTAGCACTTTTATTCTCTTATTCTTGCTCTACCTTTCCCTCATATAGAGTTTTCCTTAATTTTTTCATCTTCACCTTCAAAATTCCACTAGAAAACATGATGCGAATAAGGTCTAGAGAGAGAATATGAAACTTTTCAACCCGAAACTTTTCCTACATGCATAAAATGACCTGATTATTCATTCTAAGCATTATCCCCACACTGAAATTCAGAAAGTTCAAAATGAATTATTTCACTAGAAAAGAGGCGTCTTACAATTCTTCCCCCTTTAAGAACTCTGTCCTTAGAGTTGGAAAGAAGGATAATGTGTTAGAAAATCATCCAAATTCACCCAACTCAAATCTTCTACTGGGTATGAATGCCATTTCACCAAAATCTCTACTATAGATCTATTTCTAAGAAATCTTTCCTTCCTATCTAATATTATTTCTGGTTGAAGCTCAAAAGAGCCATCATCTTTCAGCTTATAATTGTCCTGCAAAACATGAGCAACATTAGACACATGTCTTTTAAGTAAGCTGGCATGAAATACAGGATGCACATTTAGATATTCAGGTAATTCCAACGAATAAGCAAGAGATCCAATCTTATTCAAAACTTTAAAAGGACCTGCATATCGAGGAGAAAGTCTATGATCCTTTCCTAGCAACAAGTTAGATCGGTGAGGATTAACTTTAAGAAATACAATATCATCAACTTGGAATTCAAGTGGTCTTCTCTTTAAATCATAGAACTTCTTTTGTCTGTTCTAAGATTCTCTTATATGTTTCTTAATTTTTCCAAGTTCTTCATCCATCTTATCAAGCATTTCTTTGGATACTTCTACTCTATTTGGAAAACCCAAAAACGAAGGTGGAGTCAAACAGTTATAACCATACATAGCTTCAAACGGAGTCATTTTTATAGATGCATGCCATGCACTATTGTATGCAAACTCAACCAAGGGTAAATATTCACTCCAATTATCTTGCTTTTCATTAACATACATACGCAACATATCCTCAACTACCCTGTTAGCCCTCTCGGTTTCCCCATCAGTTTGTGGATGGAAAGCTGTACTCATACGAAGTTGAGTTCCAATCGATTCAAATGTCGCTTTCCAGAAGTTTGACGTAAATCTAGAATCTCTATCAGAAATTATGCTTTTAGGCATTCCATGCAATCGAAATACTTCCTTTACAAAGATTCTTGCAACATTCAATGCAGTATCAGTCTTTCTCATAGGAAAGAAGTGTGCCATCTTGGTAAGCCGATCGACCACAACAAATATGGTATCATGCTTACTTCTGGTCACATGTAGCTTAGTGATAAAGTCCACAGAAATAGACTCCCACTTCTGATTTGGAACATCCAAAGGTTGAAGCATTGTTGCCATCCTCTTAAACTCAGATTTGACCTGCTGGCACTTTAAACATTCACTTACATATTTTTTAATATCTCGCTTCATACATGGAGATTCAGACGCTAAGTATAGACGATTGTTACGGTACAATGTTCCATTCTGCAAATGAAATTTTTTCTCATACATTGATCCCATGTTTGCATTCAAAGAACTCAAAATAGGTGCATAAAAAGGATCCTATTTTTTCTCTTCTTGAATTTGATTGAAAAAATCAAAATTTATTGCAGAAACAAGATTACACAAAGGTCTCCTACTCAATGCATCAGCAACCTTATTTTCCTTACCAGCGAGATACCTAATGCCAAAATCATACTCACTTAATAATTCAATCCAATGCTTCTGTCTGTTGTTAAGCAATGGTTGTGTGAAGATGTATTTTAGACTCTGATGATCTGTTTTCAATTCAAACTTAACTCCTAACAATAAATGTCTCCAATGCTTAAGTGCATGCACAACAACAAGCATTTCTAAATCATGAGTAGGATAGTTAGGTTCATGTTTTCTTAGTTTTCTGGACTCATATGTGACCATCCTGCCATCCTGTGAAAGAACACACCCTATCTGACTACCAGTTGCATCACATGCAACCACAAAAGGCTTTCCCATTTCCGGTAGTTTCAAAACACAATTCTCAACGACTTTTTGTTTCAATGTTTCAAATGATTTTTTACAGGCATCACTCCACACAAATCCTACATTCTTTTTAGTTAATTCGGTGAGGGGAGTAGCTATCTTAGAGAAATCCTTAATATGTGCTCTTTCATATTGTGCTAACCCAAGAAAACTTCTAACATCCCTTACAGTCTTAGGAATCGGCCAATCAACTACTATTTTTACTTTATCTTCATCTATAAGGATTGCTTCTTTTGATATTACTTTTCCTAGATACACACGTTTATCCTTAGCAAAGAAACACTTACTCTTTTTTCCATACAACTTGTATTCTCTAAGATTTTGCAAAGTCTTCTTGAGATGTACCGCATGATCAGAATCATCTTTAGAGTATACAAATATATCATCAAGGAATACTAAGATGAATTCATCTAGGTAATCGTGAAAAATATTATTCATCAAGCACATAAATGTGGCAGGAGCATTTGTTAATCCAAAAGGTAGAACCGTAAACTCATAGTGACCATATCGTGTTCGAAAAGCCGTCTTAGGAGTATCCTCTGATTTGATCCTAATTTGGTGATATCCAAATCTTAAGTCAATCTCTGTGAATACAGTCGCTCCACTTAATTTACCTAATAAGTCATCTATGTGAGGGAGTGGATACTTATTCTTAATTGTTCTTTATTCAACCCCCTATAGTCAATGCATAATCTATAAGAGTCGTCTTTCTTCTTCTGAAATAAAACAGGTGCACCCCAAGGTGAGACACTCGGTCTTATTAAGCCTTTCTTCAAAAGATCATCTAATTGAATCTTAAGCTCCTTTAATTCATCAATGTTAAATCTATAGGGTGCCCTAGAATATGGTTCACTCCCTGGATATAGGTCAATGGCATGATCAATCTGCCTAGGTAGGGGTATACCAGGCAAGTCTTCTGGAAATACATCGGCATATTCTTTCAAGAGATTTCCTACGTAATCTGGAATATCTTTGTCATTACCTTCCTCATGCAGATTGTTCACATACACTACAAATGTTTTACAACCATCACGTATACCTCTTATTATCTGCATAGCAGAAATAAGAGTAGGTTTAGGATTAAAGACATCACCTAGAATATGAATAGATTCATCATCTAGCTTTAAAGTGATCGTTCTTTGTTCACAATTAATTGTCGCAGAATTTTTAACCAACCAATCCATGCCTATGATTACATCACTCTGTTTCATCTCAATCACATGGAAACTTCCAAAAAAGCACCTATTAGAAAGAGTAAATTCAAGGTTTTCAACATATCCTTTTGTGTAGTATAATCGTCCATTGGCCATCTCTACAGGTCTGGTTATCTCCATATTTAGGGCTATCCCTAGAATCTGTACCAATTTGAATGATAGAAAACAATGGGTACTACCTGAATCGATAAAAAATCTCGTTTTATGTGTAGAAATCATACCCGGAATCGTGATTACAGAAGCCTTTGGGAAAGAACTAACCACCATGCAACGTAAAGTAGAGACAAGGCACTTACCGCCATCATCTGCTTCCTCAATAATTGTACCGTCCTCGATGATGTTTACGGCTTTTGATTGTGAGGGTCGAAACACTGCCTTGTTCGGGCACTCATATGTCCGATGCCCTTGCTCCCCGCAACGAAAACACAGACCAAGTCTTTTTGCCCTCTCGATAAAATTAGGATCTTGTTGCCACTCGATTGTTGACACCTCCTTTGATTTTCCACCTGAGCAGGGTTCTTACCTTGGTTATTAGAAGATGGAGTTTTCTTTGAATTGTTCATGTTCATTGCAACAGGTCTTTGTGGCCTATGTCGCGTTGCAATGAATCTGCTTCTATTTGCCTTCTGCAAATTGAACTTCTCCATCTTCTCAAAGTTCTCAGCCATCGCAACAACATCAAGAAAATCAATGCATCCAGATCCCTTGACTTGATAGCGAAGGTCCTCACGAACCCTTCAATAAATTTAATCTTTAGAGAATTACCACTAACCTCTAATGCATATTTATGAAGACGTAGGGACTTCTCTTTGTACTCATCAAAAGATAAGCTATGCTTATTACTTTCGTGTTGTCGGAAATTGTAGAACTCCATCTTCTTCTCCATATGGTAGTGTGAAGAACAATAGCGTTTTTCAGCTTGTTCTCTAAATTCCTTCCATAGAACTCGACCAGAACGTGTTCGAGTCTGCATATATGACTTCCACCATAGCTTTGCAATCCCACGCAGGTGCAGGATCCCAATTTTTGCCTTGGACTATTCACTAAATTGTCGAAGATCAAAGAAATCCTCTAGTTCTTCAATACATGCCTCAAGATCTTCGCCACTCTTCTTCTCACCATCAAAATCATTCAACTTTTCCTTCTTGAAGACTTGGTTAAGGGCAAACTCACTTGGTTCCATATCTTCAAAATTGCGTTTCTCTTTTCTGCGAGGTACATTAGATGTTCCCGCACCTTCGTCTACTTCATCGTTCAGCTCCACAAACAGATTTGCTACTCCTTCTGGTTGCTTTCCCCCTCGTTCTTTGCGCAATTCACCAAGAAGCTTCTGAATAAGCTCCTCTTGTTCACGAATCTTTTTTGTTAGACCTTCCATCATTCCCGCAGATTGATTCTGCTCTGATACCACTTGTAACGTTTCCTCAATCACAATCTATCCCCAATCACAATCTTTCGATCACTCAAAAATAGCAGTGGAGAGAAGAACGCAGAGATTGCACAAGGTAAAGAAAATTTGTTGCGGAAGAGTAGAAACAAATATGACGCAGAGAAGCAAGAATCCTGATATTATAGATGTGAATCAATGGTTACAATAGCTTTGGACAATAGCTTCTTGACGAAGCCTCTACATCCCGACCACCCCTGAGCTATCACAATCGCATTCACACTCGCACTCTCAATCACACTCTCACTCTCACTCTCACTTTCAATCACACTCTCAATCACAAGGTAATTCTCAGATTTTTGTGTCCTCCGTGTTGATGCACATGTCTCCTTCTATTCGAGTTTGATTGCAGCCGTGCCCCCCAAAGAAGTGTGCGATCCACCAAATTTAGAAAAAGTTGAGTTTCTCCAAAACTTTTGCAAAAAGCCATGCGATCGTATTCTTCCTTTCTTTAGCATACCTGTCAAAAATAGGAAAAAAACACCAAAAGAAGACATATCCGAAAATATCCATAATTAGACATGGTGACACGTGAGCATGAGAACCACGGATTCAAATAGAATTAGATAAGCCTTATAACTAAAAAACCGTGAGGAATTAGCTTAAGCTTGTGAGAGACACTTTTATTCAATTTTTCGATCTGCACAATAGTGTTAGAGATGTCCGAGATCCAAATCCACCTCCAAATGCGACTTTTGAGCCCTGCAAGTTTCAAAATTCTAGAGAGAGAGTAAAATCAAGGCATTTTCTTACAATGAACTAAATGTAGGACCGTGAACGAGGTACTTAAAACATGATTCACAAAACTTTAACATTGGCACTTTTATTCTCTTATTCTTGCTCTACCTTTCCCTCATACAGAGTTTTCCTTAATTCTTTCATCTTCACCTTCAAAATTCCACTAGAAAACATGATGCAAATAAGGTCTAGAGAGAGAATATGAAACTGTTCAACCCAAAACTTTTCCTACATGCATAAAATGATCTGATTATTCATTGTAAGCATTATCCCCAAAATGAAATTCAAAAAGTTCAAAATGATTTATTTCACTAGAAAAGAGGCCTATTACATGCATCTATGCATTCCTATATGCTCATGCATATGCATACCTACTAACAAAAATATGTACTCATGAGTTTGCATGAATTCATGCACTTAATATCATGCATACACATGCATAAGTACATCTAATTCATACATGCACATGCATGGTTACTGACATACATGCTAATACTAACTTACTTATGCATATGAATTCCCACACTTTAGTGTATATATGCATCTCTCATGCATATGCACTTTCACATGCTCACACACATTCTCACACATGCTAATATATTCTCATATGAATTTTAACACTCATAAATATGCTCACATACATCTACCTTATATATCTCTTGCATACATGCATCTCACATCACTCTCATGCATGCATTCATTATTTGTATGCATGATCATGCATTAGTTTACATACATGTATGCATTCTTGGAGTTACTACATACTTACATGCATCTCTCTCTTCCTCTCTCTTTCTCTCTCTCTCTCTCTCCCTCTGTCTCTCTCTCTCTCTCTCCTGTTGGTGTAATTCACAAGCCTACACATTTGGCTCGTAGTTCATACACATATGAAGATGCATAGGAATCAATGCTAATGGTTAATTACCATTTTATCTTTCTTGTAAAAGTCATATTTGACTTGGAATCCAGATGCAAATTGGGCAAGATGTAAGGATGATAAGAGAAGCTCTTCTCGATACATTTCATTTGTAGGTGATAAACCAATATCATGGTCTTCAAAGAAGCAACCTACAGTTGCTTTATCTTCTACAGAAGCAGAGTATACAGGACGGGCAAATGCCACCCAAGAAGCCATATGGATCAAGTTATTGTATATAGAATTGGGTTTGTATACTAGCTCACCATTGATATTTGGAGATAATACAAGCTCACTTCACCTTGTAGCTAATCCTATTTATCATGCTAGGACCAAAAATATAGAGTTCCATTACCATTATGTGAGAGAGAAGTTATTAAGAAAGGACATTCAACTTACATATGTATCAACCAACATGCAGTGTGCAGATTTGTAACTAAAGCATTGGATGGAATCAAACTTTGCAGGTTCAAATCAATGATTGGATTGCAAGATATACAAGAAGACTCAAGATGAAGACCAAGCCAAAATGTTTGGCTTGAGGGGGAGTTGTTGGTGTAGTTCACAAGCCTACACATTTGGCTTGTAGTTCATACAGATATGAAGATGCATAGGAATCAATGCTAATGGTTAATTACCATTTTATCTTTTTTGTAAAAGTCATATTTGACTTGGAATCTTTGTAACCACCTACGCAAGGGAGTTGTGGACTTTATGAGTTGTAAAGCATCAATCAATTAAGACAATATCTCATAGCATGTAGAAGCATGATTATAAAGAGCCAAAAGTTTGAATTCAAATTCAAACTTTGAACTCAACTACTATAAAAGTGATCATAAAAAAAGTCGCCGATATGCAAGTCACTTTCCAAGCTCCTCATTCTCATTTCTGAGTGTGTGTGAGGCCTACACTCTAGCCCACACCTATCTACACCATTAAGCAATGATCTTTGTGCCTATGGCATTGTACAACATTGTTCATTAATACATATATCTACATTGTTCATTTCCGAGTTCTCTGTCATAGTCTCTGTTAGTCAATCAACTTGTGGAGATCATATCTCACTCATTTATTCACCAAATTCAAAGATCTATAGCTTGTTGGAACTAGCTCAAAGTTTTCTACATACTAGCAAAATTTAAAGGATTTCTATTTAGCCATTTCAGAGAAACGTGTGTCAAAGTGATCACTGATTGAAGTCTGCAATACTCCTAAAATATCAGGGGTAAAGGTTTACTTGCTAAATTAATTTCTGTGAGCATAGTTAATCTTTTTAAGTGATTTCACTTGAAATCATTAGCTTACTAAGCTAGTTAGATACCCCTAAAAGAGATTTTATCAATTCGTACTGTGCTGGTCATACTAAGCAAAAGATGCAGCAGGTGTATGGGAAAAAATAGAAGGTTTTCTTGAAGACTTGAAGTTCAAAGTTTTCTATTTTGTTTTAATGTTTTCATACATCATTTTCAAAGTTGTCTCTGAAGCATTAAAGGGTTGGTACAAAGCCCGATTTGCCAGTACCTACTCATCATCTTGAAGTATCCATCCATCATTCCCAACATCTCTCTCTCTCTCTCTCTCTCTCTCTCTCTCTCTCTTTCTCTCTCTCTCTCTCTCTCTCTCTCTCTCTCTCTCTCTCTCTCTCTCTCTCGGTGCTTCAACAGCAAGCGGCTTCCCCAAAAATCTCTCTCTCTCTCTATCTTCATCACCACAACAAGGACATCATCTCTCTCTCTCTCTCTCTCTCTCTCTCTCTCTCTCTCTCTCTCTCTCTCCCTTTGTGTGTGTGTCCTTTCCTCTCTCTCTCTCTCACCTTGCATGTGTCAGGAGGTCTACACCAGCACCATTGGAGGCAAAAGTCTTTGTCTCTCTCTCTCTCTCTCTCTCTCTCTCTCTCTCTCTCTCTCTCTCTCTCTGTCTCCCTCTCTCTCTCTCTCTGTTTCTTTGTGCTTTAGTAGGTCTGTAGCAAATCGGAGGAAACAGTCTCTTTCTACATGTTGGCAGGTCGCCATCCTCTAAACTTGAAGGAGGGGAAAGAAAAGGACATACATTATGTCTTTCTGCAACCAATAGCTACCAGAAGTCAGCGAGAGGAGGGGAGAAGAGTATCTCTTCTTAGCAGCCCAAACGAGGGAAAGAAGAAGAATGAAGCAAGGGGAAAGAAAAGTACTTGTAGGAAAACATCAGAAAAAATAGAACATAACACACACACACATACATACATATATATATATATATATATATATATATATATATATATATATATATATATATATATATATATATATATATATATATATATATATATATATATATATATAGAGAGAGAGAGAGAGAGAGAGAGAGAGAGAGAGACTCATGTGCACATATTTACTTACCACACATACAAACTTTTAACACACACCATTCTTACTCTTTTAACTTGCACTCACACACACCGCATATTATCCACCACTTAAGGTCACTTTAGTTGCATAACTCACTCACTCCACACTTTTACTTACACTCACACACACCGTCCATTTTTTTATTTTTCTTGTTATTTGATTTTAGTTATTCATATTTTTTTAGAATTTCATTTTGATTTAAGCTTACTATTAAGCTTATTAAAGTATAATATAATTAAATACTTTAATATTCTCATATATTAGGGTAGATAACTAAATCAAAATATAAAATTGATTAACCACATATTTATTGATTTTTTAATATTCATTAACCCAAAGGTTTACACACATCACATATGTGTAATTGATCACACATAAACACCTATACATACATATACACACTTAAACCCTCACACACATTCAGATAGCACAAGCGCATTTAATTAAATATCCATTTATATATACACATAGGTTTATACGCATACCCCCACATATGAATGGGTACCCTACACACAATCAAAGAACTCCATAGACACTTAGGGTAAACCCTAATATACATATGCACATGTAGGGTATTAGTTTATGTCTTCATAAATTTGTTACCTACAAGTACTAGAGAGATTAGCAAACTAAAAAAGCTTATCAAAAATGTTCGAAAGAGTTCAGAGATATCCACCATAGGAGTGAAAGTTTTTAATTTCCTGTATATGAAATGGAAAGATGAAATCCTTCCGACAACATTGTGGTCATGATCGAAAGTAGAAGATTGCAAATCTTTTGGAACAACCGCGACCAAAATCTTCCTTCAAAGTGCACCTCTCAATATCACCCCATCTGTTGAGTGAGGATGAAATGGTTTCCGGATGATGTGAAAGCAAATATGAGTCTACAAATAAAGATCGGTAGGAACGAGAAGGGAAGGCACGACGTGGAAGAAGAGCAAGCGTACTGTAAGGATAGAAGACCTGCAAGTAACATGGATCCATATGTGGTCACATCATTGATTGCATATACTACGATTCTCTACAAACCATAGGGTTTGAAGGTGCACATTATCTATTATAACAGGCGCACAATTCATTTACACATAGAAGGCTGTAGTTAAGCATCTACTACACTGAAGGTGGATCAAATGCTGTAGGATATAACATATTTATGCCCTATATTGAGAGGTTGGGATTGCATCACAAGGAGAATATATCTGCATATGGGGAAGGGAATGAGCGACGGTTAACAGGTCGACATGAGACAGCTCATATACATACCTTCTCATGCGGAGTCGCTAGTCATGGAGCCTCCGTTCGAGTTGGACACGATACAGAAAAGGAAGGGCAAGGCGGCCACTTCTATCTTGGGAAAAAAATCGGTTCTAGTAGGCAGCTTCTCAGGATCGAGTTGTGAAGGGGAGGTAAGGCAATCATTGGGAAAACGGAAGATTTGTGTGCAGTTCATTTATGGAGTAGAATGGCGCACTTCATGAATGAGGACACATGCTTCAGCCAGTGAATAAAGAAATAAATAGAGATGCGCTGAAAGATAACATCTATTTCTGTGCCCCTCTAATCAGTCGGCTGCTCTGGCTATGGCTCAATCCGGTTCTGTCGAAGGGTGCCAATGATACTCTTCAGATAGAGGACATACCGAATTGTCCCCTGATGACAGGGCTAAGAGGCTTTACGCACTTTTCTCCTCAATCTGTCCAGAGCCTTCTCCAAGTACGTTGGAGCAGCTATAAGACAGAGTTTTGCAAGCTATTATTTGCAAATGTTTTGGAACAACCGTGATCAAATCCTTCCTTCAAAGCGCACCTCTCAATATCACTCCATCCGTTGAGTGAGGATGAAATGGTTTCTAGATGATGTGAAAGCAAAGATGAGTCTGCAAATAAAGATTGGTAGGAACGCGAAGGGAAGGGCAATGCGGAAGATGGGTAATTTTGTTTCTTTATGTAGGACATTCGAGAGAGCTACTCCGTGGGCTTCTACTTCCAAGTCTTCAATGTCCCAGGGGATTTGGGCTACTTTTGTCGGCAAAAAATACGAGGGAAAGGGTACTTTGAGGAAAGAAGACCTGCAAGTAACATGGATCCATACGTGGTCACATCACTGATTGCATATACTACGATTCTCTACAAACCATAGGGGTTGAAGGTGCACATTATATATTATAACAGGTGCATGGTACATTTACACGTAGAAGGCTGTAGTTTAGCATCTACTACACTGAAGGTGGATCAAATGCTGTAGGATATAATATATTTATGCCCTATATTGAGTAGTTGGGATTGCGTCACAAGCAGCATATATCTACATATGGGGAAGGGAATGAGTGATGGTTAACAGCTCGACATGAGAGAGCTGATATACATACCTTCTCATGGGGAGTTGCTAATCCTGGAGCCTCCATACTAAAGATTTCGACGCAGTTCATTTATGGAGTAGAATGGCGCAGTTCATGAACGAGGACACATGCTTCAGCCAATGAATAAAGAAATAAATGGAGCTACGCTGAAAGATAACAGCTATTTCTGTGCCCCTCTAATCAGTCGGCTGCTCTGGCTATGGCTCAATTCGGTTCTGTCGAAGGGTGCCAGAGACACTCTTCGGACAGGGCTGAGAGGCTTTATGCATTTTTCTCCTCAAACTGGCCATGGCTCAATTCGGTTCTGTCGAAGGGTGCCAGAGACACTCTTCGGACAGGGCTGAGAGGCTTTATGCATTTTTCTCCTCAAACTGGCCAGGGCCTTTTCCATGTACGTTGGACCGGCTATGATACAAAGTTTTTCAAGCTTCCTAGAGAATGAGAAATGCTATTATACCGAAGGTTTTCTCTTTGTTTTCATCCTCTTGTTAGCAAAGGTCGTCAAGAAAGGGTCTGAAGCTATCAAATTCTGCATCGCAATCTCATGGAACGGGTCAGATTGTCAATTACTTGTCCGTCGATGTTGAGCAGATAAACGAATCCATTGTTCAACTAAATAATCTATGGATGCTCCCTCTGCACGTTGTTTTCGCACTTTTGCTATTGTATCAGGCCGTTGGCTTCACTACTTTTGGAAATAGCTCACTTATATAGACCGTTTTGAATGGTCTTCCTGATTCATATCAGAGTTTTGCTTCTACTCTTTGGTTGATGATGAAAGGCAACGAAAATGCCTTATCATTTGGGGAGTTAATCTCTATTCTGTTGTAGGAAGATCACTCTAGGCAGAACACGTACATTATGCAAGTTGCACATCAAGCTTTCCTCGCTTGTCAGAAGGGCAAAGAAAAATGGAGCTCTTCAAGTAGTAAGCAAAAATCTGCTAATTTTGCACATTCGAAGAAGGAAGATAAAGATGAGAAGAAATAAAAAAATCAGAAATTGTTTTGTAAGTATTGTAAAGGTAATGATCATATCATAAAGAACTATCCAAAACTGGCTGCTAAAGAGGCAAAGAAGAAAGAGGATGGAATGGTTGTTGCAGAGGCCTCTATGCCAAAAACATAGTCTGCTAATCTTATGCAGGAAGAAGAATGGGCGTTTACTACTGTCTGCAGTTTTGACCCATCTTCTCATGAGTAGTGCATGTCTGCAGTAGACTTAGATGTTTGGTATTTTGACAGTGGGGCGACCATACATATTACCTTTGCATGAACTTCAAGGGTAGATCCTAGAATCTCTCAGAGCTGAAGAAGACTTGAAAAGCCGACTGTTTTCAGTGGCACAAAAGTGAAAAGATAATCATCAAATACTTTGTCTCTCTTTTAAGAGATCAAATTGTATGAAAGAGAATACTTCCGTGCTACCATAGAGTTCAGAGATGTTTCTGTATTGCACATGAAAAAAATATTGCCTCTCGCTATTCAACTAGATCGCATGCCTTATAGATAAATATGCATGAGAACATGAACTTAAAACGTTTGTTTAAGAATCCTTCTTTGATGCGAATTTAATGTTTAATGCTTCCATAAACGAGACTGTTTACTGAAACATATTTTGTTATGAGCCTTTGACTCGTCTTTGCTGTTGAACGCCTCTCATAACCGTTAGTGGTTGATATTACTCATATTTCCTGTAAACTATGGCGAGCAGCTATTGAAGAATTATGAGAAGGCATATTCTTAGTTTACTCTCTCTACAAATGCTCAAATATATTAGCCGTAGCACATAAGTTCCCGAATGTAAATGTGTGCTTAGCAAGGAGCAATTGCATACTTCAAATTTTCTCTCAAAGCATAATGGAGAAACGTACTCTTCGTCAACAACTCTAAGATATGGCTGGAGTTCTACAAGAGTACGAGGTCAAAATGATGTTGCATCCGCATTTTCTCATAGGGTATAACATTTATACTTTGGTTGGAGAGGATTAGAAGCCAAAGTGGGATCGATTGGAACTTGAATCCATTTCACAGGAAAGTGCACGTAGTTTCTTCTCGTCTAGAAACAAAGATGAAGAGAAGGAATTGAAACGTTTTGATGGATGAAAGGGATTTTATGTATAATTCCAAGGAGATCCGAGACTCATCTGCTATAAAAACCATCGAAATTCAGATGACGAGAGCATAGAGGCCTTCTCTCACAAAAGTGTACATCCACTTGTCATATTTTCTTTGTATGAACCTTTGGGCTTTAGATTTGAAAAAACAGTCGATTCAAACTAATGAAAGGAAAAATAAATTTCAAGTCAAATTTATTAAATACCACTTAAATGATTTGGGAACATTCTTCGATACAAATGGCCTAACTCACCCAATGCAAGCTCTCAGACAAAGAGATTCATGCGACCTATATTCTTCAATTGAATGTAATTGTGTTTCTTTCGCACTTGAAGATTTCACATATGATGGCAAATGAATTGATATTGAAACCGCTAAGAGAACTCAAGGGAAAAGCTTAAATTTAGATGATGATGAACCCTCGAACATGTTATTAGTCTTGTGGTTCATCAGAAAGCCTCAAATGTCAAGCTGTAATTGGAATGTCACTCGCTCTTCATGGAAGCAAATATGCATCTCAAAGTTGACCTCCTAGTATTGAAATGTCACATCTGTCCTTTCACCCTCCTTTTTATGAAACTCCATGACAATGTGCACAGGCTCCGATACCACTGTTGACTAGATCTTGCAAATGCACATATGCAGAGATACTACAAAAATAGAATCTCAAAAAGTACAACAAAATAAAGAGAGACAACATATTGAACAGAAGATTGGGTATAATCTCCCTCTACAAACTCTGATGGATGAGTCTATCAGATTATTTTTATTTATAGGTATGTCTCATTATGTCTTGAATAGAAAATACATGAGGGTGAGGCTTTGAAGAGCATGAATTTATAAAAATTTCCTTTATTTAAAAATTGTTGCTTTCTAAGGGATCTACTATTTCTTATAAAAATGTCGCTTTCTAAGTAATCTGCTATTTTTTAAAAAAATATCTAGAATACTATCTTTTAATGATATTACAAAATATATGAATAAGTCCATGTGCGTTCATGCCCTTATGATTCTTCACCTACAAAATCAATACACAATCACATTAAAAACATCAAGACATTGAAATTCATATAGCATTCCATTAGTCCATAAAGTATAGCGCCATACTTTCCATAAATGAAGCAAATTTATGAACTCTCGTTGTCTTTACTCTGATTTGAAATTTCTTGTTTTCCTTTGAACTTGCATCTTCCTCTAGTTGAAGAGTGTTTTCTCCCTTCTTCTAGATCAGAATCACCATTGGATCCTCTACCTTCTCTTGTTCTTCATTTTCCTTGATTCCTTCCTCTTTCTCTACCATACCTTCATAGCAGGCTTGGTCTTCATTGCCCTTTGCTTTTAAACCCCTAATATTCATTTCCTCAATGACCATCAAGGCAGCCAATTGCTCAAAATCTAGAAGAGTATCTTTGATATACAAAGATGTTATAAAAGCCTTTCACAACTCATCATGACTAAGCCCACTTAAAGTATATGCAACAAGGTCATCATCATCTAAGTGACAATCGATAGAGCCTAATGCAATCACTAACTTCTTTGATCATTCTATCCCATGAAACCAACCATCAGATTATTGTATGAGGGGATACACATTGGGAGGTACTTGAAGGTCTTTTGTAATCTTTTATACTTTTGGAGCCTTATGCAAGATATCATCTTTGTAGCTAGACTTTTGAGAAGGCTTGGAGCTAGACCTCAGAAAGGACATCCAACAGTTGAAAGGCAAGTACACTTGAGACGAATCATGGAAATAGTCTATTATCTACCCAAAAAGAATGCAATAGGTATCTTTTAAAATTTTCTCACAAAGGATCTAGTCTAGATACATCTCCAAAGATTTGGCATTGAGCCAAAAACGTAGTTCACCTTGACATAGAAGTCGAGGGGGTAGGGTGGTTTTTGATGTTTAATGTGTTGGTGCAAATGCCAAGCCTTCACACTTGGCTAGGCATTGGAAAGTGTGACTATGCATGGAAGAATTTATGTGCAACTTGCAAATATTCACATGAACCATGGCTTATGGATTTTTGTCTTGAACCTTTTGTAAAAGTCAATTGACTTGGAAGAATCTTGTAAATCCACTAAACTTGTGGAGTTAGATAGAATGAGAAGCTACGAGTTCACTTAGACAGAATATCTCCTAGAATAAGGGATCACTTTTTAATGAGAGCCAAATTTGAATTCAAATTCAAATTTCAAGGTAGAAACTATAAAACCACTTTGAAATCTCGCGGCCTAGACACTCCCTTAGAGAGACATTCATTTCATCATTAGTAGAGGTTGAGGAGCATAGTGCATTGCGCACTCATCTCACAATCATTTGGCATTATTTGTTTTGCAATGATGTTGTAAATTCATGTTTCATAATACATATACATCATTGAGTATATCTGTTTGTCTTTGTGTCATTGTCACTCACAACAATGTTCTTGTCTTGTTCATATCTCAGTTATTACTCTACCATTTTCAATGTTCTATGGCTCATAGAAATCATCTATAAGTCTACTACAACTGACAAATTTTGAAGGCATTTCATTCAGCCAATTGGGAGAAAAGAATCTTGAAGTGGTCACTGGTCATTTTCTGCAAAGCTCTTAAAAAGTCAGGGGTAATGTTTCACTTGCAAAATTGATTGCTCTATGTATAGTCAATCATTCTAAGTGATTTCACTTGTAATCATTAGCTGTATAAGCTACTTAAATATTCCCAGAAGGAATATTTCTAATTGCTACTGTGTTGAGAGTATTGAGCTTTAGAAGTAGCAAGTGTGTGAACCAAAATAACAAGTTTCTCATGACTTGTTACTTGTGAAGTTGTCTGTTTTGGATTAGTCATTACATGCATCATCTCCAAAGAACATAGGCACTTATTTAGTGTCTTTGGAAAGCTAAAAGGGCATACAATGCAACTCTGAAGTAACAAAGGGTAGGTACGTAGTAGGATTATCTGTATCAACTCATTTCTTAGAGTGTCCATCAATCTTTCCCAACAGTGGTTTCAGAGTAAGTTAAGGTAAAATGGGAGATGGTTTTCCTTATTTCATTGATAAATTGGACACGAACAACTACCAAGCATGGTCCTTAAGGAAAACCTACAAGAGAGGAGCATGAAAGAATCAATTCATGGTGTGCCAAAGATGCATTAGCAAGGTCATATTTACTTAACTCTATCTCTAACTTTATTCTTCCACACATTAGAAACTCTAAGACATTCCAAGAGACTTGGGATACATTTTCTTCATATTTTTCTTCCAACACAAGGGCTAGGAACAACCAATTGTGCATTGGGAAGTCATTGAAGTGGAACAAATTTTGAGACAAGTAATCAATGGCATCAAGGCAGATGACAAATGGAAAAGCTTCACAACTGCTATGGACTTGTACATGGAGATGTAGATTCTAGATCTTACCACACTCATGGGGAACATTTTTACCCATGAAGCAAAGCTCAGCAAAAATGGAAATTCATTAGGAGGTAATAAGTATTTTTCCTTATACACAGATAAAGGCACGTCTAAACAGATAGGGAAAAGCAAATAGATTGAGGATGAAGGTACTACCTCTCAATCTAACTATGCAAGTAGAGGTAGGGGCAAAGGAGGTTAGCAAGATAGCGGGAGACCTTTCAACTCTTTCCCATGTAATATTTATGGTGTATCAAATCATACCGCAGGTGAGTGTTACAGGAACTTCAAGAATCAGAGAGGTAGAGGTTTCCAAAGAGGTGGCTACGCACAATCAAGAGAAAGATTCAACCATCATCAAGCCTAAAATAACAAATACAATAAAAATTACAATAACAATTACCAAGGAGGTTGTTGATATATTTAGGTAGTGATGTGTGTGAACAGACTAGGACCACCTGGGTACTTTTTTCCCTCTTTAGGAGGTGTTTTTTCCCCAGCTTGTATATACGCCTATTGCCCTAATGGGCTACTTATCTTTGTACATTCTTTAGTAATACGTTCAGTATTGTGTGTTGTGCTTCAAGCTTCTTCTTCTTCGTGCTGTTCACGTGCTTCCGTAGACGTCTGACTCCAACAATTGGTATCAGAGTAGGTCGTCCCTTCATCTAGGGTGCTGTCGACACTCCTCCATTTGCAGTCTCAGAATCGCATGAATTTTGGTGACCATACTCAACGTGTTTTCAAAATCAAAAGAGCTTCTTTCTTTGGTGCCCAAATCGCGATTTGAGCTCGTTTCGGCCTCTGAACGCACTATCCGAGCGCTTGTGTAGGCTATTTCATCTTTTTGTTCCAAAGGTATATACCAATTTATATTCCCTAGTATAAGCATCTCAAAGTCTGCTATAGGTTTAGCGGAATTCCTCTCTAAAGTTCTATTCAACTTTTTGAGATACAGTCAATTTTGTGCATCAAGGTATTTTAGTCACTGGCCATGGCTGAAAGTAGTGATGTATTCTGTATGTTGGCTATTGAGGATAAGTTGGATGGTACCATCTACCCATTATGGGATCATATGATGCAACATGTGTTGGTTGCAAAAGGACTGTGGAACATTGTGCAGGGTGTCGAAAAACGTTCTATCATACATGCAACTGTTTCAACTACAGGTACTAAAGCTGACATTATTCCTCACATTCACTCTTGGAGAATAGCTAAGGATGCTTGGGATATACTTACCACATTGTACCAAGCTAGGAATGAGGCTCATGTTACTTACCTCCGAAAACAGTTGGAGAGTGAGAACATGAATGAAGGTGATTCTATGGACAATTTCCTAACCAAGATCAAAGACTTGAAGGAACACTTGATTTTTGCTCATGAGCTTATACCAAATAGCTCACTTATATCGATCGTTTTGAACGGTCTTCCTGATTCATATGAGAGTTTTGCTTAAACTCTTTGGTTGATGATGAAAGGCAACACAAATGCCTTATCATTTGAGGAGTTAGTCTCTATTCTGTTGTAGGAAGATCACTCCACGCAGAACAGGTCCATTATGCAAGTTGCAGATGAAGCTTTCCTAGCGAGTCAGAAGGGCAAAGAAAAATGGAGCTCTTCAACTAGTAAGCAAAAATCTGCTAATTTTGCACATTCGAAGAAGGAAGATAAAGATGAGAAGAAATAAAAAAAGCAGAAATTCTTTTGTAAGTACTGTAAAGGTAATGATCATATCATAAAGAGCTGTCCAAAACTGGCTGCTAAAGAGGCAAAGAAGAAAGAGGATGGAATGGTTGTTGCAGAGGCCTCTACGCCAAAAACATAGTCTGCTAATCTTATGCAGGAAGAAGAATGGGCGTTTACTACTGTCTGCAGTTTTGACCCATCTTCTCAAGAGTAGTGCATGTCTGCAGTAGACTTAGATGTATGGTATTTTGACAGTGGGGCGACCATACATACTATCTTTGCAATAACTTCAAGGGTAGATCCTAGAATCTCTCTGAGCTGAAGAAGACTTGAAAAGCCGACTGTTTTCAGTAGCACAAAAGTGGAAAGATAGTCATCAAATACTTTGTCTCTGTTTTAAGAGATCCAATTGTATGAAAGAGAATACTTCCATGCTACCATAGAGTTCAAACATCTTTTTGTATTGCACATGAAAAAAATATTGCCTCTCGCTATCCTTTTTTGATGCCAATTTAATGTTTAATGCCTCCATAAACGAGATTGTTTACTGAAACATATTTTGTTATAAGCCTTTGATTCGTCTTTGCTGTTGAACGCCTCTCATAACCGTTAGTGGTTGATATTACTCATTCTTGTAAACTATGACGAGCAGCTATTGAAGAATTATGAGAAGGCATATTCTTAGTTTACTCTCTCTACAAATGCTCAAATTAATTAGCCGTAGCACATAAGTTCCCGAATTTAAATGTGTGCTTAGCAAGGACCAATTGCATACTTCAAATTTTCTCTCAAAGCATAATGGAGAAACGTACTCTTCTTCAACAACTCTAAGATTTGGCTGGAGTTCTACAAGAGTGCGAGGTCAAAATGATGTTGCATCCACATTTTCGCATAGGGTATAACATTTATACTTTGGTTGGAGAGGATAAGAAGCCAAAGTGGGATCGATTGGAACTTGAATCCATTTCACAGGAAAGTGCACGTACTTTCTTCTCGTCTAGAAACAAAAATGAAGAGAAGGAATTGAAACGTTTTGATGGCTGAAAGGGATTTTATGTATAATTCCAAGGAGATCCGAGACTCATCTGCTATAAAAACCATCGAAATTTAGATAATGAGAGCATAGAGGCCTTCTCTCACAAAAGTGTACATCCACTTGTCATATTTTCTTTGTATGAACCTTTGCGCTTTAGATTTCAAAAAACAGTCGAATCAAACTACTGGAAGGAAAAATAAATTTCAAGTGAAATTTATGAAATACCACTTATATGATTTGGGAAAATTCTTCGATACAAATGGCCTAACTGACCCAATGCAAGCAACTATGAACACACATTTCTAGATGCTCTCAGACAAAGAGATTTATGCGACCTATATTCTTCAATTGAATGTAATTCTGTTTCTTTCCCACTTGAAGGTTTCACATATGATGGCAAATGAACTATTATTAAAACCGCTAAGAGAACTCGAGGGAAAAGCTTAAATTTAGATTATGATGAACCCTCGAACATGTTATTAGTCTTGTGGTTCATCAGAAAGCCTCAAATGTCAAGGCATGGTTTGAATGTCACTCGCTCTTCATGGAAGCAAATATGCATCTCAAAGTTGACCTCCTAGTATTGAAATGTCACATCTGTCCTTTCACCCTCCTTTTTACGAAATCCATGACAACGTGCACAGGCTCCCATACCACTGTTGACTAGATCTTGCAGATGCACATATGCAGAGATAGTACAAACATAGAATCTCACAAAAGTACAACAAAATAAAGAGAGACAACATATTGAACACAAGATTGGGTATAATCTCCTCCTACAAACTCTCATGGATGAGTCTAGCAGATTATTTTTATTTATAGGTATGTCTCATTATGTCTTGAATAGAAAATACATGAGGGTGAGGCTTTGAAGAGCATGCATTCATGAAATTTTCCTTTATTTAAAAAATTGTTGCTTTCTAAGGGATCTACTATTTTTGATAAAAATGCCGCTTTTTAAGTAATCTGCTATTTCTTCAAAAAATATCTAAAATATTATCTTTTAATGATATTATAAAATATATGAATCCACGTGCGTGCATGCCCTTATGATTCTTCACCTACAAAATCAATACACAATCACATTAAAAACATCGAGACATTGAAATTCATATAGCATTTTATTATTCCATAAAGTATAGCACCATACTTTGCATAAATGAAGCAAATTTATGAACTCTCGTTGTCTTTATTCTCATTTGAAATTTCTTGTTTTCCTTTGAACTTGCATCTTATTCTAGATGAAGAGTATTTTCTCCCTTCTTCTAGATCAGATCACCATTGGATCCTCTACCTTCTCTTGTTCTTCATTTTCCTTGATTCCTTCCTCTTTCTCTACCATACCTTCATAGCAGGCTTGGTCTTCATTGCCCTTTGCTTTTAAACCTCTAATATTCATTTCCTCAATGACCATCAAGGCCACCAATTGCTCAAAATCTAGAAGAGTATCTTTGACATACAGAGATGTTAAAAAAGCCTTTCACATCTCATCATCACTAAGCCCATTTAAGGTATATGCAACAAGGTCATCATCATTCAAGTGACAATCTATAGATCCTAATGCATTCAATAACTTCTTTGTACATTCTATCGCATGAAACCAACCAGCACATCATTGTATAAGGGGATACACATTGGGAGGTACTTGAAGGTCTTTAGTAGTCTTTTCTACTTTTGGAGCCTTATGCAAGATATCATCTTTGTAGCTAGACTTTTGAGAAGGCTTGGAGGTAGACCTTATAAAGGACATCCAACAGTTGAAAAGCAAGTACAGTTGAGAGGAATCATGGAAATAGTCTATTATCTACCCAAGAAGAATGCAATAGTTATCTTTTAAAGTTTGTTCACAAAGGATCTAGTCTAGATAAATCTCCAAAGATGTGGCATTGAGCCATGAAAGTAGTTCACCTTGACATGGACGTTGAGGGGGAAAGGTGGTTTTTGATGTTCAATGTCTTGGTGCAAATGCAAAGCCTTCACACTTGGCTAGGCATTGGAAAGTGTGACTAGGCATTGGAATAATTTATGTGCAACTTCCAAAGATTAACATGAACCATGGCTTATGGATTTTTGTCTCTAACCGTTTGTAAAAGTCAATTGACTTTGAAGAATCTTGTAAATCGACTAAACTTGTGGAGTTAGATAGAATGAGATGCTACGAGTTCACTTAAAGAGAATATCTCTTCGAAGAAGGGATCACTTTTTAATGAGAGCCAAATTTGAATTCAAATTCACATTTCAAGGTAGCAACTATAAAAACACTTTGAAATCTCGCGGTCTGGACACTCCCTTAGAGAGGCATTCATTTCATCATTAGTAGAGGTTGAGTAGCATAGTGCATTGCGCACTTATCTCACAATCATTTGACATTATTTCAATTTGCATTGATGTTGTAAATTCATCTTTCATAATACCTATACATCATTAAGTATATCTCTTCGTCTTTGTTTCATTGTCACTCAAAAGAATGTTCTTATGTCGTGCTTTCAACCAATTCAAGCAAGAGAGACTATGCTTCCGTCCAATTTCCTCTTGTTAAAAAAAATGTATGTATATCAGTTATTACTCTACCATTTTCAATTTTCTATGGCTCATAGCAATCATCTATAAGTCTACTACAACTGACAAATTTTGAAGGCATTTCATTCAGCCGATTGGGAGAAAAGCATATTGAAGTGGTCACTTGTTATTTTCTGTGAAGGTCTTAAAAAGTCAGGGGTAATGTTTCACTTGCAAAATTGATTGCTCTATGTATAATCAATCATTGTAAGTGTTTTCACTTGTAATCATTAGCTCTATAAGCTAATCAGATATTCCCTGAAGGAACTTTGCTAAGTGCTACTCTGCTGAGAGTATTGAGCTTCAGAAGTAGGAGGTGTGTGAACCAAAATAGCAAGTTTCTCATGACTTGTGACTTGTGAAGTTGTCTGTTTTGGATTAGTCATTACCTGCATCATCTCCAAAGAACATAGGCACTTATTTAGTGTCTTTGGAAAGCTAAAAGGGCATACAATGCAACTCTGAAGTAACAAAGGGTAGGTACGTAGTAGGATTAGTTGTATCAACTCATTTCTAAGAGTGTCCATCCATCTTTCCGGGCAGTGGTATCAGAGCAAGTAGGTATCATCCATCTTTCTTGAACATGGTAGGTATCATCCAGGAGAATCAGTGCTACTGCTCCCATATGAAGGATGAGCACAACTCGAGACAGTTGAGATGTTTTCATCTGATCAACTAAATATTGAAGGCCAGTAACTTTGAAGAGCTAAACGATCAATTGGAGACAATCTGATGGTTCAGAGTGATATATTATAAAATATTGCATCCAGACACTTCTAAGCTACTTTGAAGTGGTGAAGTGTTGTCACAGAGAACAACTCTTACGAAAACATATGGATGTGAAAATTTTGGATGATCACTCAATGAGATTAATGTGCTATAGAGTTATGCTGATTTGATTGCCTATGAATTCTACACCAGTACTCTATTTCAATTAGTGACTAATTTAGAATCCACTTTTGAGCATGCTGCTCCTGATCTAAAGGTGGACTCCAAGGAGAGATATGATGATTAGATCTTCAAGGAATTATCTACTGCTGAACACACGCAGAGGGTATGTAAGGAGGAAGCAAATAGAGTATGGAAACTTGATGCTACTAATCTCAAGGTAATACTATTTTTCCATACTGTTTTCCACTTTTATCTGAAACACTGTGCTCATAATCTTTGGAGGAGTTTTATCACGAGTAGTTTTGGGAAAGAATTCTCAAGCATCTCCTAGTTGGCTCGCATCCATCGTTTCTACGTCCTTTCCATGATCCTGATGACACCATTATCTAGCGTCACATATGCGACACTCTTAATATGTCATATATGCAACTCTCACATTAGCGACGCTTTAATTAACGTCGCTAATAGCTTCGGAAATAGAATTGTTCAAAGGACGAAGGATGCTCTAAGCTCAGAGCGACTAAATGGGCAATCTTGTAGTGATCGGAGTGTGTTGCATCAATCGTCACTATGCCCATACATTCTTTGTAGTGTTCAGCTCGAATTAAGTCGCAATAACTAGTGAAATAAGGTATTTCGATAAAATTTTCGTATCGAAATAACAAATCAAGTTTATGGAAAAAATTAAATCCTAAATTTCTACCCATGAGTTTTAGTCAGAAAATCAGCATCGCTTATGAGACTTGCATATTACAGAACCTGTTGGACACAATAAAATTGATAAATATAATCAACAAAACGATGTGAGAATAGTTCACCTGATCTATGAGTTCGTTGATTACGGTTCAAATGATGGGGTTCCGTTCACAAAATTTGAATGCGGATGGCTAGGCTCAAGTTTGTTATGGCATTGAACGCATCCATTGCGCAGAAAAGAAAAGGAACTTGGACTCTTCAAAGTCGAGTACACCGTCACCATCAGTCTCTAAGAACGAGAAGGACGATTTCTGGGATAAGCTGCCTCAAGGAGGATTTCTTGGGATAACCCGCGTGATGCTTGTCTTGCCATAATCGAGTATATCAAGTCAGTTTAAATAATTGAGTATATCAAGTCAGTTTAAATAAATAATTGAGTGACATCCGAATCTGGTCCTTTCAGGTCTGTGAAGTCCTGGACTTGTTCAATAGCTCGCGCTGTCATCCTAAACTTGATGCGCATCTTTCGTATCAAAGACCATCTGGCGTATCAAAACCAGGTGTTTTTTCAGGACAGTCTCAGATTGGTACTTTCTCTTGTTATTTATTGAAACAGATCTAAATGCATATTATACGTATATGCTCTATGACGTTTAAAAATTTCTTATTATTTATTGAATCAGGTCTAAATGTATATTATACCTATATGCTTTCTATGACGTGTAAAAAATTTCTCATATGAATGACAGGCTGGGATTGATAATTTATCTATCATTTTATATGGATCTATATTTATATTATATGTTTATGCATTCTATAAATCTAATCCAGATACATCTTCCAAGATTTGGCATTAGAGCAAGAACGTCGTTCACCTTCACATGGACTTTAGGGGAGGGGTTGTTAGACATGGTCAATACCCCACTCTCATGGACTTGGTAGCATGCGTAGAAGATAGTTTACCTTTGAGTGGACACTGAGGGGGGCGAGGTGTTACATATGCTCAATTTTCCATCCTTATGTACGACCACGATTGTGCCATGACGCTCTATTTCTTAAGGTTCCAATTATGAGGAGAAGCCATGTTAGAGAGTTCTCCAAAGAGAGGAGCACACTCATATGGAGGCAAGGAGGAATGATTTTATTCTTCTTCTATTACATTAACAAAATATACAAGATTGACTTAATACAACAATAGAACTAGTACAATATATGAATAACAACACATAAGGAAAATCCTTATATATGCAAATGAGTGAGCTCAAAAGAGAAAGCGGTCCCATTACTCTCAATAGATAAATCCAATAAAGCTCATGAAAGTATCCCTCACATATAGTGGCACGACAATTATGCATGTCCATGAAATTAAAACAGTGATATGTGTCAGCATAGATCATGACATGTTAAGCTTAATATCTCAACACTCCCCCTCAACCTCAATACCATGTCTTGTAATATAAGCATCTTCTAAAACTTCATCATGAACTTTTCTACTCCAATTTCTTAGGTGAAAATATCAGTTACGTACTCATTTCTCCTAATATAGACAAATTCCATATCACCTGCTAATACCTTTTATCTGAGGAAGTGATAAACTACCTTGATATGCTTTTTTCTAGCATGAAAAACAAGATATCATGCTAAGTGAATGTTGCTAAGGTTATTACAATAAATGATGATTGGATTCTCCATTTCCACACCTAAATATGTAATTGGAATCCCTACCCATGACTCTTCGCATGTTTCCATACCTGTAGTTAGTAGGCCCTTGACCTAAGTTAGTCCCCCTAGTTGCTTGCTTGAATGCGTTTGATTAATGTTTAGTGTAGACATAGCTAACACATAGAGTCCTGTGTAAGCACTCTACATTGGTCTAAGTTTCCATCATTCTTCATTGATCATATCTTACAAAAATCTTTTACTATTTGGATCTTTAGAAAGTTAACTAAGTTAATGAAAGCTGGTTTAGGTCTTCGATCAATTCTCTGCATAATATGAGTGAACAAAGTTCAAGAGTAAAGAAGTATCTATCCATTTACACCAAATGAAGAGAAAATGTGGCATGTCTTGAAGGTATTGGTTCTCCGAGTAGTCTGTTTAAGAAAATCTATCTAAGTGAATTGCCTTGCATTGGCAAGGCCTTAGAGTCTAGTTTGTGTGTGCAAATGTTCTTCAATTCAGTCTACATATTCTCAAAGATTTGATCATTTCATTAATCAGAGGTGCTATGAAGTTGCCAATGATGACACTATATCTTCAAGGATACATAAGGAAGATGCAAATTCTCCCAAAAATGGTATGAGAGATATTCGACACTTTCCAAGTATTCAAGAGGAAGCTAAGAGGACTCCCAAGGACTTTGTAGGAAGAAGTGTTGCTAGATCAAACTCAAAGGCACATACGAAGCAAGGGGAGCCCAATAGTGATGAAGGAAGACATAAGCATCATCTGTTGGATACATCTTGAAGATCAGAGGTATATCTCGTATTATTATTCAGTTCCTCTACATGAAAGGGATTTAGCAGAGTGCATTGGAAATCAGCATGTGAAAGTATAGCATTCAAACCGAGAAGTTGAAGAAGAATAATTATTAGCCATGGAGGTTTAGGATCTCTAGTTATCTTCAGGGAAAGGGATTATGGGGTCTCATCAATTGCATACACACAAGACCTGGATTAGGAGAGAATCAAACTCCTCATCAATTAAGGAATTTCAACTAGTTGAATAGAAGGCATAAGAGGGTCATCTTCATAATTTCATAGCACATTACCAATGCCATGATTGGGCAAATAAAATACTTAGATACCTCCATGAAAGTATGGGAAACACTAGAGAGACTCCGCTCTACATGGACTATGTTAGCATTTTAGCAATGTCAAGTGTGGGAACTCATGTTAAATTGAAGTGCCACATCACTCACACTTTCTGATAGGATATATAACCACTGCTCGACGAGTTTCCTCAGCTCTTTTCTTACCTAAATGATGGAGAAAAGTCGCATTCATTTGGAGGGTATTTTTGAATTCAAATCTACAACTACCCTTTTGAGCATTATATAAGCAAATACATGGAGCAAAGTCATGGCCATCCTCCTCTACCATTTGAGCACTTGTAGGCTCTCATTAGGAGTATTTACTCCAGGTCTTAGCTAGGCCCTAGCTAAGCAAGCCCCTTGCATGCTGGAATTTTCTCATCGGAAGTGATCTTGGATCACCCATATCTCTTCGTGTAGTAGTTGGATTCATTTCGAAGATAACTCATTTTGTTCCTATCATTGTAAGAATTATTTCAGATATAATCTTAGTATAAACTGTTCATTATCCTTGAGTATATTGAGTTTGAAAGCTCTCTAGTATGATCTCTACATATTCCCAAGTATATGTGTGTTGGTAGGTACACATAGGTGCAAGCTACCTCTTTGGACAATTTCTGGTCTGTCTTTTGAAGGGAGGTTGATATGCCTAATATTATCCAAATTGAGTGAACTTTGGCTTCTTCGAAATCCCATACTATCTTATCCTAGTGTGCAAAATGTCATAGGTTCACACTTCACGAACAGAGAGCAATTAAAGTTTTGGTGGATTGTGGTAATGAATTGTTTGGTCCTAGGAAGGGCCTATCATTCTTCTTCTACAAATTGGAGTTGATATAATCCATCAATGGTATCAAAGATCATCATTGAGCATTGAGGACATTAGTAAGATGCCTTGAATTTGCTTGAGAGCCTAGGATGGAAGCGAAGACCAACAAGATTTGAAGAAGGACTTGAAGCAACGGGGAGCTTCTATCATCATCAAAAGTTCATGACAAGTGGAGGCTCTTGTGCGAAGGGAACATATCATTTTTTCTCACATCTATCACACTCCAAGGAAGGATTAGGAGCCACTTTATAGTCTCATACATAATTGGATACTATAATACTCAGATTGAGAAGCTTGAAAAAAGCAACCTATTATTCATATGAGCAATTTTTATAATGTATATACACATAATATACATATATAGATCTAATTCTATCAATAATGATAGAGAAATGATCGATTTGAGATTTTCATAAAAAAACACCTATTTTTGATAGGCTAAATGCTACTTAATGTCGCACCACCTCTTCAACAAGTCCATGACTTTACACAAGGCAAAAGGACAAGTTCGGTGAGATCCTGCTGTAGCCTCCATCCACGTGTCTATCACCCATAAGAAATGATAGAGAAATTCGGAATCTATTAAAAATGATAGAGAAATTTAAAATCGATCTATAAAAAGTTAAACTCGATTCAAGTACCTATATTCCCTATATAACAACCTTGATCTCAAACGGCAATGCAAGTAAGCTTATGCCGAATTCCACAGGAATATAATTTAGTTCATCTAAACACTTATGAAACCTTAAGAACATATATCTCGAGTGATTATAATGGAAAGTGGATGCAAGATGAGTAGAACATGAACTCAAATCATTTCAACACAAGATAATACCTCTAATACATTGGAAATCAAACACCGCACAAGAAATAGATTGTTCTATCAACCCATGCACTCCCTATATGGAGCTTAGATGGTGATCTACATAGAAGTTAGGTGAAGGGATATTAGGTCAACACAATGGGTACTAAGATGAATCTACTATTTGTGTTTCTTAACCTCTCTTAATGTTGATCCTCACAGAGGACCAATCCCGAATCTAATGGCTTATAATTAATATTCCTAACTATCCATCTAGAGTCAAGTATAGACCTCATTTGACCTCAAAGTTAGGAAACTACCAATCTCAAAGCTTGTCACATGGCTTGTTCTCAGAATGAGGACCTTACAAAGTAGAGTGTTATGGAACAATGGTGGTGCTACATAAGAATGATGCATTGAGCATATCTAACACCCCCTCAATTTCTCCTTGCATGTGAACTATGTTCTAGGCATGCTTCCAAGTTCTCCATGAGAGTCGAGCATTGACCATGTCTAACACACCCCCCCCCCCCCCCCCCCCTTTTCTTAATGTCCACGTGAAGGTGAACTACTTTCCTGACCAAATAACAAGTCTTCAAAGATGTCTCTAGAGTACATCCATAGAATGCATATACATATAATATACATGTAGATGTATAAAAAATGAAAGTCAAAATTTTCAATGCCAGCCTCTTATTCATATGAGAAATCTTTATGAAACATATACAAACAATATACATCTAGATCTGATTCTATAAATATACATATAATTCGAGACTGTCATCAAAAAACACCTGTTTTTGATAGCCCCTTGACGCTGCGCCACCTCTTGAACAAGTTCACGACATATAAAATCGTGCTGCATATAAAACATATATGTATACATCTTATTCTATACATATAATATACATCTAATAATTGTATACATATAAATCGAATTCTATACATGTTTTTGATAAGCCGTTGACGCCGTGCCACGTCATAAAAGAAATCCACGAGTGAGCCTGCGTCAGCGAGGGATGTCACCCTCGTCTCGGCCTTTGAAAGTTGGCTTGGATTATGTGAACTCAGTCAACCATCATTCCGATCTCGAATGCAGATAGCGGTCGCGCTGTACTACGAGCGGCTCCCGTATGCTTTGCAGCAGGAGCATCGTAATCTTTTCCAAGGATTGGACAAAAGTGGAGATGGCCGCATCGGTAAGGTGGAGCTTCTTGAAGCGGGAGTGTGCGACGGATGCGGAAAGCCGCTTTTGGAGTCATACTATGGATGCGTTGAATGCCATGCCTTCGATATCTGCGCAAATTGCTACGGAGCTCGTAACAAACTTCATCCTGTTCATCCGCATTCAAATTTTGTGAAACGGAGGCCCATGACTAGTTCCGTCATGAAAAACTCATAGATCAGGTGAATCATCCTTAGCTCCTTATTCTATAATGATACGTCCCGCCGAATTCTTCTTGCAGAGTATATGATTCATATTGATACTGAGCTGTCTAGAAAATTTTGTATGTACGTCGCCATTGAGCCTCATAGCAAACTACGATCTCGATGTTCCCCAAAACATCGCGAGGCCTAGTATAGAAGAGTCCATGCTGGCAATAAGTTGTTAATTTGCTCTGAGATTCGGCGATGCCAAAGCATTGTTCCACGATGTATGCAAAATAAGCATTCTCGTAACTGTTGTCTTTGCAGAGCTTTTTTATAGAGGCACACAGAGGAAAGAGTAGACAGTAAAGATTTTGAAAGATTTTTCTACGTGAAACTACTAACACAATTTCCTTAGTGCTAGCATGAAACTTAGAAAAGGGTAGGTTTTGGAAGTGAAAACCCATTGAACGTTCAGTTTTTGAGTGAAGAGTGAGTGAAGATACGTAGCAGTGATCTGATTTTCATGGATCAGGTCTGAGTTCAGAAACCTCCGGTGCAATAAATCTTGAACTTTCATATGCAAGACTTTCATATGCGAGACTGTGATTTTGCAGAACTTTTATATGCAAGACAGTGAAAATGAGCACCTTGAACTCCTCTCTAAAGCTTTACTCTTTACTCTTTTTATGCTGCAGGTCGAGTGCAGTGTTGTTTCACAACCACACGCGCCTAGCCCTTCCTCCGGTCCTCTCAGGTTCCTTAAGAAGGAAGAAAACAAAGAAAACGAAGAGGAAGAAGAAGAAGAAGCGAAAGAAGAAGAACCGGAACAAGAGGAAAAAGAAGAAGAAGCGGAAGAAGAAGAACCGGTACAAGAGGAAGAAGAAGAAGCGAAAGAAGAATCCGAACAAGAGGAAAAAGAAGAAGCGGAAGAAGAAGAACCGGAACAAGAGGAAGAAGAAGGAAGCGATTGCTCTATCATGTAGCCAGCCTAAATATGTACCATGTCCATAAAATCTACCATGTCCATCACCATTGCGTTTCCGATAGGCTCTCCTACATCACAAAATAATAAAACACAGAAATACCTTCGAAACTAGTAATAAGATCCTCTGCTTGTGTCAATATGCACGTGCCATAGCTGACAGTACTGTACTCTGTTATGGCATTGGAATTTCCTACAAGTTTGATTTCAGTTATTCAGACTCGCATTATTGAAAATTACATTACCCTCATATACTTTATACTTTAGCTTATATTGGTTATATTTTGGTTGCGGAATTCGCCTTTCTTTCACTAGCTCTACTAGCCCTTCTTTGAGTCTTATGAGGTGACTTCATTATATTCATTTGCTGAGATTCAATTTCTTTTTAGGTTTTCCCTTTTGTGTATATATGTTGCATAGGATATTAAGTTTAAAAGGAATACATCTACCTGTACATATTACGAACAGGATTGTCGAAACCTCCTTGTATAGATAATGGAATCTATATTTCTGATTAGAAATATCATGTTATACTTCCAAAGTAACCTATGATTGTAAAAATTTTTGCATCTTGATGTGGTTACTAAAAAAATACCAACAGCCATGATTGTTTTTTTTTCTCTTGTGCATATGATAATATATTACCTGTATTACATATTGGATGTTTTTCATAACAAATAGTTTAGATGAATATAACAATTGTCATCCCATCTTTAGACATTAGTGCCATCAATACACAACTATCACATGTGATCATGAAGGACGCTAGAGATTTCCATTTTCAATATTTTGAATCAGCATAATTATTTGGAATGGAAAATGGACTTGTGCAGTAGAATTCCTCAATGTATCTATTGCAAAGACATATAAAATCCAAGTTCATAGATATGATAAGCTTTTCCTATTTCTCAATATGTAAATAATATGCACAAAGACTATATTATGAGAGGTTGACTATGACTAGATAAAGAACTCGTCCTACATATTGATATACTTTCTTTTCCATAATTGTCATTGATGCATAATTGATAGATATCCGTATCATTATCCAAGAATACATGAATCAATATATTAAATCTATTTAATTACAATGGGATTTGTTTCAATGAGCATTGTGCCTACTAATTTTATCTAGAAAGCTAAGCGTACAAGATCCAAACTTGAAAAAAGGATCAAAATCTTGATGTTGGACTTGGATCAATAAAACTCCATACTTTTGGCCAAAGCTTTAGAAATTGAAGAAAGGATTAAAATCTTGATTTTGGATTTCGATCAATAAAACACCATACTTTTGGCCAAAGCTTTAGAAATAAAGCTCCCTTAAACTACTTCACCAAGATCATATTAACTAATAATATATTTGTAATATTAAGTTAGTTCCATTGGAGATCAAGTTCTCTGCAAGCACACGAATAACACAAGGAATAAGAAGAAGATTAGTGCATAGCACAATAGAGAACCTATTAATAAATGATTTGTATAAAGATAAGTGACCCATTAGGGTTATACATGCATATACAAGCTAGGGAAAAACCTTCTAGAAGAGGGAAAAGTGCTTAATGGTCCTGAGTGTGTTCACACACATCAGTAGTGAAATATACCAATAAATTCCTCAAAGGAGTGATTTAATGAACTCCTTGTTTGCACTCAAGTATAATGAAGCACCAAGCTATGTGGAAGGAGTTCAATCTACAAAATGACGTAGGCCTAAAGCTTTGCAAAAGCTTCAAATGCCTCCGTAGGCCAAGTCTTTGTGAAAATTTGGGCAACATTATTCTATGTGGGCACATAAGCCAATTCAATCTCTCTCATATAGAAGCTTGCCCTGACATAATGATAGTGCACTTGAATATGCTTTGTGTGAGCATGGAAAAGAGGGTTCCTCACAACTCTCAATGTGCTCTAACTATTAGTGAATGTGGTGGTGGCACAAGATTGACAAAACATCGAGATCAGTCAAAAGGTATCTAAGCCACACAAACTCAACACTACATGTGAAAGCTTTCCAATACTCATCCTCAAAACTAGAGGTGGGATGTTAGGCTACTTCTTGGTTAACCATGATATGCATGAGACTGCAAGCAAGAAGCAAAAACCACTTGTCGATACATGAGCATATTAGAAACCAAACAAATCTTAATTCAAAAAACCAATTAGATATTGCAATAATTATCCTCAAATGGGATAAAAAAAATCCAAGTAGCTAGTCTAATAATGAAATATGTGATAAATTGATTGAGAATGCTTGAGAACTTTGCAATGCAAAAAATGTCTCATCTTGTGGGGGGAAACCACTCAACCTTCGTTCCTTGCTTGATGCCCCAATCTCAGAAGCAGAAATCATTGAAGTCATTGATGCCCTCCCTTGTGTTAAAAGATCGGGCCCTGACGGGCTCACTAATAAGTTCTTTAAATCCTTCAAGTTGGTGGTCGCCACCCCTCTTCATCTGGTTTGTCAAGAGGCGCTCAAGTTTGGCACGCTTCCCACTTGTCTCAACAGTGGCATTATCAAGTTAATACAGAAAAAAAGGGGAAAAGAATAGAATAGAGAACTGGCATCCTATTACGATGCTCCAAACGGGATATAAGATCATTGCCAAAGTCATAGCCAACAGAATCTCTAGCCATTTGAGAGTGTGGTTAAGCGAGGACCAAAAAGGTTTCATCAAAGGCAGGTCAATTTTGGAAACCATTATAGATATCTGGGAAGGTCTTGAATTAGCAAATGAGTTAAAACAAGATGTGGTCTTCCTCAAGATCGACTTTGATAAAGCCTACGATAGGCTGGATGGGACTATATTCTACATTCGCTTAAAGATCTTGGATGTAGTAAAAAATTCACCAAGATGATCCCGACCCTTCTAGGAAACGCATCGACCCAAATTAACGTTAACGGCAAACTTTCGAAGGTGATCAAACTTAGAAGATCAATCAGACCACGGTGCCAATTGGCTCCCCTTCTCTTTGCCATTGCCACAGAAGGGCTTAGTAGGCTGGTGGAGCATCAGGTGGAATCTGGTAATATCAAAGGACTTTGTTTACCTCATGACCACGGCCAGATCACCATGAGACTTTTTTCCAATGATACATTGAACGCGTTTCTCCACAATGATAGTGCCAACCTCGAGACATTCTAGATCCATAATCAACCACTCTAAGACCTTCTTTAGAGCTATTGTCGAGTCCCAGCCAGACCTTCTCATTGAGCATGGCTGTCGAATCATTCTGCATGCCAAAGTTTTCGGCTTCTTGGGATTCCCTTGGGGTTTGGTGTCTCTATGGAGCAGCGGTGGAACTCGGTGCTAGCCAGACTCAAAAACAAGCTAAACTATTGGAGAGGTATGCAAATCAATCTCGCTAGTCATGCTATGGTTATCAACACGTTCCTCATTTCATCGACCATTTACTTCCTTTCTTGTTGGAGACCGAAAGAGCAAGATCTGTCCAAACTAGATAGTATATGCAAAAACTTCCTTTGGACGACAGACCACAATAGGAGGGGGGTTCCTAAAATCAAGTGGTCCATCTGCACCAGCCAAAGAGATAGTGGGGGCCTTGGCATTCTGGACATTGGGTGCATGGCTAACAAACTTGCAGCAAAATGGATGATTAAGGCTTGGTGCGATGGGGAGGCCTCGTGGGCCAAGTTGATCTTCAGAAACAAGAATGAGTTGGCTCTCATGGGATTCCCAAACTAGAAGAATCTTGACATCTTGACCTTGCTATTTTCCCCGATCCCCGTCTTCCCCAAAGGCTCAAATCTTGTGTCCTCCCTATGGAAGAGTTGGAACAAAGTCAAAAGCTACACAAGAATAAGTGAAGACTGGAAGTGGGCGGCCGGTATCAGACAAAACGACTCTATCTCATTTCGGATCCATGGCATACGGAGCGTGGAATCTTGGAACATTCAAAATGCCAAGAAGCTATGGAACAAAGGCTTCAAAAGATGGAAACATCTTTGGGAACAAGACACCAACCGGTGGATCAACTTTGAGGATATTCACCCTAGCATCAACATTTCCTATGAAGAATGGAACACTTTGCAAAGCACATGTCTCGCCTGGGACCGCTATAAAGTTCACCTTCTCATGGGGCACGACATGTCGAGCTCGCATGGTCTCAAATGGCACGATGGGAATAGTCTATCAAAAATCTCGAGCATCAAAGAAACGATTGAGTATCACGTTAACCTCAACAAGAAGTGAGCCTGGCATGGATGCGGCTTCAGTGGGACATGAAGTTCATGGCTATCTAGCACCACCTCATCGAAATCAAAAACTCTGTCCTCTTATGGCAAATTCTTCATGATGGAATCTGGACCAACCTTAGGGCTAGCAAATTTTGCGGGATACCTCCCTAGTGCAAACGCTGCTACCAGTATATCGAAGATATTTCTCACATCTTCTTCACCTGTCCCAATTCCAATAGGCTCTGGCAGAAGGTTGGAAAGATAATTAGTCTTCAGAAACCTCTCAATTGGAAGCAAGCTCTGCTGGGAGAAGCGATTGGCTGCTCTGCGGCTCTCTAGAATGCCATCAGAGGGGAGGTCCTATGGAAAATGCCAGAAAGATGTGCTTTTAACTTTGACGATTCCCCCAAAGAGTGTTCAATTGAGAAATCATTATTCCTCCTTGGCAAAAGGATCGTTAACTGTAAGAAATCCCCCCCCCCCCCCTTCAGGCATCATCAAGTGCTGCTTTTGATCAATTAAAAGCTTAAATCCAAGTGGGCCCCGCATGAGGGTGATGAGAGGGTGATTAACCTTCTTTGTAATGCCATGTCAACTCCGTAAAAGCTTCCCCTGCTTTCTGGGATTCGGGGGATCCCATGGGCACTAGTCCCCTTCTCTTGTACTTTTCTTTAATTGATTCAAGTCTGGGAGAGTATGGTAATGCCGAACTTCCTTTATTAAAAAAAAAATGTCTCATCTCAAACATAGTAAACTAGATATGAGGCGAAGTTATGCATAAATAAGTCAGGCTCTTTGTTGGGCCTCTCATAGTGCTAACTTGGAAAAGTGATGGTGAGGTGCTGCATAGGTGGCCATGGACATGTGTGCACAAGCAGTGCACAAGGGATATGCTCACGATTGTATTGTCCCTAAAAATCAAATATAGGTTGCAAAGGGTTTTTTTGAAAGGGTTTTAAAGGTTTTTGAAGTGTTCAGGAAGGTTCAGGTGAACCCTCTCTTATGTGCACATTTTGCAAAATATATGGTCAAAAACGAAAAGGATAGATAGTGTAGAGGATACACAGAATTGTGTGTTTAGCCCCCCATGATTTTGTTCTCATAAATTCACTAGAAGACATGATATGAATCATTGATCTCTATGTGATTTGGTTCTTCACACAACAAGGAAAGAATCAAGCAATACAAATAGTTTGGAAGGGAAGAAACATATGTAAGAGGAATTGAAACAACAAAGGAAAATTGTTCGAGGATCATAGACTAAGCAAGAAAATAAGAGAGAACATACTACACTGTGAGAGAAAGAGAGAGCAGGGCACACACACCTAGACAATGCATAGACAGAAGGAGAGGGAGAGAGAGAGAGAGAAAGTGTGCACAGGGAGTGTGTAGAGAAGTAAAGGAGCAAGGCTTGTGTAGGGAATACTCTACGCTCTCTTGTGTGTGTACACAAAGTTCATCGAGGTAGGGAGAAACAAAAAGTGTGACATAGTATCATTAAGGTAGTATTTTATGTCACCATTAGAACTATCCAAGAGTTCAACCTCATGTGAGGCTTCATTACAGACCATGCACAAGGGAAAGCTATTGGAAAAGATGAAGGAACCACACCTATGGTGAATACACAAGTAATACTAGTATTTTATTGTACTTGTGTGTACCTATTTTTCCAAAAAGGGTTACTCATAAAGAGTATTTTTGTCTTATTCTTTACAAAAGCTATTCTAATCTTTTATGTTCATCAAGACATAAAGGCTTGTGATGAAACTTGTGTTTATTCTTCTTCTTCTTCTTCTCTTCTTTTTTCCTACAAACCCTTAGACCCCTTTCAACTAAAGAATCCCCCAACACATCCAACAACCTAGTGATAGAAAATAAACACCAAATGTTTCTCCAACATCATGAAGGCGCAACCATTAACCTATTTAGATAAGGTTGGTAATAGGTTTGCAATCTTCAAGGCTTAAACATTATAATATGGTCTCAATATATTTTATTTGAAATAGAGCTATTCCCCCTCAACTTTCACTAATTCAATGCGCAAGTAATGGTGTAAATGATGCAAATTAGACATCTCAAAAGACGTATGCAAATTAGACATTTTAAACGAATGATTGAATGTCCTCCTTTGGCCCATCATTTAATTTTCCACCTATAAAAAGGGGCTACAAAGTGTAATATAGATCCTTCAAGCTGATTGATGTCTTCTTGATATATGAAACTAAAGGCTGAATTGCACCTTTCACAAAGACAAACACCACAAATAACGAAAATGTGTTTAATTTGTGGATTTAGATACAGAAGATAACCTTTACATCCTAAACCATACCTAGAAAAATACATTTTATTGCTTTATCATCACATTTTTTACATTGTTCTTGGAGAATTAATGCATATGCCTTATAAAGAAAGATACATAGATGAGAGAAAGATGCCTTGCCACCATTTCAAGACTCATGTGGAATGATCAATTGCAATGCTTTGGTGGGACACCTGTTAAGAACAAATGCTACACATATAACAACCTCAAGTGAGAAGCTATATTGTAAATATTGAGTTCTCACTATACACCTCACCGTTTCCATGTTCTAAAGGCTGAATTTTGACCATACATATCACCATTCCATGACAGAACAATTACTAAGGTAGAAATGCAATAAAATTAGAAGATATATACTCCCCTTGTCAATCAAAATCGAGGGTGCTAAATCTACATGCTCATAGATTTTTATCCATAACCATGAATTGTTTAAAGCACATAAACGCTTCAAACTTTGTTTGCAATGGAAACACCCATGCATTCTTATCAATAAAATTCATGAAGTACATGCAGTCCCCAAAGTACAATGCCTCCATAGGACTATAAATATCACTATGAAAAAGCTATAATTTATTAGGTGTTTGAATAAACCAAGTTTTGGCAAGGAGGAACCCTAGATTTTGCCCAAAATATGTCCTTCAAAGACATTACAATGTGTCTCAAGTGCAGGTAGGGAGGACATCATTTCATGTTTTTTTGCAAGCCAAGCAAACGAGGAGAGCTCAAATGACCAAAGCATGCATGCCGAAGCTTTGCATCTAAGATAGCCTTAGATTCTTGAAGTACACATGTTGTCATTCACAAGTCTTGCATAGTCTATGAGGTTATATAGCTTGAACCATAAAATTGTACAAGCAAAATAGAATCACCATTCAAGAGATCATGAACTTTAAATCTCTCATCAATAAATTTGACAACCAAGCTAATCTTGGCTAATGTTGAGTGTAACAATAGAACTTTCTTGATCCTTGGCATATATAAGAAAACATCTAATGATATGAAAGACCTACCATCAATAGTACGTTGAATGATGTTACCAACTCTTATCATAGAATAAGAGGCATTTTTTGCACATGTGATAGTATTCGCTCAAGGTGTAGAGTCAAGTGAATTGAAGAAAATCTATTGCATGTTAATATGCTTGGTTGCACCTCTATCAAGGTACCAAACATTACTGTCTACTATAGACATACACTGATCATTAGAAAATGGTTCATAGGTACAGAAAATGGTAAATTCCCATTCTTCATTTTGTGCAAGATTAAGAGAATATATTTTAGGTGTAGAGGCCTCTACAACCATTCCAACCGTTTTCTTTTCTAGTCATCTTTCTTTTCCTTATTTGATTGTACAAAATTAGAAAATTTTTCCTTACTAGTTTTTCTACTTTCTAGTCATCTTTCTCTTCCTTCTTTGACTGTATACCATTAGCATATTTCTTCCTTACTCATAGATGAGCTCCATTTACATTCACTATTTCTACTAATTAGGAAAACTTGAATCACAACAAAAATAAGTGAGTTGTATTGCCTCCAATGTCCTTCCTCCAAAAAAGGAGAGTTATGTCCTCAAATTCTAAGAAATTGTCATTCCCTTTCATCATCAACCGAAGAGGAAAGGAAAAAATCTTCTATGAAGTTGGAAGATCTTTAAGAACAATTTTCACGAGTGAACTATCTAACAAGATCCCAAAATTATAAATTTACTACTCCTTCAAATATTTGATATAATTGAAAAAACTATGCATAGAGTGTCCTTGAGTCATTTTCACACTCTCAAATTATTTTGAAAGGTAAGAAACATTCACCTAAATTTATTGCTTGGTATAATGTTATAAGATTATCCAAAGCAACGTTTTGTCTCTAGTAGGAAGGACTATGAGGGATAATGCCACATTCGATAGACAAGGCTATTGATGCATGTGCATGTGCATCTGTACGAACTCAATGAAGTTGATCTAGTGTAGGTGCAAAAGGGTCTGCATTGTGAATAGAAAAGTTAAGATCATCATCTTCAATGCCATCTAGATCACCTTCAATAAATTTATTTGCACGTGTAGTTGGACGTTTTTAAAACCCCACAAAATATTTGATGACCCTACTGCTACTGTTACAATACACACCATATATTCCCATAATTGGTAGTTAGTACCATCCAACTTATTCTCAAAAGCCAACATATAGAATACATCATTGCTTTCAATGATGGCTAGTAACTAAGTACCTTGATGTACGAAGTTACTTGTATGTCAAAAATTTGAAGAGAAATATCTTGTGAAGCTTTGGTGGACCTAGAGTAGACTTTGAGGCCCTTGTATTGGTGCACACAAACCTGTATATATGTTTGGCACACAACGATGAAACTCCCTACCTACTCACTGTGATAGTGCATTCAAAGGCCGGACTAAGCTCAAATGAAAATTTCAATGCCATAAGGTGAAGTAGTTTTGAAATCTTAATTGTGAGAGTGGTAACCAATTCTCATGCAATTTTGAGAATGTGAAAGCAAGGTATTTTAAGAACCTTTTGATGAAGGAGTGACTTGCTCTGATACCACTTCTTTGAGTCTACGGTTTATGGAAGCACACAAAGAGCACAAGGAAGAACAAGATCCTTGGTGCACAACACAATACGAAACATTGTCATGGAGATAATGGGAAGGAGGTTCCAAGAAATCAAAGAGCTTGAATAATTTGTTAACCTACGCAGGATTTACTTGCATCTCTTTGTCATACAAGCTTTGACAAGTACAATATCTCAAATCTAGCACGTGAACAAGATATGACCTTGACATGCGCTCGTTTGAAAAAACTTAACTTGAGTTGCACAAGCTGCGGAATTTGGATACTCTGACTCTCTTGTCAACATTGAATATATCATAGCTCATCTTTTTAATTTGAAACAATGATATTTAGATTCACAATTTTGATTTTTCAAAATTCGGTTGCTATTTTCTCATAGTCTTGAGGCAAAATAACATTACGATGATCGAGTACAATCCTAAAGAGGACCAAGGCTCTTAGTATTTTTCTTCATATGATCCTTGATTTTTAATGGACACTTCATATAGACATTTATTCAATCCATATTAAGAGGCACAATACTCACTACCAATTCTTTAGTTATTAGGTCTTTACATCCCTTTTTTATTCTCTCTGACTTTCTCTCAATCGAACGTTTGAAATTGTTACTACAGAGAGTTTAGGATTCCATTTGCTTTCTTATCTTCGAGCACTCATTTGCGTTTTAGAAATATTGAAAGCCTTGATTATTGGTTTTATAATTGAAAGGGATAAAGCATTCATATTTTAAAGCACGAAGAACGTCGATGTTAGAAGCACTTATTTCAACTCTTGTTCCAGCTGTTGATTTACATCAGTTCGAAATTGCAATTCGTTTCTGTTCTTTGTATCCCAACGCATCTTCGCAACATGCCTTTAAGTAAAGTCGGAAAGGATGTACTGTTCTTTTCTCCGGATAAGAAAACCAAGAACTTAACCCTTGCATTTTCTACTCCAATGTGTCCACCAACGATGTGGAGGATGAGCGGAGATGTGGAACTATGATCCTCCGAAGCTATTTTAATAGTATCTTCTAAACAGAGATAAATTCTTTCTTTCAATAGGAATGTTTAAAATGGCATGTATTGTTATGCTCAAATGATTGAGTAACATGAATGTATTATCAACCTCCTCTGTGTCTCTCTTGACAACCTTGATTGGATAACCTCATGGACAACCCCTATAGAGCAACACCAAGAGAAAGGTACAAAAAATTGGTCCCTGTTGTGCAGTTGGTACCCTATACGTTTTGCGAAGATTAAGAGAAAAAAGACACGGAATTCAATGGAAAGAAAACTCTCGCTTGCAAACATAGACTAGATATGAGAGCGAGAGTTTGCAAACATAGACTAGATATCAAAATAAATGGCTCAAACATAGACTAGACTACCTTTACTGTGTGCTTTGAACGCTTAAGGAATTCTCTTGCTGGTTTTGCATCATCTCACCAAGCACAATTTGTAAACTGGTCTTTGTTACGATCATTCAGCTCTTCTTTTCTGTTTCCGTTCCAACGATGGGTTTTCCCCTTTTGGAGATCAATGCACAAGCTATTCATCTTGCATCTCCTGAAAATGAAGAGTTTTTTTTTCTTTGTTCTTGTTTGCACTCTCTCCATCTTAATTGTCAGATGAAGAAGAAGAATACTCATGCCCTTAATATAGTCAAGCCCAGTACTAGCAATATTTCTTCCTCGAGTAATGGGTTGACCCCTTACGATAAGCGCTCCTTGTTTCCAAGTTTCCCCTCCATGACAGTAATCCATGGCTTTAACTCATGAGATACAAAACGTAATACCCTTCGGAATCGTAAGACAATGCCAATGCTAAAATACGATATTCTTGAAAGTTCTTTACAACTTTCCCCCTTTACATCCTCATTCAAGTTTCCACACATAAATTACCTTTTTCCCAATCAACTTTCGCCCTTTGGCAATTTCAAAGTTACTAATATTTCTTTGTTTTTTTAATGGAGGTTCAGCCGAGGCCTACTCCTCCAGGCTTTAACTTTGAAATTGCAACTGTACAAGGAAGGGCATAGTACCCATGGAACCCCCCTTATCCCACAAGAATATGGGTTTACGTAGCTGGGTTAGACTGCGGTCAGAACTATCGCGAAGCAGGACAAACGGTGGCACATTACCAACAAGATTCAAAGTTTCCATGATAACATGTCCCTTACATGTGTCTGATGGGGGTTGAACCCTCGCCCCCGCCTCAAGAGGAAAAAGGCCCAACCACCCAACCAATCGGCTTGGGACTTTACTAATATTTCTTTTGATGAAGCTTTCTCTTTTAGATTATGACATGTGCATTTTCCTATGCATGTTCTCGACCGAGTAGACTGAAAGATTCATGTGGATTGAAGTACTTATATTCCATTTACAACAAGCTTGACCTCAAAACGGAATGCAAGTAAGCTTATACCAAATTCCCAAGGACTATATTTCTCTTCATCCTCAACACTTATTCACCCTTTAGAACATACAGCCGGAGTAGAACAACGAATATTAATTTGGATAGTTAACTTTTGTACCTCTATTTCATATTATACACATTCTTAAAATGAGCTTTCCGATTGTATTTCCTATTTGAAGCATCATCAATTCAATCATTGAAGACCATCTTCATTTGAATCAAGGGACACATTGTTGAAACCCAAGATTCTTTAAAGGCAAAACATGAAGATTCTTTCCTCATCATAGCTCTATGAATTCACAAAACGCAATTAATAAGATTCTTCCAAGTTTTAGTCTCTGAAATATGTGAGCACATATGACCATTGTCCAAAGTCTTTCGGCATACCTTGCATCTGTAAGAAAAGGAAAAGACGAATAATAAAAAGACAAGTGGTGAAACTCCGATACCATGTAGAAGTTACCATTAAACACACATATGTATCATGAAGGTTAGAGAGAAAGAGAGATATTGCTACCCATGTGAATAACACAAGAAATGGGGTTATAATGGAGTGTGCACACAAGATGAATAGAAGATGAACTCAGCTCAACTCACATTAAACTCATATATCTAATACATTGGAAGTCAAACACAACACAAGAAATAGATTGTTCTATCCATCCATGGAGTCCCTATATGGAGCTTAGATAGTCGTCTAGGAAGAATTTAGGTGAAGGGACATACGCCGACACAATGGGTTCTAAGGTGGATACCCCAATGTCCAAACACTATAAACAATGACCCTATATGGGGAGGGGACCATCCTTATAAGCTCCTCCAAGCCTAAGTCAGTCTACCCATGTTCTAGTGTCGTGGTAGCTTGATCCATGCAAAAACTAATCTAGGGCTAAATCCAATGGTAGAGAGGTAGGATCAACAAGCATATTATTGTAGCCCTTCATCTTACTTCACCCTTACTAACGCTCCCATCTAGATCGAATTGCTCACATGAAATATATCCTTTCACAAGTCCAGAAATCTATTCTTGTTTCACAACCTTTGTTTTGCTTAATCCTCTTGAGTGTTATGGAACAGAGGTGGTGCTATATAAGGGTGAGGCATGGAGCATATCTAACACCCCGATCAATGTCAACCCCAATGTGATCTACCATCTTGGAATTTTGCCAAGTCCCCAATGAGTGTGGAACATTAAGTTTGGATTGTGTTGGGAAAGATGGATGGACACTCCAAGAAATGAGTTGGTACTGCTAATCCTTGCTATGTACCTGCCCTTTGTTACTTCTGTGTTGCGTTGTAGGCCCTTTTAGCTTTCCAAAGACACTAAATAAGTGCCTATGCTCTTTGGAGATGATGCATGTAATGATTTATCCAAAATAGATAACTTCACAAGTCACAAGTCATCAAGAACTTGCTATTTGTTTCACACACCTAATGCTTCTTAAGCTCAATACTCTCAGCACAATAACAATTAGAAAAATTCCATCTAGGAATATCTAAGTAGGTTAAAAAGATAATTATTACGATTGGTATCACTTAAAATGATTGACACATAGAGAAATGAATTTAGCAAGTAAAACCTTGCCCCCGACTTTTTAGGACCTCTGTTGAAAATGACCAATGACCACTTCAAGATGCTTTTCTCGCAATTGGCTGAATGAAATGCCTTGACAATTTGTCAGCTTGTAGTAGACTTAAAGCTGATTCCAATGAGCCATAGAAATTCGAAAATGGTGGAGTAATGACTAAGATATGAGGATCACAAGAACACTTTTTTGAGTGACAATGAAAGAGACACCAATAGATATACTTAATGATGTATATGTATTATGAAACATGAATTTACCACATCATTGGCAAAGAAATAATGCCAAAGGATTGTGACATGAGTGAGCAATGAAGTGAGATTTCAAAATGTTTCTATAGATGCTACCTTCAAATTTGAATTTGAATTCAAATTTGGCTCTCATTAAAAAGTGATCCCTTATTCTAGCAGATATTCTCTCTAACTGAAGTCGTAGCTTCTCATACTATCTAACTCCATGAGTTTAGTGGATTATCAAGATTCTTCCAAGTCAATTGACTTTTACAAAAGGTTAAAGATAAAAATCGTTAAGCCATGGTTCATGTGAATCTTCAGAAGTTGCACATACATTCTTCCAATGCCTAGCCAAGTGTTAAGGCTTGGCATTTGTACCAACAGCTCCCTCTCAAGCCAAACATCTTGGCTTGGTCTTCTTCATTGATCCTCTTGAATGTCTTGCAATCCAATCATAGCTTTAAACTTGCTAAGCTTAGTACCATCAAGTACTTTGGTCAATAAGCCAACCCAGCATCTGTGTGTGTGTGTGTGTGTGAGAGAGAGAGAGAGAGAGACTCTTGGCGTTGGTGAAGGAAGCGGCTAAGACCTAGGTAAATTGGGCGGAAATTATATTCTGAAAATTAAAGAAAGAAGTCGGGAGATTATTCCGATGGACTGGAAGGGCACTTAACGTAGTACTAGGCTCCAATGTGGGAGTGATCTTCTCGGTACTTTTTTCAACTCCGGAATACTTACCTCTACAATACACAATATGCTCGTGGAAAGTGTTTTTAAAAATTTTGAAGAAACGAGTGGCAGAGCGAAGGTCAGGAGGTAACCCTTATCAGGATCAGGTGGATATTGAGATGGACGAAGAGGACGAATCTAGAACGCACTAGGTGGAAGAAAGGAGAGCCAGCGTCGAAGCCCAGAGCAAGGCCAAGGAAGAAGCCGATAGGAAGGCCAAGGAAGAGGCAGTGCGGAATGAGGAAGAGGCGGCGCGGAATGAGGAAGAAGCAACACAAAACAAGGAAGAGGTAGCACGAAAGGTGGCTGAAGAAGAGCAGTCCCGGAAACAACAACATCAACAAGGTGGATGTTCAGGGGAGACTTCTGGTAGAATACCTGTCTTACATACATTTTTGGAATGTGGACTAGTCGACAAATGGAAAACTTCCAAAGATAGAGTGAAGTTACCCACACTTAGATCTCCTGATGTGATATACCCATGGATGTATAATAAGGAGACTATTCCGCCGGAACTACTTGGAGATTTAGCTCATGGTCTAGTCTAGAGTCTGGTAAATCTGGAACATTTCTAGACCAAGTATAATGCCATGATAATGGAAAAACATAGTTGGGTTGTAGAAAAGGAGCAGATAACAACACAAATCACTCAACTGCAAGAAGAGTTAGAAGCAATTAGGGCTGAGAACAGAGGTCGTGATGGTCTTGTGGATGAGTAGTTGGTTGACGAATTAAATGATGCTTTAATAGAGAATAATACTCTAAGAGTTATTGTGGAGGAAAAGTCCACGATTATAGCTCGCTTGAAAGAAAAAATCGATCAAGTGCAGAAATCCAACCACAAGTTAAAAGAAGGTAATAAAGAACTAAATACGAAGTTGCATAAAGCTGAGTAGGAAGCATAGAGATTAAAAACCCAGGTTAAAGATCAGAGTGATGAATTGAAAAGGCAAAGCATTTTGAGTGCAGAAGTGGAGGAAAGTCTGGCAGTTCACAATTCAAAGTTCACAGCATTGGAAGAAGAATTGCAAACAGTTCGAGAGGCTTTGGATACCCTACAGGCTCAGGTTGCAGGGATCTCTGAGTTAGCAAAGCAAGTAGTCCAATGGAAGCAGCACTGTGCGGATGCTAACTTATTGTTAGCAGATCAAGAAGCGGAGGTAGACAAGCTCCGGAAGGAGGTTAAAATTTTGGAAATTTCTTGTTTGGCTAAAGTAGAAGAAGCAACAAAGGACACTGCGGAGATTTAGACTAAACTAACAGAGGCTATGTTAGCTTTTGATAAAGTAGTAGAAGGATTCGCGCAGAAATTTTCGGAATTAGAAGTTGCAGCAGTTAGCTATAAAAGCCTTCTTCAACAAGCCTTAGAACCTAAGCAGTGTTTTGAAGCCGAAATGCTCTTAGCTGAAGATAATCTTAGGGATATATTTAATGAATTATGTTATGATATAGAGAGAATAATGTTTCTAGAGTTACAAAATCAAGATGATGATCTGTAAATTCTGTGTAATTTTGTACTTCGTGGGTTCGGATCCATCGTGTATGCCAATGTTAGTAGCTAGTTTGGACGGACTATTATTCGTAACTCCTACTTTGTAATAATGGAGATGTCAAGAGTTTCTAAAATACGAAGACTTGGAACGGTGTGAAGTTCATTCCTACTTTCTTTAGGATATGTGGAGACGGGTCTTCAATGGATTCTTCCAGGATGCCTGACACGACTATTATGGAAACAAAGATATGCAGTGTAGTGAATGAAGTGGAAGATACAGAGCGAAGAACAATTGTAACTACAATGCTATAATGAAATACCATATCTATTTCTGAATCCGATAACTATTGTTCTGTGTAGTTAAGATTTCGAGTTGTCTATGAATTGTCTTTCTGTACTAAGTCCTATCGAAGCAATGGAACAAAAACGCATGTTTATGGATATAAATATTGGTGAATCCCCGTTCGCGAACCTCTTCTTTGTGTACTGTTAGTCTTATGGCAAGCAGTGGACAAACACATGCTAACACACACATATATGCTAACTCACTCTCACATGTGCATGCTAATACACATTCATATGCATGCTAACACCTCACATGTATACACATGCATGCATATCTTCATATGCATCTATACTCATTCTCATGCACACATGCTTCTACCTCTTACATACACATGAACATCACATAATACATGCATTCTCATATAGCTTGTAGCGTTTTCTCAATCATAATCTATCCCCAATCGCAATCTTTTGATCACTCAAAAGTAATAGTGGAGAAAAGAACACAAAGATTGCACAAGGTAAGAGAAAATCTGATGCGGAAGAGTAGAAAGAAATATGACGTAGAGAAGGAAGAATTCTGATATTATAGATGTGAGTCAGTGGTTACTATAGCTTCGGATAATAGCTCCTTGATGAAGCCTCTACCTCCCGACCACCCCCGAGCTATCACAATCCCATTCACACTCGCACTATCAATCACACTCTCACTCTCACTCTCACTCAATCACAAAGTAATTCTCAGATTTCTGTGTGTCCCATGTTTTGTGTGTCCACAAAATTTAGAAAAACATCGAGTTTCTCCAAAACTTTTGCAAAAAGCCATGCGATCATAGTGTGCTTTCTTTCTTTAGCGTACCTGTCAAAAATAGCAAAAAACACGAGAAAGACATCCAAAAATATCCTTATTTAGACATGGTGACACGTGAGGATCAAAATCACGAGCTTGAATAGAATTAGATAAGCCCTCGTTTTTTTGAAGTGTTGGAAAACGGCACTTCTCAAAGCCCTTTAACTAAAAAATGGTGAGGAATTAGCTTAAGCTTGTGAGAGACACTTTTGTTCAATTTTGGGATCTACACAATAGTATTAGATATGTCTGAGGTCCAAATCCAACTCCAAATGCCACTTTTTCAGCCTTGTAAGTTTCAAAATTCTAGAGAGAGTAAAATCAAGGCATTTTCTTACAATGAACAAAATGTAGGACCCTGAACGAGCTAGTTAAAACATGATTCACAAAAAATTCACTCAGGCACTTTTATTCTCCTATACTTGCTCTACCTTTCTGGCATATAGAGTTTTTCCTAATTCTTTCATCTCCACCTTCAAAATTTGACTAAAAAACATGATGCAAATAAGGTCTAGAGAGAGAATATGAAACTTGTCAACCCAAAATTTTTCCTACATGCATAAAATGACCTAATTATTCATTCTAAGCATTATCCCCACAATGGAATTCAGAAAGTTCAAAATGAATTATTTCACTAGAAAAGAGGCCTATTACAATTCTTTCCCCCTTTAAGAACTTTGTGCTCAGAGCTGGAAACAAGAATAATGTGTTAGAAAATCATGTAAATTCACCCAACTCGAATCTTCTACTAGGTATGAGTGCCATTTCACCAAAACATCTACTATGGATCTATTTCTAAGAAATATTTCCTTCCTATCTAATATTATTTATGGATGAAGCTCAAAAGAGCCATCATCTTTCAGCTTATAACTGTCCTGCAAAACATGAGCAACATTATAATTGTCGTGCTAACATGAAATACATGATGCACATTTAAATATGCTCACATACATCTACCCTATATATCTCTTGCATACATGCATCTAACATCACTCTCATGCATGCATTCATCATTCATGTGCATGATCATGCATTAGTTTACATACATGTATGCATTCTTGGAGTTACTACATACATGCATCTCTCTCTTCCTCTCTCTTTCTCTCTCTCTCTCTCTCTGTCTCTCTCCCTCTCTCTCTCTCTCTCTTTCTCTCTCTCTCTCTCTCTCTCGTGTAATTCACAAGCCTACACATTTGGCTTGTAGTTCATACACATATGAAGATGCATTGGAATCAATGGTAATGGTTAATTGCCATTTTATCTTTTTTTGTAAAAGTCATATTTGACTTGGAATCTTTGTAACCACCTAACTAAGGGAGTCGTGGACTTTATGAGTTGTAAAGCATCAATCAATTAAGAGAATATCTCCTAGGATGTAGGAGCATGATTATAGAGAGCCAAAAGGTTGAATTCAAATTCAAACTTTGAACTCAACTACTATAAAAGTGATCATCAAACAAGTCGCTGTATGCAAGTCACTTTTCGAGCTCCTCATTCTCATTTTTGAAAGTGTGTGAGGCCTAGACACAAGCCCACACCTATCTACACCATTAGGCAATGATCTTTGTGCATATGGCATTGTACAACATGTTTCATTAATACATATATCTACATTATTCATTTCTGAGTTCTCTGTCATAGTCTCTGTTAGTCAGTCAACTTGTGGAGATCATATCGCACTCATTTCTTCATCAAATTCAAAGATCTATAGCTTGTTGGAACGAACTAAAAATATTTCTCCATACTCTCAAAATTTCAAGGATTTCTATTCAGCCATTTAAGAGAAAAGGTCGTTGAGGTGATCACTGGTCGAAGTCTGCAATAGTCCTAAAATATCGGGGGTAAAGGTTTACTTGCTAAATTAATTTCTCTGAGCATAGTTAATCTTTTTAAGTGATTTCACTTGAAATTGTGAGCTTACTTTGCTAATTAGATACCCCTAAAAGGAATTTTATCAATTGCTACTGTGTTGGTCTTACTGAGCAAAAGATTCAGCAGGTGTATGGTAAAAAAATAGAAGGTTTTCTTGAAGACTTGAAGTTCAAAGTTGTCTGTTTTGTTTCAATCTTTTCATAAATCATTTCCAAAGTACATAGGCCATTTTATGGTGTCATTGGAAATCTAAGAAGGTATACTTATCAACTATGAAGCATTAAAGGGCTGGTACAAAGCAGGATTTGGCAGTACCTACTCATCATCTTGAAGTATCCATCCATCACTCCCAATGGTGGTATCAGAGCACAATTAAGGTAAAATGGGAGATGGTTTTTCTTCATTTATTGATAAATTGGACAGGAACAACTATCAAGCATGGTCTCTAAGGATGAACACATACCTAGAAGGAAGGAGTCTTTATGGGTGCATCTCAAGAAATGACGAATTGACCTCATTCAAAAAGAGAGGACTACCAACAAAGGAAGAACATGAAAAGCTCAACACATGGTGTGCCAAGGATGCATTAGCAAGGTCTTACTTACTCAACTCCATCTCTGATTTTCTTTTGCCACATATTAGAAACTGCAAGACATCCCAAGAGACATGGGAAACCTTGTCATCCTATTTCTCTTCCAACACAAGGGCTAGAAGAAACCAATTGTGGATTGAATTCACCACACTAAGGAAGCAACCTAAGTAGGCTATTTCAGAGTTTGTGACAAAGATTAAAGATGTAGCAGATCAGTTACCAAGCATAGGAGAAGAGATTGAAGAAGAGCAGATAGTAAGGCAAGTGATCAATGGGATTAAAGCTGATGACAAATGGGAAAGCTTCACCACTGCCATGGACCTATCCATGGACATGCAAATTCGAGATCTTACCACTCTCTTGGGGCAATTGTTCACTCATGAAGCCAAGCTCAAAAAGAACGGAGACACATCCAAAGGTAATCCCTCTTTTGCCCTATACAGTGATAAAACTAAGTCTAAACATAAAGGCAAGAACAAGGAGAGGATGAAGGCACTACCTCCCAAGCCAACTATGCAGGGAGAGGTAGATCATCAAGAGGAAGGGGCAGAGGAGGTGAGCAAGGTAGGGGGAGATCCTATAACTCCTCACCATGCAATATTTGTGGTTTATCAAATCATACTACAGATGAGTATTTCAGGAACTACAAGAATCAAGAGGAAAAATAAATTTCAAGTCAAATTTATGAAATACCACTTATATGATTTGGGAACATTCTTCGATACAAATGGCCTAACTGACCCAATGCAAGCAGCTATGAACACACATTTCTAGATGCTCTCAGACAAAGAGATTCATGCCACCTATATTCTTCAATTGAATGTAATTGTGTTTCTTTCCCACTTGAAGGTTTCACATATGATGGCAAATGAATTGTTATTGAAACTGCTAAGAGAACTCGAGGGAACAGCTTAAATTTAGAATATGATGAACCCCCGAACATGTTATTAGTCTTGTGGTTCATCAGAAAGCCTCAAATGTCAGGGCGCAATTAGAATGTACTCGCTCTTCATGGAAGCAAATATGCATCTCAAAGTTGACCTCCTAGTATTGAAATGTCACATCTGTCCTTTCACCCTCCTTTTTATGAAATTCCATGACAACGTGCACAGGCTCCGATACCACTAATGACTTGATCTTGCAAATGCACATATGCAGAGATAGTACAAAAATAGAATCTTATAAAAGTACAACAAAATAAAGAGAGACAACATATTGAACACAAGATTGGGTATAATCTTCCCCTACAAACTCTGATGGATGAGTCTATCAGATTATTTTTATTTATAGGTATGTCTCATTATGTCTTGAATAGAAAATACATGAGGGTGAGGCTTTGAAGAGCATGAATTTATGAAAATTTCCTTTATTTAAAGAATTGTTGCTTTCTAAGGGATCTACTATTCTTGATAAAAATGTCCCTTTCTAAGTACTCTGCTATTTTTTCAAAAAATATCTGAAATACTATCTTTTACTGATATTAAAAAATATATGAATAAATCCACGTGTGTTCATGCCCTTATGATTCTTCACCTACAAAATCAATACACAATCACATTAAAAACATGGAGACATTGAAATTCATATCGCATTCCATTATTCCATAAAGTATAGCACCATACTTTCCATAAATGAAGCAAATTAATGAACTCTCGTTGTCTTTACTCTGATTTGAAATTTCTGGTTTTCCTTTGAACTTGCATCTTCCTCTAGATGAAGAGTGATTTCTCCCTTCTTCTAGATAAGAATCACCATTGGATCTTCTACCTTCTCTTGTTCTTCATTTTCCTTGATTCCTTCATCTTTCTGTACCATACCTTCATAGCAGGCTTGGTCTTCATTGCCCTTTGCTTTTAAACCTCTAATATTCATTTCCTCAATGAACATCAAGGCCACCAATTGCTCAAAATCTAGAAGAGTATCTTTGACATACAAAGATGTTATAAAAGCCTTTCACATCTCATCATCACTAAGCCCATTTAAGGTATATGCAACAAGGTCATCATCATCGAAGTGACAATCTATAGATCCCAATGCATTCAATAACTTGTTTGATCATTCTATCACATGAAACCAACCATCAGATCATTGTATAAGGGGATACACATTGGGAGGTACTTGAAAGTCTTTAGTAGTCTTTTTCTACTTTTGGAGCCTTATGCAAGATATCATCCTTGTAGCTAGACCTTTGAGAAGGCTTGGAGCTAGACCTCATAAAGGACATCCAAGAGGTGAAAAGCAAGTACACTTGAGAGGAATCGTGGAAATAGTCTATTATGTACCCAAGAAGAATGCAATAGTTATCTTTTAAAATTTTCTCACAAAGGATCTAGTCTCGATACATCTCCGAATATTTGGCATTGGGCCAAGAAAGTAGTTCACCTTGACATGGACGGTTAGGGGGGAGGTTGGTTTTTGATGTTCAATGTGTTGGTGCACATGCGAAGCCTTCACACTTGGCTAGACATTGGAGAAATTTATGTGCAAGTTCCAAAGATTCACATGAACCATGGCTTATGGATTTTTGTCTTTAACCTTTTGTAAAAGTCAATTGACTTGGAAGAATCTTGTAAATCCCCAAAACTTGTGGAGTTAGATAGAATGAGAAGCTACGAGTTCACTTAAAGAGAATATCTCCTAGAATAAGGGATCACTTTTTAATGAGAGCCAAATTTGAATTCAAATTCAAATTTCAAGGTAGTAACTATAAAAACACTTTGAAATCTTGCAGTCTGGACACTCCCTTAGAGAGCCATTCATTTCATCATTAGTAAAGGTTGAGTAGCATAGTGCATTGCGCACTTATCTCAAAATCATTTGGCATTATTTCTTTTGCATTGATGTTGTAAGTTCATGTTTCATAATACATATACATCATTAAGTATATCTGTTCTTCTTTGTGTCATTGTCACTCAAAACAATGTTCTTGTCTTGTTAATATCTCACTTATTACTCTACCATTTTCAATGTTCTATGGCTGATAGGAATCATCTATAAGTCTACTAAAACTCACAAATTTTTAAGGCATTGCATTCAGCCAATTGGGAGAAAATCATCTTGAAGTGGTCACTGGTCATTTTCTGCAAAGGTCTTAAAAAGTCAGGGGTAATGTTTCACTTGCAAAATTGATTGCTCTATGTATTGTCAATCATTTTAAGTGATTTCACTTGTAATCATTAGCTCTATAAGCTAATCAGATATTTACTGAAGGACTTTTGCTAATAGCTACTGTGCTGAGAGTATTGAGCTACAAAAGTAGTAGGTGTGTGAACCAGAATAGCTCATGACTTGTGACTTGTGAAGTTGTCTATTTTGGATTAGTCATTACATGCATCATCTCTAAAGAACATAGGCACTTATTTAGTGTCTTTGGAAAGCTAAAAGGGCATACAATGCAACTCTGAAGTAACAAAGGGTAGGTACGTAGTAGGATTAGCTGTATCAACTCATTTCTTAGAGTGTCCATCCATCTTTCCGAGCAGTGGTATCAGAGCAAGTTAAGGTAAAATGGGAGATGGTTATCCTTATTTCATTGACAAATTGGACATGAACAACTACCAAGCATGGTCCTTAAGGATGCAGACATACTTGCAAGGAAGGAGTCTCTATGGATACATTTCAAGAGATGAGGAGATGCCCATTTTCAAAAGCAAAGGAAAACCTACAAGAGAGAAGCATGAAAGAATCAGTTGATGGTGTGCCAAAGATGCATTAGCAAGGTCATATTTACTTAACTCTATCTCTGACTTTCTTCTTACACACATTAAAAGCTCTAAGACATCCCGAGAGACTTGGGATACATTTTCTTTATATTTTTCTTCCAACACAAGGGCTAGGAAGAACCAATTCAGAATTGAGTTTTCCACTCAAAGAAAGAAACCTCAGCAAAGCATCTTAGAACATGTGACCAAAGTCAAGGCTATGTCTGACCAATTGGAAAGCATACAAGAAGAAATTGAAGAGGAACAAATTTTGAGACAAGTAATCAATGGCATCAAGGCATATGACAAATGGAAAAGCTCCACAACTGCTATGGACTTGTACATGGAGATGCAGATTCTAGATCTTAGCACACTCATTGGGAAAATTTTTAACCATGAAGCCAATCTCAGCAAAAATGGAAATTCATTAGGAGGTAATAAGTCTTTTTCCTTATACACAAATAAAGGCAAGTCTAAACAGATAGGGAAAAGCAAAAAGATTGAGGATGAAGGTACTACCTCTCAATCTAACTATGCAAGTAGAGGTAGGAACTCAAAAGGTAGGGGAAAAGGAGGTTAGCAAGGTAGGGGAGACCTTTCAACTCTTTTCCATGTAATATTTATGGTGTATCAAATCATACCATAGATTAGTGTTACCCGAACTTCAAGAATCAGAGAGGTAGAGGTTTCGAAAGAGGTGGCTACACACAATCAAGAGGAAGATTCAACCATCATCAAGCCTACAATAACAACTACAACAACAATTACAATAATAATTACCAAAGAGGTTGTTGATATATTTAGGTAGTGATGTGTGTGAACAGACTAGGACCATCGGGGTACTTTTTTCCCTCTTTAGGAGGTGTTTTTCCCCCAGCTTGTATATACGCCTATTGCCCTAATGGGCTACTTATCTTTGTACATTCTCTAGTAATACATTCACTATTGTGTGTTGTGCTCCAAGCTTCTTCCTCTTCCTGTTGTTTGCGTGCTTTCGTAGACGTCTCACTCCATTAATTGGTATCAGAGTAGGTCGTCCCTTCATCTAGGGCGCTGTTGACACTCCTCCATTTGCAGTCTCGGAATCCCATGAATTTTGGTGACCATACTCAACGTGTTTTTGAAATCAAAACAGCTCCTTTCTTTGGTGCCGAAATCCCGATTTGAGCTCGTTTCCGCCTCCAAACACACTATCGTAGTGCTTGTGTAGGCGATTTCATCTTTTTGTGCCAAAGGTATATACCAATTTCTATTTGCTAGTATAAGCGTCTCAAAGTCTGCTATAGGTTTAGCGGAATTCCTCTCTGAAGTTCTGTTCAACTTTTTGAGATATAGTCAAGTTTTTGCATCAAGGTATTTTAGTCACTAGCCATGGCTGAAAGTAGTGATGTATTCTGTATGTTGGCTCTTGAGGATAAGTTGGATGGTACCAACTACCTGTTATGGGATTATATGATGCGATATGTGTTGGTTGCAAAAGGACTGTGGAACATTATGCAGGGTGTTCAAAAACATCCTATCATACGTGAAACTGTTTCAATTGTAGGTACTGAAGCTGATGCAGAAGGTGTCAAATATGATGATATTCAGCATATTCCTATTCGTGCTACGGTTTGTGTTGCACCTACTGCAGAACAGACTCGCTAGGATGGAAAAGATGTGCAAGCACATGCATTGATAGCTTTGTCTATCAAACGTGCCATTATTCCTCACATTCATTCTTGCAGAATAGCTAAGGATGCTTGGAATATGCATAGCACATTGTAACAAGCTAGGAATGAGGCTCGTGTTGCTTACCTCCGAAAATAGTTGGAGACTGAGCACATGAAAGAAGGTGATTCTATGGACAATTTCCTAATGAAGGTCAAAGACTTGAAGGAACAGTTGATTTCTACTAATGAGGTTATACCAAATAGCTCAATAATATAGACCGTTTTGAATGGTCTTCCTGATTCATATCAGAGTTTTGCTTCTAGTCTTTGGTGGATGATGAAAGGCAATGAAAATGCCTTATCATTTGAGGAGTTAGTCTCTGTTCTGTTATCGGAAGATCACTCTAGGCAGAACAAGTCCATTATGCAAGTTGCAGATCAAGCTTTCCTGGCTAGTCAGAAGGGCAAAGAAAAAAGGAACTCTTCAACTAGTAAGCAAAAATCTGCTAATTTTGCACATGTGAAGAAGGAAGATAAAGATTAGAAGAAATCAAAAAAGAAAAAATTCTTTTGTAAGTATTGTAAAGGTAATAATCATATCATAAAGAACTCTCCAAAACTGGCTGCTAAAGAGGCAAAGAAGAATGAGGATGGAATGGTTGTTGTAGAGGCCTCTACACCAAAACTAGAGTCTGCTAATCTTATGCAGGAGGAAGAATGGGCGTTTACTACTGTTTGCAGTTTTGACCCATCTTCTCATGAGTAGTGCATGTCTGCAGTAGACTTAGATGTTTGGTATTTTGACATTGGGACGACCATACATACTACCTTGCAGCACAGATTCTTCTCTTCACTCGAGCGTGCCCCTATAGGCAATACGATTACATGCACCAACAACTCCACTTATCCTATTATGGGAGTTGGTAAGATCAATTTGACTACTGCTGATGGTAGTTCTTTCACTTTTTCTGATGCTTTATTTATGCCAGGGATCAAGAAGAACCTGTTATCAGTTTCTGCATTAGCCAAGATTGGCTTGGTTATGAAATCTGTTGATGACAGGTGTACAATTCATGATCTATCAAATGGCGATGTGATTATTGCTTCTCGCATTTTATGTCTTGGGCTGTATAAGCTCATAGACTATGAAAGATCTGTGAATGATTCCGCATATGCAGTACATGATTCTCCGGCTATCTCAGACGCAAAGATTTGGCATGCACACTTTGGTCATCTGAATTCTAATAGTTTGCTACGCCTGCAAAAATCTGAAATGGTGTGCTCTTTCCCCAAACTTGAGGCACCTAGTAAACATGTTTCTGAAGTCTATATTTTGGGCAAAATGTAGCATTCCTAATTTCCAAAAGATTATTTAGTTTGGACTTCTTTTGGAAATTATCTGTACTTCATGTTTTTCATTGATGATTTTTCCAAGCATGCATGCGTATATCCATTGAAGGCAAAGTCCGAAGTGTTCATGTGCTTCAAACAGTTTTTGGTTTTGGATAAAAATATGTCAGCATGTAAAATGGGCACCCTCCATTCAGATCTAGGGGGGAATATATGTCTTCTTATTTTAATGCATTTCTGGCTGAGGTGGGATAAAACACCAATGTAGAGTTCCGTATGCACCTCAACAGAATGGAGTTTCCGAACAAAAGAATAGTTCACTCATGAAGATGGCAAGGTGTATGGTCAAGACTTAGGCCTTTCCACATCGTTTCTGGCTTAAGCCTCTCATGTGTGCAGCATATGTACTAAACAGGTGTCGCACTAAAGCACTATAGTCTATCACTCCATGTGAGGCTTGGCATGATCGCAAGCCATCTATTGCTCATCTCCATGTTTCTGGTTGTTTGGTATATGCATTAGTGCCTGAACAACATCGTAGAAAATTGGATGATAAAGCAGTAAAATGTATTTTTGTTGGGTACAGTTTTGAAAGTAAAACCTATCATCTGTATCATCCACAAACGAAACGCATTTGGTTAGCCGTGATGCTGTTTTCGTGGAAGATGTTATTTAGCCATGGCTTTCATGTACTAAGGAGACATCAATTAGCTCCAAAGACATGTATGATACTTTGCTGCCTCTTTTTATACGTGGACAGTCTAGTGTTGGTCCCAATGAGGAAAATTCTCAACCTTTGTAGGTTTCATGTCATGATGCACATCATTCCATTTCTGATGCAGATTTACATGATGCACTAGCTGATGAGAGAGGTGATATTGAGCTGGCAAAAACTATGCCAAAATGTCTAGTGCAGACTTTGCATGATAGCAAATTAGATGCACCTCTATCATATCGTACTCGTTCAGGCTCTGATACTGCCTCCTTTGCATCAGAATGCTATGCTATGGCTGCATCTAGTCTCTGTGATGAGAATGAGCCTGTTTCGTTTGATGAAGCACAAAATCAGAAAATTGGATGGCTCCTATGCAATCTGAATATGATGCTACAATGAAGAGTGGTACTTGGTCTTTATGTGACTTGCCTCCTGGAAAGAAGGCTATTGGCACTAAGTGGGTATACAAGCTGAAACATAAATGGGATGGTACAGTTCATAGGTATAAGGCTAGGCTTGTTGCAAAGGGTTATGCATAGGAAAGAGGCATTGATTTTGATGAGACCATTGCACCTACATGCCGAATGACTACTATTCGGACTATCTGTGCACTTGCAGCTCATCATGGTTGGAATGTACATCAGTTGGACATTAAAGCAACATTTCTGAATAGTGACTTGCATGAAGAAGTGTATGTTTCTCAGCCCCATGGCTTTATGTAAAGAGGGCATGAAAAATAGGTGTGCAGGTTAAAGAAGGCATTATATGGTTTAAAGCAATCACGAAAGGTGGCTGAAGAAGAGCATTCCCGAAAACAACAACATTAACAAGGTGGACGTTCATGGGAAACTTCCCGTAGAATACCTGTCTTACATACATTTTTGGAATGTGGACTAGTTGATGAATGGAAAACTTCCGAAGGCAGAGTGAAGTTACCCACACTTAGATCTACTGATGTGATATACCCATGAATGTAACATAAGGGGACTATTCGGCTGGAACTACTTGGAGATTTAGCTCATGGTCTAGCCTAGAGTTTGGTAAAGCTAGAACATTTCTAGACCAAGTATAATGCCATGAGAATGGAAAAAGACAGTTGGGTTGCAAAAAAGGAGCAGCTAACAGCACAAATCACTCAACTGCAAGAAGAGTTAGAAGCAATTAGGGCTGAGAACCGAGATCATGACGGTCTTTTGGATGAGGAGTTGGTTGAAGAATTAAATGATGCTTTAATAGAGAATAATACTGTGAGAGTTACTATGGAGGAAAAGTCCACAACTATAGCTCCCTTGCAAGCAAAAATCAATCAAGTGCAGAAATCTAACCAGAAGTTAAAAGAAGGTAATAAAGAACTAAATACGAAGTTGCATAAAGCTGAGTAGGAAGCACAAAGATTAAAAACCAAGGTTAAAGATCAGAGTGATGGATTGAAAAGGCAAAGCATTTTGACTGCAGAAGTGGAGGAAAGTCTGGTGGTTCGGAATTCAGAGTTCACAACATTGGAAGAAAAATTGCAAATAGTTCAAGAGGTTTTGGATACAGTATAGGCTCAGGTTGTAGGAATCTCTGAGTTAGAAAAGCAAGTAGTCCAATGGAAGCAGCACTGTGCCGATGCTAACTTATTGTTAGCATATCAAGAAGCGGAGGTAGACAAGCTCTGGAAGGAGGTTAAAATTTTGGAACTTTCTTGTTAGGCTAAAGTAGAAGAACCAACAAAGGACACTATGAAGATTCAGACTAAACTAACAGAGGCTACCTTAGCTTTTGATAAAGTAGTAGAAGGACTCGTGCAAAAATTTTCGGAATTAGAAGTTGCAGTAGTTAGCTATAAAAGCCTTAGTCAACAAGCCTTAGAATCTGAGCAGTTTCTTGAAGCCGAAATGCTCTTAGCTGAAGAAAACCTTACGGATATATTTAATGATTTATGTGATGATATAGAGAGAATAATGTTTCCGGTGTTATAGAATCAAGATGATGATCTGTAAATTCTGTGTAATTTTGCACTTCGTGGGTTCGGATCCACCGTGCATGCCAATGTTAGCAGCTAGTTTGGATGGACTATTATTCGTAATTTCTACTTTATAATAATGGAGATGTCAAGAGTTTCTGAAATACGAAGACTTGAAATGGTATGAAGCTCAGTCCTAGTTTCTTTAGGATATGTGGAGACCGGTCTTGAATGGATTCTTCTGGTATTCCTGACACCATGATTATGGAAACAAAGGTATGCAGTGTAGTGAATGAAGTGGAAGATACAGAGCGAAGAACAATTGTAACAACAATGCTATAATGAAATACCATATCTATTTTGGAATCCGATAACTATTGTTCTATGTAGTTAAGATTTTGAGTTGTCTATGAATTGTTTGTCTGTACTAAGTCATATTGAAGAAATGGAACAGAGATGCATGTTTATAGATAAAAATATTTATGAATCCCCGTTCACGAACCTCTCTTTGTGTACAGTTAGTCTTATGGCAAGTAGTGGACAAACACATGCTAACACACACTCATATATGCTTACTCACTCTCACATATGCATGCTAATACACATTCATATGCATGCTCACACCTCACATGTATACATATGCATCCATATCTTCATATGCATCTATACTCATTCTCATGCACACATGCTTCTACCTCTTACATACACATGAACATCACATAATACATGCATTCTCATAGAGCTTGTAGCGTTTTCTAAATCATAATCTATCCCCAATCACAATCTTTTGATCACTCAAAAATAAGAGTGGAGAGAAGAACACAAAGATTGCACAAGGTAGGAGAGAATCTAATGCGGAAGAGTAGAAACAAATATGATGTTGAGAAGGAAGAATTTTGATATTACAAATGTGAATCAATGGTTACTATAGATTTGGATAATAGCTCCTTGATGAAGCCTCTACCTCCCGACCACTCCCGAGCTATCACAATCACATTCACACTTGCACTCTCAATCACACTCTCACTCTCACTGTGAATCACAACGTAATTCTCAGATTTTTGTGTGTCCCCTGTTTTGATGCGCACCTCTCTCTATATCAGAGTTTCATCAGTGCCCTCCCCAAAGAAGTGTGCGATCCACCAAATTTAGAAAAACCTCGAGTTTCTCCAAAACTTTCACAAAAATCCATGCGATCATAGTGTTCTTTCTTTCTTTAGCGTACCTATCAAAAATAGCAAAAAACACCAGAAAGACATATCCGAAAATATCCTTATTTAGACATGGTGACACGTGAGGATCACAATCACGGGCTCGAATAGAATAAGGTAAGCCCTCGTTTTTTTGAAGTGTTGGAAAATGGCATTTTCAAAGTCCTGTAACTCAAAAATGGTAAGGAATTAGCTTAAGCTTGTGAGAGACACTTTTGTTCAATTTTGGGATCTACACAATAGTGTTAGATACATCCAAGGTCCAAATCCACCTCCAAATGCCACTTTTTGAGCCTTGTAGGTTTGAAAATTCTAGAGAGAGAGAGAGTAAAGTCAAGGCATTTTCTTACAATGAACAAAATATGGGACCTTGAACGAGCTAGTTAAAACATGATTCACAAAAATTTCACTCAGGCACTTTTATTCTCCTATACTTGATCTACCTTTCTCTCATATAGAGTTTCTCCTAATTCTTTCTTCACCTTCAAAATTTGACTACAAAACATGATGCAAATAAGTTCTAGAGAGAGAAATTGAAACTTGTCAACCCAAAATTTTTCCTACATGCATAAAATGACCTAATTTTTCTTAGTGAATACAATCGCTCCATTTAATTGACCTAATAAGTCATCTATATGAGGAAGTGGATACTTATTCTTAATTGTTCCTTTATTCAACCCCATATAGTCGATCAATAATCTATAAGAATCGTCCTTCTTCTTCTGAAATAAAACATGTGCACCCCAAGGTGAGACACTCGGTCATATCAAGCCTTTCTTCAAAAGATCATCTAATTGAATCTTAAGCATCTTTAATTCATCAATTTTAAATCTATAGGGTGCTCTAGAATATGGTTCACTCCCTGGATATAGGTCAATGGCATGGTCAATCTTCCTAGGTGGAGGTATACTAGGCAAGTCTTCTGGAAATACATCAGCATATTCTTTGAAGAGATTTTCTACATAATCTGGAATACCTTCATCATTACCTTCTTCATGCAGATTCTTCACATACACTACAAATGTTTTACAACCATCACGTATACCTCTTATTATTTGCATAGCAGAAATAAGAATAGGTTTAGGATTATAGGCATGACATAGAATAGGAATAGATTCATCATCTAGCTTTAAAGTGATCGTTCTTTGTTCACAATTAATTGTCATAGAAATTTTAACTAACTAATCCATAACTATGATAACATCACTCTATTTCATCTCAATTACATGGAAATGTCCAGAAAAGCACCAAGGAGAAAGATTAAATTCAAGGTTTTCAGCATATCCTTTTGTGTAGTGTAATCGTCCATTGGCCATCTTTATAGGTCTCGTTAACTTCATATCTAGGGCTATCCCTAGATTCTGTACCAATTTGAAAGATTGAAAACAATGGGTAATACTTGAGTCGATAAAAATATTGGTTTTATGCGTAGAAGTCATACCCTGAATTGTGATTACAAAAGCCTTTGGAAAAGAACTAACCACATGCAACATAAAGTAGAGTCAGGGCACTTACCTCCATCATCCGCTTCCTCAATAAATGTACCCTCCTCGATGATGTTTATCACTTTTGATTGTGCGGGTCAAAAAATTGCCTTATTCGAGCACTCATAAGTCTAATGCCCTTGCTCTCCGGAATGAAAACACAAACCAAGTATTTTTGCCCTCTCAATAAAACCAAGGTGTTGTTTCCACTGGATTGGTTGATGCCTCCTTTGATTTTCCACCTGTGCAAGATTCTTGCTTTAATTATTTGAACATGGAGTCTTCTTTGAATTGTTCATGTTCATTGCAACAGGTCTTTGTTGCCTATGTCCCATTGCAATGAATTTCCTTCTATTTCCGTTCTGCAAATTGAACTTCTCCATCTTCTCAAAGTTCTCGGCCATCACAACAGCATCAAGAAAATCAATGCATCTAGATCCCTTGACTTGATAGCAAATCTCCTGACGAAGCCCTTCAATAAATTTACTCTTTAAAGCATCACCGCTAACCTCTAATGTATATTTATGAAGACGTAGGAACTTCTCTTTGTACTCATCAATAGATAAGCTATGCTTATCATTTTTGTGTTATCAAAAACTTTAGAACTTTATCTTCTTTTCCACATGGTAGTGTGGAGAACAATAGTGTTTTAGCTTATTCTCTAAATTCCTTCCATAGAACTAGACCATAACGCATTCGAGTCTACATATACGACTTCAACGATAGCTTCATGATCCCGTGCAGGTGCAGGATCCCAACTTTTGCCTTCGACTCTTCACTAAATTATCAAAGATCAAAGAAATCCTCTAGTTCTTCAATCCATGCCTCAAGATCTTCGCCACTCTTCTTCTCTCCATCAAAATCATTCAACTTTGCCTTCTTTAAGACTTGATTAAGGGCAAACTCACCTGGTTTAATATCTTCATAATAGCATTTTTGTTTTCTGCGAGATACAGTAGATGTTCCCGCACCTTCATGTACTTCATCGTTCGGCTCCACAAACAAATTTGTTGCTCCTTTTGGTTGCTTTCCACATCGTTCTTTGTGCAATTCACTAAGAAGCTTCTGAAGGTCCTCTTATTCACGAATCTTTTGTGTTAGACTTTCCTTCATTCCCGAGGATTGAATATGATCTGATACCACTTGTAGCATTTCCTCAAGCACAATCTATCCCCAATCACAATCTTTTGATCACTCAAAAGTAATAGTGGAGAGAAGAATGCAGAGATTGCACAAGGTCAGAGAAAATGTTATGCGAAAGAGTAGAAACAAATATGATGCAGCGAAGGAAGAATTCTAATATTATAGATTATAGATGTGAATCAATGGTTACAATAGCTTCTTGAAGAAGCCTCTACCTCCCGACCACACCTCGGGTATCACAAACTCATTCACACTCGCACTCTCACTCTCACTCTCACTCTCATTCTGAATCACAAAGTAATTCTTAGATTTCTGTGTGTCCCTTGTTTTGATGCGCAGGTCTCCCTATATCAGAATTTGATCACTTCCCTCCCCAAAGAAGTGTCCGATCCACCAAATTTAGAAAAAAGTCGAGTTTCTCCAAAACATTCGCAAAAAGCCATGCGATCGTAGTGTGCTTTCTCTCTTTAGCATACTGGTCAAAAATAAGAGAAAAACACCAAAAAGACATCCAAAAATATCCATATTTAGACATGGTGACACGTGAGCATTAGAATCACGTGCTCGAACAGAATTAGATAAGCCATTGTTTTTTCTTTAAGTGTTGGAAAACGGAACTTTTCAAAGCCTTGTAAATAAAAAATGATGAGGAACTATCTTAAGCTTGTGTGAGACACTTCTATTCGATTTTGCGATTTACACAATAGTGTTAGAGACGTCCGAGGTCCAAATCTACCTCCAAATGCCATTTTTTGAGCCCTGCAAGTTTCGAAATTCTAGAGAGAGTAAAATCAAGGCATTTTCTTACAATGAACTAAATGTAGGATCTTGAACGAGGTATTTAAAACATGATTCACAAAAGTTTCACTCAAGCACTTTTATTCTCCTAAACTTACTCTACCTTTCTCTCATACAGAGTTTTTCCTAATTCTTTCATCTTCGCATTCAAAATTTGACTACAAAACATGATGCAAATAAGTTCTAGAGAGAGAATATGAAACTTGTCAACCCAAATTTTTTCCTACATGCATAAAATGACCTAATTACTCATTCTAAGCATTATCCCCCCAATGAAATTCAGAAAGTTCAAAATGAATTATTTCACTAGAAAGGAGGCCTATTACATAACTCATGCACATGCACATTCATGCATCTAATTCTTATGTAGATGCATATACATGTTTTCATATGCATTCTCTTATGCTCATGCATATACATACCTACAAACACGCATATGCACTCATCCTTGCTTGCACTCATCTCACTTACACATGTACTCATGTACACTTACATTGATGCACATGTTCACATCATTCATGCATATTTATGCACATGCATCTATGCATTCCTATATGCTCATGCATATGCATACCTACTAACAAACATATGTACTCATGATTTTGCATGCATTCATGCACTTAATATCATGCATAGACATGCATAAGTAAATCTAATTCATACATGCACATGCATCGTTACTGACATACATGCTAATACTAACAAAGCTTCTTCTTCTTCCTTGTGCTGTTTGCGTGCTTCCGCAAACGTCTAACTCCAAATATTCGTATCAGAGCAGGTCGTCGCTTCATCTAGGGTGCCGTCGACACTCCTCCGTTTGCAGCCTCGGAATTGCATGAATTTTGGTGAGCATACTCAACGTGTTTTCGAGATCAAAATTGCTTCGCTCTGTCGTGCCAAAATCGCGTTCTGAGCTCGTTTCCGCCTCCGAATGCACTATCGCAGCGCTTGTGCAGGCTATTTCATCTTTTTGTGCCAAAGGTATATACCAGTTTCTGTTCGCCAGTTTAAGCGTCTCGAAGTCTGCTACAGATCTAGCAGAACTCGTCTGGGCAGTTCCGCTCAACTTTTTGAGATACAGTCGGTTTTTTGCATCAAGGTATTTTAGTCACCGGCCATGGCTGAAAGTAGTGATGTATTCCGTATGTTTGCTGTTGAGGATAAGTTGGATGGTACCAACTACCCATTATGGGCTTACATGATGCGACATGTATTGGTTGCAAAAGGACTGTGGAAGATTGTGCAGGGTGTTGAAAGACGTCCTATTACACCTACAACTACAGGTACTACAAATACAAGTGCTGGAGCTGATGAAGATGGTGTCAAAGATGATATTCCACAGATTCCTATTCGTGCTGTTGTTTCTATTGCACCTAGTGCAGAGCAGATTTGTTGGGATGGCAGAGATGCCCAGGCACATGCATTGATAGCTTTGTCTGTCAAACGTGCCATTATTCCTTATATTCGCTCTTGCAGAACAGCTAGGGATGCTTGGGATACACTTACCACATTGTACCAAGCTAGGAATGAGGCTCTTGTTGCTTACCTCCGAAAACAGTTGGAGAGTGAGCACATGAATGAAGGTGATTCTATGGACAGTTTCCTAATGAAGATCAAATATTTGAAGGAACATTTGATTTCTGCTGATGAGGTTATACCAGATAGCTCACGTGTGTAGACTGTTCTGAATGGTCTTCCTGATTCATATCAGAGTTTTGCTTCTACTATTCGGTTGATGATGAAAGGTAATCAAATGCCTTATCATTTGAGGAGTTAGTCTCTGTTCTGTTGCAGGAAGATCAGTCTAGGCAAAACACGTCCATTATGGGAGTTGCAGATCAAGCTCTCCTAGCTAGTCAGAAGGGCAAAGGAAAATGGAGCTCTTCAATTAGTAAGCAGAAATGTGCTAATTCTGCATATTCGAAGAAGGAAGATAAAGATGAGAAGAAATCAGAAAAGCAGAAATTGTTTTGTAAGTACTGTAAAGGGAATGATCATATCATAAAGAACTGTCCAAAACTGGCTGGTAAAGAGGCAAAGAAGAAAGAGGCTAGAATGGTTGTTGCAGAGGCCTCTACACCAAAAACAGAGTCTGCAAATCTTGTGCAGGAAGAAGAATAGGCGTTTACTACTGTCTGTAGTTTTAACCCATCTTCTCATGAGCAGTGCATATCTGCAGTAGACTCAGATGTTTGGTATTTTGACAGTGGGGCGACCAAACATATTACCTCGCAGCGCAGTTTCTTCTCTTCACTCGAGCCTGCCCCTACAGGGAATACTGTTACATGCGCCAAAAACTCGTCTTATCTTGTTATGGGAGTTGGTAAGATCATTTTGACTACTGCTGATGGTAGTTATTTCACTTTGTCAGATGCTTTATTTGTGCTAGGGATCAAAAAGAACCTGTTATCAGTTTTTGCATTAGCCAAGATTGGCTTGGTTGTGAAATTTGTTGATGACAGGTGTACAGTTCATGATCTATCAAATCGGGATGTGATTATTGCTTCTGGCATTTTATGTCGTGGGTTGTATAAGCTCATAGACTATGAAAGATCTGTGAATGATTTGGCATGTGGAGTTCATGATTCTCAGGCTATGTCAGATGCAAAGCTTTGGCATGCACGCTTTGGTCATCTGAATTTTGCTAGTTTGCTATGCCTACAAAAATCTGATATGGTGTCTTCTTTGCCAAAGCTTGAGGCACCTAGAAAACATGTATGTGAAGGCTGTATTTTGGGAAAAATGCAGCGTTCCTCCTTTCCAAAAGATGGTTCAGTTCGGGCTACGCAGAAATTGCAGCTTGTACATAATGATGTCAGAGGTCCTATGCAGACATCCTCTTTTGGGAATTACCTTTACTTAGTGACTTTCATCGATGATTTTTCCAGGCATGCATGGGTATATCCATTGAAGGTAAAGTTTGAAGTGTTTATGTGCTTCAAACAGTTTTTGGTTTTGGCTGAAAATCTTTCAGCATGTAAAATGGGCACCCTCCGTTTTGATCGAGGGGGGGAATATATGTCTTCTGATTTTAATGCATTTCTGGCTGAACGTGGGATAAAACACCAGTGTATAGTGCCGTATACACCTCAAAAGAATGGAGTTGCTGAACGAAAGAACAAGTCACTCATGGAGATGGCGAGGTGCATGGTCAAGAGTCAAGTTTTACCACATAGTTTCTGGCTTGAGGCTGTCATGTGTGCAGCATATGTATTGAACGGGTGTCCCACTAAAGCACTGCAGTCTATCACTCCATATGAGGCTTGGCATGACCGCAAGCCATCTGTTGCTCATCTGCGTGTTTTTGGTTGTTTGGCATATGCTCGAGTGTCTGAACAACATCACAGAAAATTGGATGATAAGGCAGTAAAATGTATTTTTGTTGGGTACAGTTCTGAAAGTAAAGGCTATCGTCTGTATCATCCACAAACTAAACACATTCTGGTTAGCCGTGATGTTGTCTTTGTGGAAGATGCTATTCAGCCATTGCTTTCATGTACTAAGGAGACATCTCTTAGCTCCAAAGACATGTATGATACTTTGATGCCTCTTTTTACAGGTGGACAGTCTAATGATGGTCCTAATGAGGCAACTTCTCAGCCTTTGCAGGTTTCATATGATGATGCAGATCATTCTATTTTTGATGCAGATATACATGATGCACTTATTGATGAGAGAGCTGATATTGAGCAGGCAAAAACTATGCCAAAATGGATGGTGCAGACTGTGTGACAGCAAATTAGATGCACCTTTGTCATATCGTACTGGTTCAGGCTCTCATAGTGCCTCCTTTGCAGCAGATTGCTATGCTATGGCTATGTCTAGTCTCTGTGATGAGAATGAACGTATTTCTTTTGATGAAGCACAAAATTCAAAAAATTGAATGGTTGCTATGCAATCTGAATATGATGCTATAATGAAGAATGGTACATGGTTTTTATGTGACTTGCCTCCTGGCAAGAAGGCCATTGGCACTAAGTGGGTATACAAGCTGAAGCGTAAACCTGATGGTACAGTTCACAGATATAAGGCTAGGCTTGTTGCAAAGGGTTATGCGTAGGAAAGAGGCATTGATTTTGATGAGACCTTTGCACCTACATGCGGTATGACTATTGTTCGGAGCATTTGTGCACTTGCAGCCCATCATTGCTCGAATGTACATCAGCTGGACATTAAAACATCATTTCTGAATGGTGACTTGCATGAAGAAGTGTATGTTTTTCAGCCCCGTGGCTTTGTGCAGAAAGGGCATGAAAACCATGTGTGGACGTTAAAGAAGGCATTATATGGTTTAAAGCAAGCACCACGTGCTTGGTATGAGAAGATACGTGCCTATCTAGTTGCACATGGTTTTGAGAACAGTCCAACTGAAAGCACCTTATATGTTAAGCATGCTAATGATGTGCTTCTGATCATTGTTGTCTATGTTGATGACATGCTGCTCACTAGTCCTATTGAGAAGCATATTGCTGATGCAAGGCTGATTTGCATGCCTCATTTGAGATGTCTGATTTGGGGCATTTGCATCACTATTTGGGCATTCAATTTATGCAAGTTGATGGTGGAATGGATTTGTGTCAAACAAAATATATTGACACATTATTGCAGCGTTTTGGCCTTGAAGACTGTAAGCCTATTGCCACTCCTATGGAGACAGGTTTACGATTGAGTCTTCATGATGCTGGAGATGCATTTGATGTTGTTCTCTATCAGCAGGCTATTGGATGCTTGATTTACTTATGCATTACTCGGCCAGATATTCAGTTTGTTATCTCACAGATGAGCAGGTTTATGCATTGCCTAGGAGTCATGCATTGGAAGACGGTTAAGCGCATCTTTCGCTACTTGAGTGGTACTCGGCTACTTGGATTGTTTTATCCTAAGGGGGGATCACTACCGCCAGATTTGCATGCTTTTTCTGACTCACATGGGCTGGTTGCTATGACACTCGTGTATCCACGAGTGGTTTTTGCTTCATGCTTGGTAGCTCATGTATATCTTGGTTGAGCAAGAAGCAGCCTACTATGGCCACTTCCAATTGTGAGGCTGAGTATAGGGCAGCTTTCAAAGCGAATGTTGAGTGTGTGTGGCTCAGACGCCTTATGGCTGATTTGGGTGTTGGCCAGTCTTCTGCCACCACCATCTTCACTGACAATCAGAGCGCATTGGCAGTTGTGAGGAACCCTCTGTTCCATGCTCGCACTAAGCACATTGAGGTGCATTTTCACTATGTCAAGGAGAGGTTCTCTACTGAGGAGATCAGCTTGGCATGTGTGCCCACGTAGGAGAACATAGCAGACCTTTTCACGAAGGCTCTACCTAGGGAGAAGTTTGAAGCTTTCCGCAAAGCTTTGGGCTTACTTCCTTTTGTGGAGTGATCTCCACATAGCTTGGCACTTCCTTATACATGAGTGCCAGCTCCTTGTTCACCGCATCACTCCCAGGGGGGATTTGTTGATATATTTAGGTAGTGATGTGTGTGAGCACACTAGGACCGCCGGGGCACTTTTTTCCCTGTTTAGGAGGTCTTTTTCCCCTAGCTTGTATATATGCCTATTGCCCTAATGGGCTACTTATCTTTGTACATTCTCTAGTAATACATTCGGTATTGTGTGTTTGTGCTCCAAGCTTCTTCTTCTTCCTTGTGTTGTTTGCGTGCTTCCACAGACGTCTAACTCCAACCAAAAGCATCTTGAAGTGGTCACTGGTCATTTTTTGCAAAGGTCTTAAAAAGTGAGGGGTAATGTTTCACTTGCAAAATTGATTGCTCTATGTATAATCAATCATTTTAAGTGATTTCACTTGTAATCATTAGCTCTATAAGCTACTTAAATATTCCCAGCAGGAATTTTTCTAATTACTACTGTGTTGAGAGTATTGAGCTTCAGAAGTAGCAAGTGTGTGAACCAAAATAACAAGTTTCTCAGGACTTGTTACTTGTGAAGTTGTCTATTTTGGATTAGTCATTACATGCATCATCTCCAAAGAACATAGGCACTTATTTAGTGTCTTTGGAAAGCTAAAAGGGCATACAATGGAACTCTGAAGTAAAAGAGGGCAGGTACGTAGTAGGATTAGCTGTATCAACTCATTTCTTAGAGTGTCCATCAATCTTTCCCAACAGTGCTATCAGAGTAAGTTAAGGTAAAATGGGAGATGGTTTTCCTTATTTCATTGATAAATTGGACAGGAAGAACTACAAAGCATGGCTCTTAAGGATGAAGACATACTTGCAAGGAAGGAGTCTCTATGGATACATTTCAGGAGATGAGGAGATGCCCATTTTTAGAAGCAAAGGAAAACCTACAAGAGAGGAGCATGAAAGAATCAATTCATGGTGTGCCAAAGATGCATTAGCAAGGTTATTTACTTAACTCTATCTCTAACTTTATTCATCCACACATTAGAAACTCTAAGACATCCCAAGAGACTTGGGATACATTTTCTTCATATTTTTCTTCCAACACAAGGGCTAGGAAGAACCAATTGTGCATTGAGTTTTCCACTCAAAGAAAGAAACCTGAGCGAAGCATCTTAGAATATGTGACCAAACTCAAGGCTATGTCTGACCAATTGGAAAGCATACGAGATGAGATTGAAGTGGAACAAATTTTGAGACAAGTAATCAATGGCATCAAGGCAGATGACAAATGGAAAAGTTTCACAACTTTTATGGACTTGTACATGGAGATGTAGATTCTAGATCTTACCACACTCATGGGGAAAATTTTTACCCATGAACCAAGCTCAGCAAAAATGGAAATTCATTAGGAGGTAATAAGTCTTTTTCCTTATACAGAGATAAAGGCACGTCTAAACAGATAGGGAAAAGCAAATAGATTGAGGATGAAGGTACTACCTCTCAATCTAACTATGCAAGTGGAGGTCGGGGCAAAGGAGGTTAGCAAGGTAGCGGGAGACCTTTCAACTCTTTCCCATGTAATATTTATGGTGTATCAAATCATACCACAGGTGAGTGTTACAGGAACTTCAAGAATCAGAGAGCTAGAGGTTTCCAAACAGGTGGCTACACACAATCAAGAGAAAGATTCAACCATCATCAAGCCTACAATAAAAACTACAATAACAATTACAATAACAATTACCACGGAGGTTGTTGATATATTTAGGTACTGATGTCTGTGAAGAGACTAGTACCACCTGGGTACTTTTTTCCCTCTTTAGGAGGTGTTTTTTCCCCAGCGTGTATATACGCCTATTGCCCTAATGGGCTACTTATCTTTGTACATTCTCTAGTAATACATTCAGTATTGTGTGTTGTGCTTCAAGCTTCTTCTTCTTCGTGTTGTTCACGTGCTTTCGTAGACGTCTGACTCCAACAATTGGTATCAGAGTAGGTCGACACTTCATCTAGGGTGCTGTCGACACTCCTCCATTTGCAGTCTCAGAATCCCATGATTTTTGGTGACCATACTGAACATGTTTTCAAAATCAAAAGAGCTTCTTACTCTGGTTCTGAAATCGCAATTTGAGCTCGTTTCGGCCTCTGAACACACTATCTGAGTGCTTGTGTAGGCTATTTCATCTTTTTGTGTCAAAGGTATATACCAATTCATATTCCCTAGTATAAGGATCTCAAAGTCTACTATAGGTTTAGCGGAATTCCTCTCTGAAGTTCTATTCAAATTTTTGAGATACAATCAATTTTTTGCATCAAGGTATTTTAGGCACCGGCCATGGCTGAAAGTAGTGATGTATTCTGTATGTTGGCTATTGAGGATAAGTTGGATGGTACCATCTACCCATGACGGGATTATATGATGCAACGTGTGTTGGTTGCAAAAAGACTGTGGAACATTGTGCAGGGTGTCGAAAAACGTCCTATCATACATGCAACTATTTCAAGTGCAGGTACTGAAGCTGATGTAGAAGGTTTCAAAGATGATGATATTCTGCATATTCCTGTTCGTGTTGCGGTTTGTGTTGCACCTATTGCAGAGCAGATTCACTAGGATGGAAGAGATGCCCAGGCACATGCATTGATAGCTTTGTCTATCAAATGTGCCATTATTCCTCACATTCACTCTTGCAGATTAGCAAAGGATGCTTGGGATATACTTACCACATTGTACCAAGCAAGGAATGAGGCTCGTGTTACTTACCTCCGAGAAGAGTTGGAGAGGTAGAACATAAGGGAAGGTGATTCTATGGACAATTTCCTAACCAAGATCAAAGACTTGAAGGAACAATTGATTTTTGCTCATGAGGTTATACCAAATAGCTCACTTATATCGACAGTTTTGAACGGTCTTCCTGATTCATATCAGAGTTTTGCTTCAACTCTTTGGTTGATGATGAAAGGCAACGCAGATGCCTTATAATTTGAGGAGTTAGTCTCTGTTCTGTTGTAGGAACATCACTCCAGAAAGAACAGGTCCATTACGCAAGTTGCAGATCAAGCTTTCCTGGCTAGTCAGAAGGGCAAAGAAAAATGGAGCTCTTCAACTAGTAAGCAAAAATATGCTAATTTTGCACATTCGAAGAAGGAAGATAAAGATGAGAAGAAATCAAAAACTGAGAAATTCTTTTGTAAGTATTGTAAAGGTAATGATCATATCATAAAGAACTATCCAAAACTGGTTGCTAAAGAGGCAAAGAAGAAAGAGGATGGAATGGTTGTTGGAGAGGCCTCTACGGCAAAAACATAGTCTCCTAATCTTATGCAGGAAGAAGAATGGGCGTTTACTACTGTCTGCAGTTTTGACCCATGTTCTCATGAGTAGTGCATGTCTGCAGTAGACTTAGATGTTTGGTACTTTGACAGTGGGGTGACCATACATACTACCTTTGCATGAACTTCAAAGGGTAGATCCTAGAATCTCTCTGAGCTGAAGAAGACTTGAAAAGCCGACTGTTTTCAGTAGCACAAAAGTGGAAAGATAATCATGAAATACTTTGTCTCTCTTTTAAGAGATCCAATTTTATGAAAGAGAATACTTCCATGCTACCATACAGTTCAAACATCTTTTTGTATTTCACATGAAAAAAATATTGCCTCTCGCTATTCAACTAGATCGCATGCCTTATAGATAAATATGCATGAGAACATGAAGTTAAAAAGTTTGTTTAACAATCCTTTTTTGATGCGAATTTAATTTTTAATGCCTCCATAAAAACGAGATTGTTTACTGAAACATATTTTGTTATAAGCCTTTGATTCGTCTTTGCTGTTGAACGCCTCTCATAACCGTTAGTGGTTGATATTACTCATATTTCTTGTAAACTATGACGAGCAGCTATTGAAGAATTATGAGAAGGCATATTCTTAGTTTCCTCTCTCTACAAATGCTCAAATATATTAGCCGTAGCACATAAGTTCCCGAATGTAAATGTGTGCTTAGCAAGGAGCAATTGCATACTTCAGATATGGCTGGAGTTCAACAACTCTAAGATATGGCTGGAGTTCTACAAGAGTGCGAGGTCAAAATGATGTTGCATCCGCATTTTATCATATGGTATAACATTTATACTTTGGTTGGAGAGGATTAGAAGCCAAAGTGGGATCGATTGGAACTTGAATCCATTTCAGAGGAAAGTGCACGTAGTTTCTTCTCGTCTAGACACAAAGATGAAGAGAAGGAATCGAAACGTTTTGATGGCTGAAAGCGATTTTATGTATAATTCCAAGGAGATCCGAGACTCATCTGCTATAAAAACCATCGAAATTTAGATAACGAGAGCATAGAGGCCTTCTCTCACAAAAGTGTACATCCACTTGTCATATTTTCTTTGTATGAACCTTTGCGCTTTAGATTTCAAAAAACAGTCGAATCAAACTACCGAAAGGAAAAATAAATTTCAAGTCAAATTTATGAAATATCACTTATATGATTTGGGAACATTCTTCGATACAAATGGCCTAACTGACCCAATGCAAGCAGCTATGAACACACATTTCTAGATGCTCTCAGACAAAGAGATTTATGCGACCTATATTCTTCAATTGAATGTAATTGTGTTTCTTTCCCACTTGAAGGTTTCACATATGATGGCAAATGAACGATTATTGAAACCACTAAGAGAACTCGAGGGAAAAGCTTAAATTTAGATTATGATGAACCCTCGAACATGTTATTAGTCTTGTGGTTCATCAGAAAGCCTCAAATGTGAAGGCATGATTGGAATGTCACTCGCTCTTCATGGAAGCAAATATGCATCTCAAAGTTGACCTCCTAGTATTGAAATGTCACATCGGTCCTTTCACCCTCCTTTTTACGAAACTCCATGACAACGTGCACAGGTTCCCATACCACTGTTGACTAGATCTTGCAGATGCACATATGCAGAGATAGTACAAACAAAGAATCTCACAAAAGTACAACAAAATAAAGAGAGACAACATATTGAACACAAGATTGGGTATAATCTCCCCCTACAAACTCTCATGGATGAGTCTATCAGATTATTTTTATTTATAGGTATGTCTCATTATGTGTTGAATAGAAAATACATGAGGGTGTGGCTTTCAAGAGCATGCATTCATGAAAATTTCCTTTATTTAAAAAATTGTTGCTTTCTAAGGGATCTACTATTTTTGATAAAAATGTTGCTTTCTAAGTAATCTGCTATTTTTTCAAAAAATATCTAAAATACTATCTTTTATTGATATTATAAAATATGTGAATAAATGCACGTGCATGCATGCCCTTATGATTCTTCACCTACAAAATCAATACACAATCACATTAAAAACATCGAGACATTGAAACTCATATAGCATTTTGTTACTCCATAAAGTATAGCACCATACTTTCCATAAATGAAGCAAATTTATGAACTCTCGTTGTCTTTAATCTCATTTGAAATTTCTTGTTTTCCTTTGAACTTGCATCTTCCTCTAGATGAAGAGTGTTTTCTCCCTTCTTCTAGATTAGATCACCATTGGATCCACTACCTTCTCTTGTTCTTCATTTTCCTTGATTCCTTCCTCTTTCTCTACCATACCTTCATAGCAGGCTTGGTCTTCATTGCCCTTTGCTTTTAAACCTCTAATATTCATTTCCTCAATGACCATCAAGGCCACCAATTGCTCAAAATCTAGGAGAGTATCTTTGACATACAGAGATGTTATAAAAGCCTTTCACATCTCATCATCACTAAGCCCATTTAAGGTATATGCAACAAGGCCATCATCATCTAAGTGACAATCTATAGATCCTAATGCATTCAATAACTTCTTTGTACATTCTATCACATGAAACCAACCATCAGATGATTGTATAAGGGGATACACATTCGGAGGTTCTTGAAGGTCTTTAGTAGTCTTTTCTACTTTTTGATCCTTATCCAAGATATCATCTTTGTAGCTAGACTTTTGAGAAGGCTTGGAGCTAGACCTCATAAAGGACATCCAACAGTTGAAAAACAAGTACACTTGAGAGGAATCGTGGAAATAGTCTATTATCTACCCAAGAAGAATGCAATAGTTATCTTTTAAAGTTTGTTCACAAAGGATCTAGTCTAGATACATCTCCAAAGATGTGGCATTGAGCCAAGAAAGTGGTTCACCTTGACATGGACGTTGAGGGGGGAAGGTGGTTTTTGATGTTCAATGTCTTGGTGCAAATGCAAAGCCTTCACACTTGGCTAGGCATTGGCAAGTGTGACTAGGCATTGAAATAATTTATGTGCAACTTCCAAAGATTTGTAAAAGTCAATTGACTTTGAAGAATCTTGTAAATCCACTAAACTTGTGGAGTTAGATAGAATGAGAAGCTACGAGTTCACTTAAAGAGAATATCTCCTAGAATAAGGGATCACTTTTTAATGAGAGCCAAATTTGAATTCAAATTCAAATTTCAAGCTAGCAACTATAAAAACACTTTGAAATCTCGCGGTCTGGACACTCCCTTAGAGAGTTATTCATTTCATCATTAGTAGAGGTTGAGTAGCATAGTGCATTGCGCACTTATCTCACAATCATTTGCCATTATTTGTTTTGCAATGATGTTGTAAATTCATGTTTCATAATACATATACATCATTAAGTATATCTTTTCGTCTTTGTGTCATTGTCACTCAACACAATGTTCTTGTCTTGTTCATATCTCAGTTATTACTCTACCATTTTCAATTTTCTATGGCTCATAGGAATCATCTATAAGTCTACTACAACTGACAAATTTTGAAGGCATTTCTATTAGCCAATTGGGAGAAAAGAATTTTGAAGTGGTCACTCGTCATTTTCTGCAAAGGTCTTAAAAAGTCAGGGGTAATGTTTCACTTGCAAAATTGATTGCTCTATGTATAATCAATCATTTTAAGTGATTTCACTTGTAATCATTAGCTCTATAAGCTAATCAAATATTCCCTGAAGGAATGAGTGATGGTTAACAGCTCTACATGAGACAGCTGATATACATACCTTCTCATGGGGAGTTGCTAATCCTGGAGCCTCCATTCGATAGTTGGTCGCGATATAGAAAAGGAAGGGCGAGGCGGCTGATTCTATCTTGTAAAAAAAATCGGTTCTACTAGGCAGCTTCTCAGGATCGAGATGAGAAGGGGAGGCAAGGCAACCATTGGGAAAACGAAATATTTCTACGCAGTTCATTTATGGAGTAGAATGGCGCAGTTCATGAACGAGGACACATGGTTTAGCCAATGAATTAAGAAATAAATGGAGCTACGCTAAAAGATAACAGCTATTTTTGTGCCCCTCTAATCAGTCGGCTGCTCTGGCTATGGCTCAATTCGGTTCTGTCCAAGGGTGCCAGAGACACTCTTCAGATAGAGGACATACCGGAGCTGTCCCTTGATGACAGGGCTGAGAGGCTTTATGCACTTTTCTCCTCAAACTGGCCAGGGCCTTTTCCATGTACCTTGGACCGGGTATGATACAAAGTTTTTCAAGCTTCCTAGAGAATGAGGAATGGTATTATAGCGAAGGTTTTCTCCTTGTTTTCATTCTCTTGTTCGCAAAGGCCGTCAAGAAAGGTCTAAAGCTATCAAATTCTGCATCGCAATCTCATGGAATGGGTCAGATTGTCAATTACTTGTCTGTCAATGTTGAGAAGATAAACGAATCCATTGTTCAGCTAAATAAAGCCCACTGTTTTCAGAAGCACAAAAGTGAAAAGATAATCATCAAATACTTTGTCTCTCTTTTAAGAGATCAAATTGTATGAAAGAGAATACTTCCGTGCTACCATAGAGTTCAGACATGTTTTTGTATTGCACATGAAAAAAAAATTGCCTCTCGTTATTCAACTACATCGCATGCCTTATAGATAAATATGCATGAGAACATGAACTTAAAAAGTTTGTTTAAGAATCCTTCTTTGATGCGAATTTAATGTTTAATGCTTCCATAAACGAGATTGTTTACTGAAACATATTTTGTTATGAGCCTTTGATTCGTCTTTGCTGTTGAACGCCTCTTAGTGGTTGATATTACTCATATTTCTTGTAAACTATGACGAGCAGCTATTGAAGAATTATGAGAAGGCATATTCTTAGTTTACTCTCTCTACAAATGCTCAAATATATTAGCCGTAGGACATAAGTTCCCGAAAGTAAATGTGTGCTTTGCAAGGAGCAATTGCATACTTCAAATTTTCTCTCAAAGCATAATGGAGAAACGTACTCTTCTTCAACAACTCTAAGATATGGCTGGAGTTCTACAAGAGTGCGAGGTCAAAATGATGTTGCATCCGCATTTTCTCATAGGGTATGTTGGAAGCAGCCAGAGGTATAGAAGACGCGGAAGCATGTAATGACGGAGCAGGGAGCCAGTCGAATCTTTTTTCAAAGAATTATGTTTTCAAATACTTTCCAAAAACCTCCAACAGTGATTTTTATCACTATTGTAACATAGAAAACCCCATTTTGTAATCCATAGCTCCATTTTTTGCAAGCGGAGGAGTCCTCGAGCTTGAGGAGCTTAGGTAGAATGAGCGTATCAATTTTCGTTATTTTTAGACACCGTTTAGCCTTTCAAATAGCATCTAGGACCTATTTTTTAACTATGCCGGTCACTAGATGTGAAACCGGTCAAAACTAGTCTAGAAACTATAAAAAGAGCTAGAGAGCTCATTTTTGGGGTTAGCTTGTTTGAGTAGAGAAGAGCTAGAGCTATTCTGAGCTTGTAATAGTGTTCTTGAGTAATAGAGCTAATTTCCCACCTTCCATTGTGTCTTGCTTGTCTCTTCATTGTGTGTGTGTATGTGTGTGTGCATCTTGGTGCTTCTCACCTTCACTCTCACATCATCTCACATCCACGATCTTCATATCACTTCTATCTCTTCCACGGATTGACAATTAAGGAGGTGAAGCTTCTTAACGTGGTTCTCACCATTGTGCTAGAGCAACACCAAATTTGGCGCCGTTGCCGGGGATCGAGTCTAGGACGAATGTGTGATGGTAAGAGTATAGCAAGAAGTGGCGTTGGAAGGTAAAAAATTTCAGTTTTTGTTGTTGTTTTTACTTAGTTTTTGTTGTTTTTCACCTCCCCCACACTCCATCTTCATCACCGCATCATCATCTTCATCTCCAAAAAAATCAGAAAATTCACCATATCCACCCATTCTCCTCATTTCCCCTCATTTGTGCATGCGAGAGAGTGAGAGAGAGCTTTTGTGCTTGCATGTGCTTTTGTGTTTAAAGATCCCTATCTTCTTCTCTCTCGTCATTTTAAACAATAAGGAAGGCCAAGGAATATCATCCAACTCAAGTTGGAAGGGGTGCGGTTGTTCGAACTCTTTGGATACAACATGGATACTCTTTAGCTGGTCAGTGGTGCAACATCAAATCTTTGCCTCTGTCATTGCCCAGGGAGGATGGCCATGGTGATAGGAAGTGATACGCAAGCAGAGGTTATGAAGAGGCTTTGTAGCCTGTTGAAGAGAAGATGACAATTGTAATGGTAATGGAGCCACTTCGGTTCTCTCCCGGGTCAATGCCTCTCTCTGGGATGGCTTGTAGTCTGAATGTCTGCAATCTCACTCTTTTCTCTCTCTTTCTATCTCTATCTCTCTATCTTCTTCTTTCTCTCTCTCTCTCTCTCTCTCTCTCTCTCTCTCTCTCTCTCTCTCTCTCTCTCTCTCTCTCTCTCTCTCTCTCTCTCTCTCTCTCTCTCTCTCTCTCTCTCTCTCTCTCTCTCTCTCTCTCTCTCTCTCTCTCTCTCTCTCTCTCTCTCTCTCTCTCTCTCTCTCTCCCTCCACCCTCCTCCACCCTCCTCCACCTTACTCCGCACTCCTCCACTCTCCTCCACCCTCCTCCACTCTCCTCCACCCTCCTCCACCCTCCTCCACCCTCCTCCGCACTCCTCCACCCTCCTCCACCCTCCTCCACCCTCTTTTCCCTTTCTCTCTTTCTCTCCCTCTCTTCCTTTTCTCTCTCTCTCTCTCTCTCTCTCTCTCTCTCTCTCTCTCTCTCTCTCTCTCTCTCTCTCTCTCTCTCTCTCTCTCTCTCTCTCCTCCCCCTCCACTTCTCTCTCTCTCTCTCTCTCCTCCCCCTCCACTTCTCTCTCTCTCCTTCTCCTCCACTCCGCACCCCTCCGCCTCCTCCCCCTCATCCACTCCGCACCCCTCCGCCCCCCCTCCCCCTCATCCACTCTGCACTTCCGCACCCTCCCCCTCCGTACACTCCTGCCCCCTCCCCCCTCTCTCTCTCTCTCTCTCTCTCTCTCTCTCTCTCTCTCTCTCTCTCTCTCTCTCTCTTCTCTCTCTCTCTCTCTCTCTCTCTCTCTCTCTCTCTCTCTCTCTCTCTCTCTCTCTCTCTCTCTCTCTCTCTCTCTCTCTCTCTCTCTCTCTCTCTCTCTCTCTCTCTCTCTCTCTCTCTCTCTCTCTCTCTCTCTCTCTCCTCTCCGCGTGACCCGCAGCCCTCCCCCTCCGCGCAGTCCCTCTCTCTCCTCTCTCCTTCTCTCTCTCTCTCTCTCTCTCTCTCTCTCTCTCTCTCTCTCTCTCTCTCTCTCTCTCTCTCTCTCTCTCTCTCTCTCTCTCTCTCTCTCTCTCTCTCTCTCTCTCTCTCTCTCTCTCTCTCTCTCTCTCTCTCTCTCTCTCTCTCTCTCTCTCTCTCTCTCTCTCTCCTCTCTCTCTCTCTCTCTCTCTCTCTCTCTCTCTCTCTCTCTCTCTCTCTCTCTCTCTCTCTCTCTCTCTCTCTCTCTCTCTCTCTCTCTCTCTCTCTCTCTCTCTCTCTCTCTCTCTCTCTCTCTCTCTCTCTCTCCTTCCCCACGACACCCGCCACCTTCCCCGCTAAACTCCCCCGCGCCCCCCGCCCTACCCCGCCTATCCCCCCGCTGCCCCCGCCACCTTCCCCGCTAAACTCCCCCGCGCCCCCCGGACTACCCCGCCTATCCCCCCGCTGCCCCCGCCACCTTCCCCGCTAAACTCCCCCGCGCCCCCCCGCACTACCCCGCCTATCCCCCCGCTGCCCCCGCCACCTTCCCCGCTAAACTCCCCCGCGCCCCCCGCACTACCCCGCCTATCCCCCCGCTGCCCCCGCCACCTTCCCCGCTAAACTCCCCCGCGCCCCCTCGCACTACCCCGCCTATCCCCCCGCTGCCCCCGCCACCTTCCCCGCTAAACTCCCCCGCGCCCCCCCGAACCACCCCGCCTATCCCCCCGCTGCCCCCGCCACCTTCCCCGCTAAACTCCCCCGCGCCCCCCGCACTACCCCGCCTATCCCCCCGCTGCCTCACCCCGCAGCCCCGCCCAGTCCCTCACCCCGCACCCCCCCCCCCCCCGCCTAGCTACCCGCCACCCCTCTCGCTCAACCCGCCTACCCCACACACAAACACACTCACACACACACACACTCACACACACCTACACACACTCACACACACTCACACACACACACTCTCTCACACACACACATCCCACACACACACAAACACACACACACACTGGTACATACACACATTCACACATGCATACATACCCTCACGCACACATATGCACACAACCACATACCTACTCGTACACTCGCACACACATATACAAACACACACACACACCCATACATACGCACGCACAAAGGCATATTCACACACAATCACACACACACCCATGGGACATACACACATCCCCCCTCACACACATACACACACACCCGCACCATTACACACCCACCCCCGCACAATTCTGGAGACAATTCCTCCTTCGAAGCCATCTCAGGAGATGACAGATATAGAGCTTGATGAATGTGAGGAAATCATCCTGCAAAATGTTAACATGGAAGAAGAAATAAACAACAGCAACGCATGCATAAGGCTTGGGAAGAAGAGGAAGAAGCTGCTTCTGGTCCAAGAGTTCAGTGTGCTCAACATCTATCAGTCATCATCGGAAATAAATAGGACTTGAAATTAAAGTGGAATGGTTGAAAGTGAAAGTAGTCGCCGCCAACCATTCACGGCGACTAACTATTTTTGTGGACCCAATTCAAATCAAGGGAATATTTGACCTACCCCCTAATTTTGGGAGATCAACCGGCGCGTGATCAGTGGACGTGAAGATTCGGCAAGGCCCTCTTGACCTATTGAGGCCTATAAAAACAATGGATTTGTGCTCATTGGGGGTACATTTTTTGGGAGTTACATTGACGCGTGTATACGTGCAGAAGTTCTCTCTTGCACTTGGTGGTTTCAAGCCTATTGTAGGAGCTACTCTGTAGTGTGGATACAGAGGGTAGGCTCCTCAGTGGAGGGCTATGAGCACTATAGTGTAAGAGAGTATCCAGGATTTATTAAGCTCTATTCTCTTGAGCAATACCTTCACCATTTGTATTGATCTGTATTTATCTGCATAGAGTGCCACGAAGCTCTGAGCATTAGTTGTTGAGCATTTCCTTGACAAATCTTGTAATCATCTGAATCGAATCAAGAAGTGTCTGGTCTTCCTTGGTCAATTGTTGTTCATATTTCCTAAAGTATGTACCACTCTGTGCAATCCTTGTTATCTACCTGCTCACAGAAATGTTAAAGGGTATACTTCCCTAAAGAGAACCCCCCTTGAGTAGGCGACATACTGGATGTGGTTAATTTTCATTCTCTACTTTTGATTAAAAGCGGATACCCCAGTACCTCCTCTACAGTTTGGCACGCACGGTGGGACCTTTGCATTTCTGTGAGAGGTATTTTGCCCTATTACATTTGCAAGTAGGTACATGACCCATACACGGGTAGATAAGGAGTCTCTTCGTGTTCGGAGGAGCCTCAACAAGTTAGCAATAACCACGGCTAGTGAGTCTACCTCCCCTTTGCCTTCCCTAAATTTGTCCATTGATTTGGGTGCGACACCATTGTCAAAAGAAGGGTATACGAGAACTCTAGACTTCTCCTCAGATACGTCAGAAGAAACCCCAGTACAAATGGAGGATCTCTCTCATCTACTCTCCAGATTAAACATCAAATTTCCTACCTTCAAGGGACAAGCTTATGAAGATGCTGATGATCATGTGAGGAGATTCATCTCTTTGTGCCGTGGACGAGGTCTGCACAATAGAGAGGATGCAATGTTGGCACTTTTTCCATCCACATTGGAGGGTCTTGCAGATAAATGGTATAGTCAATATGTAGATGGCCATTTCACTACATGGGAGGCTCTGAAGGCGGCATTCTCGCAGACATTCCGACCAAGTGATTCCTCAGAAAGAGCTCTAGACCAGCTAGAGAACCTGAAGCTAAGGCCAGGTGAATCCTTTCATGAACTTCACACTAGAACAAAAGCACTTGTTGCACGACTGCCACATGCTCCAGGTGATTTCTTGGTTAAAAAGTGGATTGAGAAGGCTCTACCCAGGTCATCTCAGCAGAAGCTTCGTGAGTCTCTTAGATTGGAAGCCACCCTCAACGATTTTGTTGCCGCGGCATCACGCATTGAAGAAGCAAGGCAACATTTTGAAGGGGATACACAACCAAAGTATGCTGCAGATCTGGATCCTATTGAGCAACTGAGAAGGGAATTGGAAGCATTAAAGATGCAACAAAATCAACAAGAAGAGAAGGTCTTGCCACCACTGCGTCGCACTGATGATGAAGTAGCCCAACTTCGCCGAGAGTTAGAAGACTTGAAGACCACTCAGGATATAAGGAGACAAATCTGGTGTACAATCTGTAATAACAATGGACATTCCAATGCTAATTGCCCGATTGAGGTAAGCTGTTAATTTTGTGGAAAAGATGGTCATGAAGCAAGGGATTGTTACTACCTCAAGGGTACACAGCAGAGAGGTAATCCTCAAAATTTGGATTCATATTATGCTAGTACCTCAAATACATCTAATAGAGAGGAGAATAGGCCTGCAAAGCCTAGATATAATAGACCTTTGATGTGCTATCGTTGTGGTGAGTATGGCCACATGCAAAATAGGTGTTCTCTTCCAGAAGATACACCTCCCTGTCAATATTGTCCAGAAGCCAAAGATCATTATACCAAGGATTGCCCAAGAGGTCGTCCTGCTCCGATCCACATGATTACGGTCTCTCCACATGAAGAAGGAAAAACCACTCAGTCTTATGCCGTTTCATCCTCTGCAATGCCTATGATGACCAGAGCTAGGCAAGCAGCTGCAACCCATAGAGATGAACGACAAGGATTTCAGGATAAAGAAGAGGAAAAGAAGTCTGGATGGAAGGACCAAACAGAAATTGAAGGAGCTTATGAAGAAATGACTACTTCTCTAAGGGGCCAACCAACACGTCTACAAGAAAATACTCAGGAGGTAAACATTGAACAGATCTTGAAAGGTATTCATCACAAGGTTAGTCTATATGAACTTAGAAGGATGGATTCAAAAATAAGAAGTGACTTACTGAAGATTATACACTCTGCTCACTTGGTCCAATCACCTAGTATAGATGGTTTCATGGTTGATTTTCCCCCTGCACCCTTAGCAGACTACCAAAGCTCAAGATTATCTGTTTGTATAAAGGATGAAGCTCTCACACGTGTTATCATAGATGGAGGCTCTGGTATCAATTTAATGCCAGATTTTACAATGAAGAAGCTGAAATTGAACCCCACCAAGTTGGCACCATTCACGGTTACATTGGGAGATCAACATCGGGTTGCGCCACTTGGCATTATTGAAAAGGTATTGATGGTAGTACAGGGTTGCCACTTTGTGTTGGATTTTTTTGTTATTGCACTTCCACAGGAGACTTCTTACCCTCTACTCCTGGGGAGACCTTGGCTGAGACAAACAAAAGCTTTGCAAGATTGGGGGAAAAATAAACTATGGATTTCAACAAGCACCAATAGCCAACTGCAACTACAATTGGAAGAAGGATTTGATTCAGGAAAAACCACTGGATATATTATGGACACTCAAGTAATACCCTCTCTACCCCAAGAAGATGATACATTGTTAAATTGGATGATGGGAAGTACAGAGTGTTGCACAGTGGAGATCAATGAAATTGATGAAGAAGTTGCAGATAAGGAAATTACAGAAAAGGGCAATGAAGACCACAAGGTGTTGGAAAATGAGCAATTAAAGGAAACTACAATCTTTGAGGAGGCAACCAATATAAAAGTATCAGAGAGGGAAGATTATGAACCTAAGAGCAGAGAAGATCTTCCTTTTGCAGATATACCTCAAGGATGGATGAATGAACAGGTTGCAGAATATAAATTAAAATCCACTCCTGCCTATAGTGGGGATGATTTCTCAAGCAAGAGTAGTCCTGAAACATTAGTTCAAGAAGTCAATTTAGGGGATGAAGAGAACCCTCAAATAGTTCACTTGGCATCCTGGTTGTGGCATTATCCTTCTTTGCTACAAAAGGTAACTTCTTTGCTTTTTACTTACAAAAGTGTCTTCGCATGGTCCTACAAAGATTTAACAGGAATACCAGAAGAGCTTGGGTTACATCGGATACCCTTAGTTGAGAGAGCCGTGCCAGTAAGAAGTAGGCCATATCGACTCAATCCGAAGTATGCAGAGGCGGTAAAGGCAGAGATTACAAAACTAGAGGAAGCAGGTATAATTGTGCCAGTAGAACATTCCAGGTGGCTCTCCTCTATGGTTATTGTGCCCAAGAAAAATAGCGGAAAAATAAGAGTATGTGTTGATTTCCGTGATTTGAATAAAGTGACTATTCAAGATGGATTTCCTCAGCCCTTCATAGAGCAAGTACTTGAAGAGGTAGCTGGTCACACTTTGTATAGTTTCTTGGATGGTTTTAGTGGCTACAATCAGATAGTGATCCATCCTGATGATAGGGACAAAACAGCCTTTGTCACTCCCTGGGGCACTTATGTCTATACTCGTATGGCTTTTGGTTTGAAGAATGCACCGGCTTCATTTAATAGAACGATGTATTTGATATTGGGAAAATGGTTAACAACCTTTCTACGCATTTTCATGGATGACTTTTCAGTATTTTCAGGTACAGATAGAAGGGCAGCAGTTCAAGATTTCCATGACCATTTGGAAAATCTAAAAGAAATTTTTGAGCAATGTCTCAAAACAGGTTTGAAATTGAATCCTGATAAATGTCACTTCTTGGTCACTAAGGGCACTCTTCTTGGTCACATAGTATCTGCTGAAGGCATAACTGTTGACCCTGCAAAGGTTACAGCTATTCTTTCCATGCCAATTCCACAAAGCCCAAAAGAAGTGCAAAGTTTCTTGGGACATGCAGGGTATCACAGAAGATTCATTAGGATGTATTCAGAAATTGCTAAGCCCTTGTCAAGGCTTACCAGTAAAAAGATCCCTTTCTCGTGGAGTGCTGAAGCCGACAAAGCATTCTGTGAACTAAAGTTGAGGCTATGTACTGCTCCACTTTTAAGTGTTCCTAATTGGTCATTGGAATTTCATGTACATACAGATGCTAGTCTTCATGTTGTTGGTGCAGTTCTAGCTCAACCATCATCTCACAAAGTGGATAGACCTATCTCTTATGCAAGCAGACTACTCAACCAAGCTGAAAGGAATTACAGTACAACGGAAAGAGAAGGGTTGGCTATCGTATTTGCTCTTCAGAAGTTCCGACATTATCTCCTTGGTGTACATTTCATTGTTATCTCTGATCATCAGCCCTTGAAGTATCTGATAAACAAGCCTAGAGTAGCAGGAAGGATTTGGAGATGGTTACTCTTGTTTCAAGAATTTAATTTTGATATTCATATTAAGCCAGGCAAAGAGCATTACATGGCAGATCAAGTGTCCAGAACTGCAATGAGTGAAAAAGCAACAGGTATCAATGATGAACTAGTAGATAGCAATCTTTTCCTAGTAGCAATTCGGACAGGTTGGTATGATGAAATTCTCCAGGTTCTCACTACTGGAAAAATTCCAGAACACTTGACACCTATAGAAAAAAGAAGATTACTTTTGAAAATCAAAGCATATTCTCTTATAAATGGAAATTTATATAAATACTGTCAGGATGATATATTGAGAAAGTGTGTCTATCCAGAGGAGGTAAATCTTCTGCTAGAGGCTGCACACAATGAAGGACATCTAAAGGGGGAAGAATTGGCTCATAGAATCATCCACAAAGGTTTATGGTGGCCTCATATTTTCAAGGATGCAATCAAGTTTTCTAAAGCATGCCACATCTGCCAGAGGTGTGCTCCCGCGCCAACCAGATTGAATTTCCAACCATTAGTCATATCTACCGGATGGCTTCCATTTGAACGATGGGGTCTTGATTTCATAGGGCCAATTAGTCCAACTGGTCAACCTGGAGGAAAAAAGTATATTTTGATGGCCACATGCTATGCCACTAAATGGATAGAGGCTAAAGCTACTGTGGACTGCACCGCTTTAACAGTAGCTAAATTTATGTATAAACGTATTTTCTCAAGATTTGGTTGCCCACTGGAAATTACGAGTGATAGGGGCACACATTTTGTAAATCAATTGCTCCAGGTTATATTTGACAAGTACAAAATCTTCCATAAAAAGTCTTGTGCCTATTACCCAAGGGCAAATGGCCAAGCAGAGAGTTGCAATAAGATTTTGATTGGACTACTTCGCAAATTATCTTTTGATCATCAAAGCTCTTGGCCACTAGCACTAATTGGTGCAATTTGGGCTTTCAGAACCACGAAGAGGGGAACCACAGGCGAGACTCCATTTCGCTTAGTTTATGGGAAAGAGGCATTGGCCCCATTTGAGTTTATCATCAGAAAAGAAATAGGAATCAAAACCATTGCAATTGAACCTCCCATTCAGAGATTGATGGCATTAGAAGAGTACAGAGAAGGGGCAATGCAGAGACTTCTGGCGACACAAGAAGAGCGCAAGAGATTGCATGACAGGTATCTAAGATCCAATGAAGTTCAGGAAGGGTCTATGGTTTTAGTGCATCAGGTTCCATCAATTCAAACTAAATTGGCACCCAAGTGGATAGGACCTTATAAGGTAATTAAAGTATTGCCACATGGCGCAGTGCATCTAGAAGATCTGCAGGGTAAAAGGATTCCCCTGGTCAACATCTCCAGGGTGAAGAAGTATCTGAACTAGGTCAAAATGGAAGCATTCTATCCCTTGTACATATCATGTTTCTTTTCAGTAATTGCAGTTAAATCTCATTAAATAAATTAAAATAACGGAGAAATTGCACCAGGGACGGTGCAAAAGCTTGATGTGGGGGTCTCTAGATCCCTATCTTCTTCTCTCTCGTCATTTTAAACAATAAGGAAGGCCAAGGAATATCATCCAGCTCAAGTTGGAAGGGGTGGGGTTGTTCGAACTCTTTGGATACAACATGGATACTCTTTAGCTGGTCAGTGGTGCAACATCAAATCTTTGCCTCTGTCATTGCCCAGGGAGCATGGACATGGTGATAGGAAGTGTTACGCAAGCAGAGGTTATGAAGAGGCTTTGTAGCCTGTTGAAGAGAAGATGACAATTGTAATGGTAATGGAGCCACTTCGGTTCTCTCCCGGATCAATGCCTCTCTCTGGGATGGCTTGTAGTCTGAATGTCTACAATCTCACTCTTTTCTCTCTCTTTCTATCTCTATCTTCTTCTCTCTCTCTCTCTCTCTCTCTCTCTCTCTCTCTCTCTCTCTCTCTCTCTCTCTCTCTCTCTCTCTCTCTCTCTCTCTCTCTCTCTCTCTCTCTCTCTCTCTCTCTCTCTCTCTCTCTCTCTCTCTCTCTCTCCCTCCACCCTCCTCCACCCTCCTCCACCTTACTCCGCACTCCTCCACCCTCCTCCACCCTCCTCCACTCTCCTCCACCCTCCTCCACCCTCCTCCACCCTCCTCCGCACTCCTCCACCCTCCTCCACCCTCCTCCACCCTCTTTTCCCTTTCTCTCTTTCTCTCCCTCTCTTCCTTTTCTCTCTCTCTCTCTCTCTCTCTCTCTCTCTCTCTCTCTCTCTCTCTCTCTCTCTCTCTCTCTCTCTCTCTCTCTCTCTCTCTCTCTCTCTCTCTCTCTCTCTCTCTCTCTCTCTCTCTCTCTCTCTCTCTCTCTCTCTCTCTCTCTCTCTCTCCTCCCCCTCCACTTCTCTCTCTCTCTCCTCCCCCTCCACTTCTCTCTCTCTCCTTCTCCTCCACTACACACCCCTCCGCCTCCTCCCCCTCATCCACTCCGCACCCCTCCGCCCCCCCTCCCCCTCATCCACTCCGCACTTCCGCACCCTCCCCCTCCGTACACTCCTGCCCCCTCCCTCTCTCTCTCTCTCTCTCTCTCTCTCTCTCACTCTCTCTCTCTCTCTCTCTCTCTCTCTCTCTCTCTCTCTCTCTCTCTCTCTCTCTCTCTCTCTCTCTCTCTCTCTCTCTCTCTCTCTCTCTCTCTCTCTCTCTCTCTCTCTCTCTCTCTCTCTCTTTGTCTCTCTCCCTCTCCGCGTGACCCGCAGCCCTCCCCCTCCGCGCAGTCCCTCTCTCTCCCTCTCTCCTTCTCTCTCTCTCTCTCTCTCTCTCTCTCTCTCTCTCTCTCTCTCTCTCTCTCTCTCTCTCTCTCTCTCTCTCTCTCTCTCTCTCTCTCTCTCTCTCTCTCTCTCTCTCTCTCTCTCTCTCTCTCTCTCTCTCTCTCTCTCTCTCTCTCTCTCTCTCTCTCTCTCTCTCTCTCTCTCTCTCTCTCTCTCTCTCTCTCTCTCTCTCTCTCTCTCTCTCTCTCTCTCTCTCTCTCTCTCTCTCTCTCTCTCTCTCTCTCTCTCTCTCTCTCTCTCTCTCTCTCTCTCTCTCTCTCTCTCTCTCTCTCTCTCTCTCTCTCTCTCTCTCTCTCTCTCTCTCTCTCCTTCCCCGCGACACCCGCCACCTTCCCCGCTAAACTCCCCCGCGCCCCCCGCACTACCCCGCCTATCCCCGCGCTGCCCCCACCACCTTCCCCGCTAAACTCCCCCGCGCCCCCCCGCACTACCCCGCCTATCCCCCCGCTGCCCCCGCCACCTTCCCCGCTAAACTCCCCCGCGCCCCCCGCACTACCCCGCCTATCCCCCCGCTGCCCCCGCCACCTTCCCCGCTAAACTCCCCCGCGCCCCCCCGCACTACCCCGCCTATCCCCCCGCTGCCCCCGCCACCTTCCCCGCTAAACTCCCCTGCGCCCCCCCGCACCACCCCGCCTATCCCCCCGCTGCCCCCGCCACGTTCCCCGCTAAACTCCCCCGCGCCCCCTGCACTACCCCGCCTATCCCCCCGCTGCCTCACCCCGCAGCCCCGCCCAGTCCCTGACCCCGCACCCCCCCCCCCCCGCCTAGCTACCTGCCACCCCTCCCGCTCAACCCGCCTACCCCACACACAAACACACTCACACACACACACACTCACACACACATACACACACTCACACACACTCACACACACACACTCTCTCACACACACACATCCCACACACACACAAACACACACACACACTGGTACATACACACATTCACCCACACATGCATACATACCCTCACGCACACATATGCACACAACCACATACCTACTCGTACACTCGCACACACATATACAAACACACACACACACCCATACATACGCAGGCACAAAGGCATATTCACACACAATCACACACACACCCATGGGACATACACACATCCCCCCTCACACACATACACACACACCCGCACCATTACACACCCACCCCCGCACAATTCTGGAGACAATTCCTCCTTCGAAGCCATCTCAGGAGATGACAGATATAGAGCTTGATGAATGTGAGGAAATCATCCTGCAAAATGTTAACATGGAAGAAGAAATAAACAACAGCAACCCATGCATAAGGCTTAGGAAGAAGAGGAAGAAGCTGCTTCTGGTCCAAGAGTTCAGTGTGCTCAACATCTATCAGTCATCATCGGAAATAAATAGGACTTGAAATTAAAGTGGAATGGTTGAAAGTGAAAGTAGTCGCCGCCAACCATTCACGGCGACTACCTATTTTTGTGGACCCAATTCAAATCAAGGGAATATTTGACCTACCCCCTTATTTTGGGAGATCAACCGGCGCGTGATCAGTGGACGTGAAGATTCGGCAAGGCCCTCTTGACCTATTGAGGCCTATAAAAACAATGGATTTGTGCTCATTGGGGGTACATTTTTTGGGAGTTACATTGACGCGTATACGTGCAGAAGTTCTCTCTTGCACTTGGTGGTTTCAAGCCTATTGTAGGAGCTACTCTGTAGTGTGGATACAGAGGGTAGGCTCCTCAGTGGAGGGCTATGAGCACTATAGTGTAAGAGAGTATCCTGGATTTATTAAGCTCTATTCTCTTGAGCAATACCTTCACCATTTGTATTGATCTGTATTTATCTGCATAGAGTGCCACGAAGCTCTGAGCATTAGTTGTTGAGCATTTCCTTGACAAATCTTGTAATCATCTGAATCGAATCAAGAAGTGTTTGGTCTTCCTTGGTCAATTGTTGTTCATATTTCCTGAAGTATGTACCACTCTGTGCAATCCTTGTTATCTACCTGCTCACAGAAATGTTAAAGGGTATACTTCCCTAAAGAGAACCCCCCTTGAGTAGGCGACGTACTGGATGTGGTTAATTTTCATTCTCTACTTTTGATTAAAAGCGGATACCCCAGTACCTCCTCTACAGTGTTCTTGAGTTTTCTTGCAGGTACAGTGCTGCAGAGCATCAGGAAAGCTTGGAAAAGGTAAAAACTTCACTTTCTGTCAGAGATTTCCGTCTGTGTCAGACCATCACAATGGTCTGCCAAGTGCGGAATTTTTGGTAAGCGACCACACCACGGGATAGGCGACACAAGCACACACACGAATCCACATACGCATCTGCAAAATTCTCATTTTGGTGGACCATCGCGACAGTCTCAGACCATCGCCATTGTGTCACACCATCACAATAGGCTCACACCATCGCAACGGCTCGGCCGGACCATCGCGACGGTCTCACGCCATCGCGACCGTTCATTTGGACCATCGCGACGGTTCGCCGACCATCGCGACTGTTCGGTTGACCCCACACCATCGCGATTGGCTCACGCCATCACGGCGACGCTACCACGTGGCAAGCTAGACCATCGCGACGTTCACACTTCACGCCATCGCGCCCTGACCATCGCGATTGGCTCAAGCCATCGCATCTGTGACCATCACAACGGTTCACTTTGGACCATCGCGATTGTTCACGTTGACCGTTGACTGACGCCATCGCGATTGTCCGCCTGATCGAACCATCACGACGGTTCACATTCATGCCATTGCGATTGTCCGCCTGATCGAGCCATCGCGATTTTTCACATTCACGCCATCGCGATTGTCCGCCTGATCGAGCCATTGCGATTGTTCACTCACCTCGACCATCGCGATTGCTCACATTTGGACCATCCTGACCGTGCACTTCAGGCCATCGCGATTGTTCACCTTCACGCCATCGCGACGGTCCCAGACCATCGCGATTGTCTCACGCCATCGCGATTGTGCACCCCCATCGCAAATTTTAGGGTTTCATTTTTTGGCCAATTTTGGGGCTATTTTTGGGAAATTTTTGGGTGATTAGACTCATAGGAGACCCCTTAGCTCATATTTGGAGAAATACCTGTTTCTCAGTTTTTACCCCCCTAGGGCCTGAACGGTCATAACTTTTTCATCCGAAGTCCGTTTTTTGAGCTTAATAGCTCATTAGAAAGCTCTTGACGAGTACTACGTGACCTCAACTGTTTTTTCTTAAAGAATACATCTATTTTTAGATAAGCTTTTTTGAGGTTGACCTAGTTTGGGACTAGAAAGCCAGGGGGCAAGCATTAAACAGTTGGGCAAAAGGGAAGGGACTTAAAGGGTGTATGTACTCAAGTGCTTGATCATCCAACTGTGAATTGGTCTAATATTGGATTTTTCTAGGTCTAGCAAGGGCAATCAAAGGCAACCAAGGCAAGGCAGTGAAGGGCATAAAGCTTGGGAAGCGCAGCTTCTTGGGCATCAGCAATCAGAAAAGCTGACTTGAGGTTGGAAGATTACTCAACCCCCTCAGTCAATTCTTAGCTTAGGATAAATATTAGCATTGTGGATTTAAGACGATAGGAACGCCTCAAGTTCAAGAGAATTAAATTTATCAGGTCCAAGACTAAAGATAAAGGTGTGTGACACAAAAACCTAAAGGAAAGAACATAAGTCTGACGGAACGAGAACTCAAAGTACCTTAGAAAGTCGAATTCCTGACGCATACATCAAGAAAAGAATCTAAAGAAACTTAAAAAGAATCAAGAAAGTAATAACAAAGAATCATTGATGATCTGAGCGTGTACTGAGTGTGCAAGGAAGAAAATTAATGAACCTTAGATCGGGCAAACATATAGGCAAGTCAGACCGACGAAGCCTTAGATCATCAAAGGCAAGTGTAAGAACTACTGCACGATCGTGGGCTCAACAATTGAACACTAGTTATCCCTACGAGAGCTCGGATACTAGCGAATCAAAAATGGCATTTAGCACAGAAAGACCAGAAGTAGGGTCAAATGTAGCATACTTGGAAAAGCCTGAAGGACCCTATAGGACTCAACTAGAGTTTCTTCAAACCAACCGATTAAATGCTCGCATCTATGAGGATGGTTTGCGAAGGCAAGTGGTGCAAATGCACAACCCCGATCAACCCATTGGATTGGAACATCCAGTGATGAAATTCGAGAGAGACACGTACATAGACAAAGAAGGAACAATGTACATCTTAAGTACGCATCCAAACAATACCAACGAGCGTGGCGTGATTCAAATAGAGACGGAAACTAAATCTCAAGGAAAAGAACCATTAGAAGAGCCTAGAACACCTAGAGGGAAATCTGTACTGACACGAGTACTAATCCCAGAATGGATCCCTCAGGACAACAGAAGCATAGAGTTGTTTGTAAATAAAGAAACTGATGAAGCCTTTTGGAGATACAAGACAGAACACTTAGTGAGGTAGGTATCATCACGATATACGAGTTCACGGACCCGGATACACCTGGAAAGGTTGTATACCTAGATGAGACTTCAGAAAGAGTCTTTGTGGTGCCTGACCACGCTAAAAACACATACACATGAAGAGGTGAATTGGTATTCCCTCCATTTAGAACGAACATGAATACAAGTCAACAAGGGGCAGGAACATCCTTAGCCCATGGAAATCAAAGAGAGAAAAATAAAGAAAGACCCGAAGTAAGCTTCACTCATCCCATAGGGAGAGATAGAACAACCATGGACACTAATAGAGCAGATAGACAAAGAGATCATGGAATACCAGGTGGTAGAGATGATTTTCCCCTACCTAGACCACGTGAACACGCAAGAATACTGAGACCCACTCAGTTAGTGAAATCCATGAAAAATTACTTTGATGGGACAGGAGATCCCTATGACCATGTTGCAGAATTCATGCAAGTACTAAGAGCCGAACAAGTTGAAGACATGTTCACTCAATACAATGCATTTGGACTAACGTTAAAGAATACCGCTTTAACTTGGTTCCAACCATTGCAACAAAGGCAATTTAGAGACATCCATCACTTTTTAGAGTCATTCATCACTGAATTCTCTAAAAGTGGGATTAGACATGACACATCTTCGTTGATTCATAGCTTCAAACAGACCCCTCAAGAAACAGTTAGACTCACCGGACGTAGGTTTAGACCATATGTTGAACGATGTCCAATGCAAGAGCTACCCTCACAGGCCAAGCAAGTGTCATTGTTTCTAGATGGCTTGTTGAGCTCTAAACTACGTTCCTATGTGTACCTAAAAGAACCTAGAATGCTAGAGCAATGTGTAAGAATTTGTATAGACATTGAGGACAACTTAGGAGACGAATTGGAACTCTCAAAGGTCTATAAGGACTCGGATTGTTCATCTCTAGCATCCACAAAATTGTCTAACTCAATAGAAGACCTTGCAGAAAAAGTGGCCCAGAAACTAGGAGTTTCTAGTAAACCTAGGGTACTAATGAACAAGTGTTGTTACACCTGTGGTGGCGATCATATGGCAAATATGTGTCCCAATGCACCAAAACCACAAGTCAACCCTAGTGGCCAATACTGTACAATTGAGAGAAGATACACGAATCATACGGCTCAAGACTGCCCATACAACAAACAGTCCGTGAGACAGAACTACCCGCAAGCATACGCACAGCCAGGTAGGTATCAAGGCCAATACAATGCTCAACCTTATTACTCTAGGCCTCCTTAGAACTACCTATACCAGGCTCAACAGAGACCTCAACCTGTCTTAGCCAGCAGCCACCCCCACCAGCGAATGTCATCTCAGTCAAATACGCTGCTACAGAAGAGAACCTAAGTAGAGCCTTAGTGCCTTCTTCACCTTTGATCACAGAGAGTGACCCGAACTCAAACAGTTTTGACTCTACACATGTAGATAGTCCACCCGCATATTACACGGAGTCACCAGAACATGTGGAGACATATCATTACGATAGTCCACCAGTGGAACCTAGTTGGGAGCCAGACTATGCTAATGTGATGTACACAAACCCAAATCCACGGCCCCAAGTAAGACAACAGAGACCACAGGGCCCTAGAGGACCATGCTTTAGGTGCCAAGGAGATCATTTCATAAAGGATTGTCCACATCCCCCGATGGCAGGACAATCATAGTACTATAACATCCAAGGCTTTTGTGCCGATTGTGGCAAAGAGCACATAATCAAAGATTGTCCTAAGAACCCAGTTAATGCTTCAAATGTGACACCGATCAACGTGATAGGCATTGTAAACAACGCAGATGGATCCAGCCCTACATACGTGCATATCTAAGCTATAACAAGAGCCCAGGCGCTCTTACAAAACCAACAGCTTAATCAAGAGAAAGCAGCCGGAAATAGTGAAGTTGCAGAATCTAGCAGTAAAAAGACAAAATCTTGGAAAGATTCTAGAGAAAGAATAAAGAGAAAGTGGAGTAAAAAGATAACTGAGTTGGAAGGAAGTTTGAAGGAATCTAGAGCCAAAATCCTATATCCATGCATGTGTATACATGTGAGGTGTTAGCATGCATATGAATGTGTATTAGCATGCATATGTGAGAGTGAGTTAGCATATATATGTGTGTTAGCATGTGTTTATCCACTGCTTGCCATAAGACTAACAGTACACAAAGAAGAGGTTCGCGAACGGGGATTAACCAATATTTATATCCATAAACATGCGTTTTTGTTCCATTGCTTCAATATGACTTAGTACAGAAAGACAATTCATAGACAACTCGAAATCTTAACTACACAGAACAATAGTTATAGGATTCAGAAATAGATATGGTATTTCATTATAGCATTGTAGTTACAATTGTTCTTCGCTCTGTATCTTCCACTTCATTCACTACACTGCATATCTTTGTTTCCATAATACTCGTGTCAAGCATCCTGGAAGAATCCATTGAAGACCCGTCTCCACATATCCTAAAGAAAGTAGGAATGAACTTCACACTGATCCAAGTCTTCGTATTTTAGAAACTCTTGACATCTCCATTATTACAAAGTTGGAATTATGAATAATAGTCCGTCCAAACTAGCTGCTAACATTGGCATGCACGATGGATCTGAACCTACGAAGTACAAAATTACACAGAATTTACAGATCATCATTATTCTCTCTATATCATAATATAATTCATTAAATATATCCCTAAGATTATCTTCAGCTAAGAGCATTTCGGCTTCAAAACACTACTTAGGTTCTAAGGCTTCTTGACGAAGGCTTTTATAGCTAACTGCTGCAACTTCTAATTCTGGAAATTTCTGCGGGAATCCTTCTATTACTTTATCAGAAGCTAACGTAGCCTCTGTTAGTTTAGTCTAAATCTCCACAGTGTCCTTTGTTGCTTCTTCTACTTTAGCCGAACAAGAAATTTCCAAAATTTTAACCTCCTTCCGGAGCTTGTCTACCTCCGCTTCTTTATCTGCTAACAATAAGTTAGCATCCGCACAGTGCTGCTTCCATTGGACTACTTGCTTTTCTAACTCAGAGATCCCTGCAACCTGAGCCTGTAGTGTATCCAAAGCCTCTTGAACTGTTTGCAATTTTTCTTCCAATGCTGTGAACTCTGAATTCTGAATCGCTAGACTTTCCTCCACTTCTGCACTCAAAATGCTTTGCCTTTTCCATTCATCACTTTGATCTTTAACCTGGGTTTTTAATCTCTATGCTTCCTACTCAGCTTTATGCAACTTCATATTTAGTTCTTTATTACCTTCTTTTAACTTGTGGTTGGATTTTCTGCACTTGATCGATTTTTGCTTTCAAGCGAGCTATAATCGTGGACTTTTCCTCCACAATAACTCTTAGAGTATTATTCTCTATTAAAGCATCATTTAATTTTTCAACCAGCTACTCATCCACAAGACCGTCACGACCTCAGTTCTCAGCCCTAATTGCTTCTAAATCTTCTTGCAGTTGAGTGATTTGTGTTGTTATCTGCTCCTTTTCTGCAACCCAACTATGTTTTTCCATTATCATGGCATTATACTTGGTCTAGAAATGTTCCAAATTTACCAAACTCTAGACTAGACCATGAGCTAAATCTCCAAGTAGTTCCGGCGCAATAGTCTACTTATTATACATCCATGGGTATATCACATCAGTAGATCTAAGTGTGGGTAACTTCACTCTATCTTTGGAAGTTTTCCATTTGTCGACTAGTCCACATTCCAAAAATGTATGTAAGACAGGTATTCTACCAGAAGTCTCCCCTGAACATCCACCTTGTTGATGTTGTTGTTTCCGGGACTGCTCTTCTTCAGCCACCTTTCGTGCTACCTCTTCCTTGTTTTGTGCTGCCTCTTCCTCATTCCGCGCCGCCTCTTCCTCATTCCGCACTGCCTCTTCCTTGGCCTTCCTATCGGCTTCTTCCTTGGCCTTGCTCTCGGCTTCGGCGCTGGCTCTCCTTTCTTCCACCTAGTGCCTTCTAGATTCGTCCTCTTCGTCCATCTCAGTATCCACTTGATCCTGATAAGGGTTACCTCCTAACCTTCGCTCTGCCGCTCGTTTCTTCAAAAATTTTAAAAACACTTTCCGCGAGCATATTGTGTATTCTCGAGGTAAGTATTCCGGAGTTGAAAAAAGTACCCAGAAGATCACTCCCACCTTGGAGCCTAGTACTACGTTAAGTGCCCTTCCAGTCCATCGGAATAATCTCCCGACTTCTTTCTTTAATTTTTGGAATATAATTTCCGCCCAATTTACCTAGGTCTTAGCCACTTCCTTCACCAACGCCAAGAGTCTCTCTCTCTCTCTCTCTCTCTCTCTCTCTCACACACACACAGACACACACACACACAGATGCTGGGTTGGCTTATTGACCAAAGTACTTGATGGTACTAAACTTAGCAAGTTTAAAGCTATGATTGGATTGCAAGACATTCAAGAGGATCAATGAAGAAGACCAAGCCAAGATGTTTGGCTTGAGAGGGAGCTGTTGGTACAAATGCCAAGCCTTAACACTTGGCTAGGCATTGGAAGAATGTATGTGCAACTTCTGAAGATTCACATGAACCATGCCTTAAGGATTTTTATCTTTAACCTTTTGTAAAAGTCAATTGACTTGGAAGAATCTTGATAATCCACTAAACTCATGGAGTTAGATAGTATGAGAAGCTACGACTTCAGTTAGAGAGAATATCTCTTAGAATAAGGGATCACTTTTTAACGAGAGCCAAACTTGAATTCAAATTCAAATTTTAAGGTAGCATCTATAAGAACATTTTGAAATCTCACTTCATTGCTCACTCATGTCACAATCCTTTGGCATTATTTCTTTGCCAATGATGTTGTAAATTCATGTTTCATAATACATATACATCATTAAGTATATCTATTGGTGTCTCTTTCATTGTCACTCAAAAAAGTGTTCTTGTGATGCTCATATCTCAGTCATTACTCCACCATTTTCAAATTTCTATGGCTCATTGGAGTCAGCTTTAAGTCTACTACAAGCGGACAAATTGTCAAGGCATTTCATTCAGCCAATTGGGAGAAAAGCATCTTGAAGTGGTCATTGGCCATTTTCAACAGAGGTCCTAAAAAGTCAGGGTCAAGGTTTTACTTGCTAAATTCATTGCTCTATGTGTCCATCATTTTAAGTGATTCCACTCGTAATAATTATCTCTTTAAGCTACTTAGATATTCCTAGATGGAATTTTTCTAATTGTTATTGTGCTGAGAGTATTGAGCTTAAGAAGCATTAGGTGTGTGAAACAAAATAGCAAGTTCTTGATGACTTGTGACTTGTGAAGTTATCTATTTTGGATTAATCATTACGTGCATCATCCCCAAAGAGCATAGGCACTTATTTAGTGTCTTTGGAAAGCTAAAAGTGCCTACAACGCAACACAGAAGTAACAAAGGGCAGGTATGGAGCAAGGATTAGCAGTACCAACTCATTTCTTGGAGTGTCCATCCATCTTTCCCAACACAATCCCAACTTAATGTTCCACACTCATTGGGGACTTGGCAAAATTCCAAGATGGTAGATCACATTGGGGTTGACATTGATGGGGGTGTTAGATATGCTCCATGCCTCACCCTTATATACCACCACCTCTGTTCCATAACACTCTATTTTGTACGTCCCTCATTATGAACACAAGACATGTGAGAGTCTTTGACATTGGGAGGTTCTTGATTTTAGGTCAAGTGATGTCTAGATCTCACCCTAGATGGATAGTTATGGATTGATCCTATAAGAGGATTAAGCAAAACAAAGGTTGTGAGACAAGAATAGATTTCTTGACTTGTGAAAGGATATATTTCATGTGAGCAATTCGATCTAGATGGGAGCGTTTGTAAGGGTGAAGTAAGATGAAGGGCTACAATAATATGCTTGTTGATCCTACCTCTCTACCATTGGATCTAGCCCTAGATTAGTTTTTGCATGGATCAAACTACCACGACACTAGAACATGGGTAGACTAACTTAGGCTTGGAGGAGCTTATAAGGATGGTCCCCTCCCCATATAGGGTCATTGTTCATAGTGTTTGGAACCATTGGGGTATCCACCTTAGAACCCATTGTGTCGGTGTATGTCCCTTCACCTAAATTCTACCTAGAGGACTATCTAAGCTCCATATAGGGACTCCATGGATGGATAGAACAATCTATTTCTTGTGTTGTGTTTGACTTCCAATGTATTAGATATATGAGTTTAATGTGAGTTGAGCTGAGTTCATCTTCTATTCATCTTGTGTGCACATTCCATTATAACCCCATTTCTTGTGTTATTCACATGGGTAGCAATATCTCTCTTTCTCTCTAACCTTCATGATACATATGTGTGTTTAGTGGTAACTTCTACATGGTATCGGAGTTTCACCACTTGTCTTTTTATTATTCGTCTTTTCCTTTTCTTACAGATGCAAGGTATGCCGAAAGACTTTGGACAATGGTCATATGTGCTCACATATTTCAGAGACTAAAACTTGGAAGAATCTTATTAATTGCGTCTTTTTATTCATGCAGTGGAATAAAGGTTTTTGTGAATTCATAGAGCTATGATGAGGAAAGAATCTTCATGTTTTTCCTTTAAAGAATCTTGGGTTTCAACAATGTGTCCCTTGATTTAATTGAAGATGGTCTTCAATGATTGAATTGATGATGCTTCAAATAGGAAACACAATCGGAAAGCTCATTTTAAGAATGTGTATAATATGAAATAGAGGTACAAATGTAAACTATCCAAATTAATATTCGTTGTTCTACTCCGGCTGTATGTTCTAAAGGGTGAATAAGTGTTGAGGATGAAGAGAAATATAGTCCTTGGGAATTTGGCATAAGCTTACTTGCATTCCGTTTTGAGGTCAAGCTTGTTGTAAATGGAATATAAGTACTTTAATCCACATGAATCTTTTAGTCTACTCGGTCGAGAACATGCATAGGAAAATGCACATGTCATAAATCTAAAAGAGAAAGCTTCATCAAAAGAAATATTAGTAAAGTCCCAAGCCGATTGATTGGGTGGTTGGGCCTTTTTCCTCTTGAGGCGGGGGCGAGGGTTCAACCCCCATTAGACACATGTAAGGGACATGTTATCATGGAAACTTTGAATCTTGTTGGTAATGTGCCACCGTTTGTCCTGCTTCGCGATAGTTGTGACCGCAGTCTAACCCAGCTATGTAAACCCATATTCTTGTGGGATAAGGGGGGTTCCATGGGTACTATGCCCTTCCTTGTACAGTTGCAATTTCAAAGTTAAAGCCTGGAGGAGTAGGCCTCGGCTGAACCTCCATTAAAAAAACAAATAAATATTAGTAACTTTAAAATTGCCAAAGAGCGAAAGTTGATTGGGAAAAAGGTAATTTATGTGTGGAAACTTGAATGAGGATGTAAAGGGGGAAAGTTGTAAAGAACTTTCAAGATATCGTATTTTAGCATTGGCATTGTCTTACGATTCCGAAGGGTATTACGTTTTGTATCTCATGAGTTAAAGGCATGGATTACTGTCATGGAGGGGAAACTTGGAAACAAGGAGCGCTTATCGAGGGGTCAACCCATTACTCGAGGAAGAAATATTGGTAGTACTGGGCTTGACTATATATAGGGCATGAGTATTCTTCTTCTTCATCTGACAATTAAGATGGAGAGAGTGCAAACAAGAACAAACAAAAAAAAAACTCTTCATTTTCAGGAGATGCAAGATGAATAGCTTGTGCATTGATCTCCAAAAGGGGAAAACCCATCGTTCGAACGGAAACAGAAAAGAAGAGCTGAATGATCGTAACAAAGACCAGTTTACAAATTGTGCTTGGTGAGATGATGCAAAACCAGCAAGAGAATTCCTTAAGCGTTCAAAGCACACAGTAAAGGTAGGGGGAATTGCAACACAATATCTTTTTCTTGTCCTAAGATTTTCAGTGTCCGTCGAAAAAAAACGATTTTAGAGCCGGAAATATTATGCTCTCTATGTATGGAACTATTTTAATTTCATTGTCGCTTTGAGCCATTTATTTTGATATCTAGTCTATGTTTGCAAACTCTCGCTCTCATATCTAGTCTATGTTTGCAAGCGAGAGTTTTCTTTCCATTGAGTTCCGTGTCTTTTTTCTCTTAATCTTCGCAAAACGTATAGGGAACCAACTGCACAACAGGGACCAATTTTTTGTACCTTTCTCTTGGTGTTGCTCTATAGGGGTTGTCCATGAGGTTATCCAATCAAGGTTGTCAAGAGAGACACAGAGGAGGTTGATAATACATTCATGTTACTCAATCATTTGAGCATAACAATACATGCCATTTTAAACATTCCTATTGAAAGAAAGAATTTATCTCTGTTTAGAAGATACTATTAAAATAGCTTCGGAGGATCATAGTTCCACATCTCCGCTCATCCTCCACATCGTTGGTGGACACATTGGAGTAGAAAATGCAAGGGTTAAGTTCTTGGTTTTCTTATCCGGAGAAAAGAACCGTACATCCTTTCCGACTTTACTTAAAGGCATGTTGCGAAGATGCGTTGGGATACAAAGAACAGAAACGAATTGCAATTTCGAACTGATGTAAGTCAACAGCTGGAACAAGAGTTGAAATCAGTGCTTCTAACATCGAGGTTCTTCGTGCTTTAAAATATGAATGCTTTATCCCTTTCAATTATAAAACCAATAATCAAGGATTTCAATATTTCTAAAACGCAAATGGAATCCTAAACTCTCTGTAGTAACAATTTCAAACGTTCGATTGAGAGAAAGTCAGAGAATTGGTAGTGAGTATTGTGCCTCTTAATATGGATTGAATAAAATGTCTATATGAAGTGTCCATTAAAAATCAAGGATCATATGAAGAAAAATACTACGAGCCTTGGTGCTCTTTAGGATTGTACTCGATCATCGTAATGTTATTTTGCCTCAAGACTATGAGAAAATAGCAACCGAATTTTCAAAAATCAAAAGTGTGAATCTACATATCATTGTGCAAATTAAAAAGATGAGCTATGATATATTCAATGTTGACAAGAGAGTCAGAGTATCCAAATTCCGCAGCTTGTGCAACTCAAGTTAAGTTTTTTCAACCGAGCGCATGTCAAGGTCATATCTTGTTCACGTGCTAGATTTGAGATATTGTACTTGTCAAAGCTTGTGTGACAAAGAGATGCAAGTAAATCCTGCGTAGGTTAACAAATTATTCAAGCTCTTTGATTTCTTGGAACCTCCTTCCCATTATCTCCATGACAATGTTTCGTATTGTGTTGTGCACCAAGGATCTTGTTCTTCCTTGTGCTCTTTGTGTGCTTCCATAAACCGTAGACTCAAAGAAGTGGTATCAGAGCAAGTCACTCCATCAAAAGGTTCTTAAAATACCTTGCTTTCACATTCTCAAAATTGCATGAGAATTGGTTACCACTCTCACAATTAAGATCTCAAAACTACTTCACCTTATGGCATTGAAATTTTCATTTGAGCTCAGTCCGGCCTTTGAATGCACTATCACAGTGAGTAGGTAGGGAGTTTCATCGTTGTGTGCCAAACACATATACAGGTTTGTGTTCACCAATACAAGGGCCTCAAAGTCTATTGTAGGTCCACCAAAGCTTCACAAGATATTTCTCTTCAAATTTTTGGCATACAAGTAACTTCGTACATCAAGGTACTTAGTTACTAGCCATCATTGATGTATTCTATATGTTGGCTTTTGAGAATAAGTTGGATGGTACTAACTACCCATTATGGGAATATATGGTGTGTCTTGTAACAGTAGCAGTAGGGTCATCAAATATTTTGTGGGGTTTTAAAAACGTCCAACTACACGTGCAAATAAATTTATTGAAGGTAATCTAGATGGCATTGAAGATGATGATCTTACCTTTTCTATTCACAATACAGATCCTTTTGCACCTACACTAGATTAACTTCATTGGGTTCATACAGATGCACATGCACATGCATCAATAGCCTTGTATGTGGAATGTGGCATTATCCCTCATAGTCCTGCCTACAAGAGACAAAACGTTGCTTCGGATAATTGTATAACATTATACCAAGCAATAAATTTAGGTAAATGTTTCTTACCTTTGAAAATAATTTGAGAGTGCGAAAATGACTCAAGGACACTCTACGCATAGTTTTTTCAATTATATCAAATATTTGAAGAAGTAGTAAATTTATAATTTTGGGATCTTGTTAGATAGTTCACTCGTGAAAATTGTTCTTAATGATCTTCCAATTTCATAGAAGATTTTTTCCTTTCCTCTTCGGTTGATAATGAAAGGGAATGACAATTTCTTAGAATTTGAGGACATAGTCTCTCTTTTTTTTGAGGAAGGACATTGGAGGCAATACAACTCACTTAATTTTGTTGTAATTCCAGATTTATTAGTTAGTAGAAATAGTGAATGTAAATGGAGTTCATCTATGAGTAAGGAAAAAACATGCTAATGTTGTACAGTCAAAGAAGGAAGAGAAAGATGACTAGAAAGTAGAAAAACTAGTAAGGAAAAATTTCCTAATTTTGTACAATGAAACAAGGAAAAGAAAGATGACTAGAAAAGAAAAATGTTGGAATGCTTGTAGAGGCCTCTACACCTAAAATATATTCTCTTAATCTTCCACAAAATGAAGAATGGGAATTTACCATGAAGAATGGGAATTTACCATTTTCTGTATCTATGAACCATTTTCTAATGATCAGTGTATCTATATAGTAGACAGAAATGTTTGATACTTTGATAGAGGTGCAACCAAGCATATTAACATGCAACATATTTTCTTCAATTCACTGACTCTACACCTTGAGCGAATACTATCACATCTGCAAAAAATGCCTCTTATTCTATGATGAGAGTTGGTAACATCATTCAATGTACTATTGATGGTCGGTCTTTCATATCATTAGATGTTTTCTTATATATGCCAAGGATCAAGAAAGTTCTATTGTTACACTCAACATTAGCCAAGATTAGCTTGGTTGTCAAATTTATTGATGAGAGATTTAAAGTTCATGATCTCTTGAATGGTGATTCTATTATTGCTTGTACAATTTTATGGTTCAACCTATATAACCTCATAGACTATGCAAGACTTGTGAATGACTCAACATGTGTACTTCAAGAATCTAAGCCTATCTTAGATGCAAAGCTTCGGCATGCATGCTTTGGTCATTTGAGTTCTCCTAGTTTGCTTGGTTTGCAAAAAAACATGAAATGATGTCCTCCCTACCTGCACTTGAGACACATTGTAATGTCTTTGAAGGACATATTTTGGGCAAAATCTAGGGCTCCTCCTTGCCAAAACTTGGTTTATTCAAGCACCTAATAAATTGTAGCTCTTTCATAGTGATATTTATGGTCCTATGGAGGCACCATACTTTGGGGGCTGCATGTGCTTCATGAAATTTATTGATAAGAATGCATGGGTGTTTCCATTGAAAACAAAGTTTGAAGTTTTTATGTGCTTTAAACAATTCATGGTTATGGATAAAAATCTATGAGCATGTAGATTTAGCACCCTCCATTTTGATCGACAAGGGGAGTATATATCTTCTAATTTTATTGCATTTCTGCCTTAGTATGGGGTAGAACATAAGTGTACATTTTTGTATACACCTCAACATGATAAGTATATTAAAAGAAAGAGTTGTTCGTTCATGGAATGGTGATATGTACGGTCAAAATTAAGCCTTTAGAACATGGAAATGGTGAGGTGTATAGTGAGAACTCAATATTTAGAATATAGCTTCTCACTTGAGGTTGTTATATGTGTAGCATTTGTGCTTAACAGGTATCCCACCAAAGCATTGCAATTAATCATTCCACATGAGTCTTGAAATGGTGGCAAGGCATCTTTCTCTCATCTACGTATCTTTGTTTATAAGGCATATGCATTAATTCTCCAAGAACAATGTAGAAAATGTGATGATAGAACAATAAAATGTATTTTTCTAGGTATGGGCTAGGATGTAAAGGTTATCTTCTATATCTAAATCCACAAATTAAACACATCTTGGTTATTTGTGGTGTTTGTCTTTGTGAAAGATGCAATTCAGCCTTTAGTTTCATGTATCAAGAAGACATCAATCAGCTTGAAGGATCTATATTACACTTTGTAGCCTCTTTTTATAGGTGGAAAATTAAATGATGCGCCAAACGAGGACATTCACTCATAGGTTTAAAATGCCTAATTTGCATACGTCTTTTGAGATGTTTGATTTGCATCATTTACACCATTACTTGCGCATTGAATTAGTGAAAGTTGAGGGGGAATAGCTCTATTTCAAATAAAATATATTGAGACCATATTATAATGTTTAAGCCTTGAAGATTGCAAACCTATTACCAACCTTATCTAAATAGGTTTATGGTTGCGCCTTCATGATGTTGGAGAAACATTTGGTGTTATTTTCTATCACTAGGTTGTTGGATGTGTTGGGGGATTCTTTAGTTGAAAGGGGTCTAAGGGTTTGTAGGAAAAAAGAACAGAAGAAGAAGAAGAATAAACACAAGTTGCATCACAAGCCTTTATGTCTTGATGAACATAAAAGATAAGAAATAGCTTTTGTCTAGAATAAGACAAAAATACTCTTTATGAGTAACCCTTTTTGGAAAAATAGGTACACACAAGCACAATAAAATAATAGTATTACGTGTGTATTCACCATAGGTGTGGTTCCTTCATCTTTTCCAATAGCTTTCCCTTGTGCATGGTCTGTAATGAAGCCTCACATGAGGTTGAAATCTTGGATAGTTCTATAGGTAACATAAAATACTTCCTTAATGATACTATGTCACACTTTTTGTTTCTCCCTACCTCTATGAACTTTGTGTACACACACAAGAGAGCGTAGAGTATTCCCTACACAAGCCTTGCTCCTTTACTTCTCTACACACTCCCTGTGCACAATTTCTCTCTCTCTCCCTCTCCCTCTCTCTATGCATTGTCTAAGTGTGTGTGCCCTACTCTCTCTTTCTCTCACAGTGTAGTATGTTCTCTCTTGTTTTCTTGCTTAGTCTATGATCCTCGAACAATACTTCTTTTTTGTTTCAATTCCTCTTACATATGTTTCTTCACTTCCAAACTATTTGTGTTGCTTGATTCTTTCCTTTTTGTGTGAAGAACCAGATCACATAGAGATAAATGATTCATATCATGTCTCTAGTGAATTTATGAAAACAAAATCATGGGGGCCTAAACATATAATTCTGTGTATCCACTACACTATCTATCCTTTCCGGTTTTGACCATATATTTTGCAAAATGTGCACATAAGAGAGGGTTCACCTGAACCTTCCTGAACACTTCAAAAACCTTTAAAACCCTTTGCAACCTATATTTGATTATTAGGGACAATACAATCGTGATCATATCCCTTGTGCACTGCTTGTGCACACATGTCCATGGCCACCTATGCAGCACCTCACCATCACTTTGCCAAGTTAGTACTATGAGAGGCCCAACAAAGAGCCTGATTTATTTATCCATAACTTCGCCTCATATCTAGTTTACTATGTTTGAGATGATACAGTTTTTTTTAAATAAAGGAAGTTCGGCATTACCCTACTCTGCTAGACTTGAATTAATTAAAGAAAAGTACAAGAGAAGGGGACTAGTGCCCACGGGATCCCCCAAATCCCACAAAGCAGGGGAAGCTTTTACGGAGTTTAGATGGCATTACAAACAAGGTTAATCACCCTCTCATCACCCTCTCAACACCCTCATGCGGGGCCCACTTGGGTTTAAGCTTGCTATTGATCAAAAGGAGCACTTGATGATGCCTGAAGCGGAGGGAGGGGGGGGGGGAATTCTTACAGTTAACGATCCTTTTGGCAAGGAGGAATAATGATTTCTCAATTGACCACTCTTTGGGGGAGTTGCCAAAGGTAAAAGCACATCTTTCTCGCCAGATTTTCCATAGGACCTCCCCTTTGATGGCATTCTAGAGAGCCGCGGAGCAGCCAATCGCTTCTCCCAACAGAGCTTGCTTCCACCTAAGAGGTTTTTGAAGCCTAATTATCTTTCCAACCTTCTGCCAGAGCCTATTGGAATTGGGACAGGTAAAGAAGATGTGAGAAACATCTTCGATAGACCCGTAGCAGCGTTTGTACCAGGGAGGTATCCCACAAAATTTGCTAGCCTTAAGGTTGGTGGAGATTCCACGATGAAGAATTTCCCATAAGAGGACAGACTTTTTGATTTTGATGAGGTGGTGCCAGATATCCATGAGCTTCATGTCCCATCGAAGCCGTGTCCATGCTAGGCTCACTTCTTGTTGAGGTTAACCTCATAATCAATCGTTTCTTTGATGTTCGGGATTTTTGATAGGCTATTCCCATCGTGCCATTTGAGACCATGCGAGCTCGACATGTCATGCCCCATGAGAAGGTGAACTTTATAGCGGTCCCAGTCTTTGCTTATTCCTGTGTAGCTTTTGACTTTGTTCCAACTCTTCCATAGGGAGGACACAAGATTCGAGCCTTTGGGGAAGACGGGGATTGGGGAAAATAGCAAGGTCAAGATGTGAAGATTCTTCCAATTTGGGAATCCCATGAGAGCCAACTCATTCTTGTTTCTGAAGATCAACTTGGCCCACGAGGCCTACCCATTGCACCAAGCCTTAATCATCCATTTTGCCGCAAGTTTGTTAGCCATGCACCCAATGTCCAAAATGCCAAGGCCCCCACTATCTCTTTGGCTGGTGCAGATGGACCACTTGATTTTAGGAACCCCCCTCCTATTGTGGTCTCTCGTCCAAAGGAAGTTTCTGCATATACTATCTAGTTTGGACAGATCTTGCTCTTTCGGTCTCCAACAAGAAAGGAAGTAAATGGTCGATGAAATGAGGAACGTGTTTATAACCATAGCACAACTAGCGAGATTGATTTGCATACCTCTCCCATAGTCTAGCTTGTTTTTTATTCTGGCGAGCACCTAGTTCCACCCCTGCTCCATACAGACACCAAACCCCAAGGGAATCCCAAGAAGCCGAAAAATTTGGCATGCGGCACGATTTGACAGCCATGCTCAATGAGAAGGTCTGGCTGGAACTCCACAATAGCTCTGAAGGCGGTCTTAGAGTGGTTGATTATGGATCTAGAGGCTTCACAAAAAGTGTCCAGACACCTCCAGAATGTCTCCAAGCGGGCACTATCATTGTGGACAAACGCGTTCGTATCATCGGAAAAAAGTCTCATGGTGATCTGGCCATGGTCATGAGGTAAACGGAGGCCTTTGATATTACTAGCTTCCACCTGATGCTCCACCAGCCTACTAAGCCCTTTCGTGGCAATGGCAAAGAGAAGGGGAGCCAATGGGCACCCTGGTCTGATTGATCTTCTAAGTTTGATCACCTTCGAAAGTTTGCCGTTAACGTTAATTTGGGTCGATGCATTTCCTAGAAGGTTCGCGATCCTCTTGGTGAATCTCTGACTACATCCAAGATCTTTAAGCGATTGTAGAATATAGTCTGATTCTAGCCTATCGTAGGCTTTATCAAAGTCGATCTTGAGGAAGAGCACATCTTGTTTTAACTCATTTGCAAATTCAAGACCTTCCCAGATATCTATAATCGTTTCCAAAATTGACCTCCCTTTTATGAAACCTTTTTGGTCCTCGCTTAACCACGCTCTCAAATGGCTCGAGATTCTGTTGGCTATGACTTTGGCAATGATCTTATATCCCGTTTGGAGCATCATAATAGAACGCCAGTTCTCTATTCTGTTCTTTTCCCCTTTTTGTGTATTAACTTGATAATGCCATTGTTGAGACAAGTCGGAAGGGCGCCAAACTTGAGCGCCTTTTGGCAAACTAGACGAAGAGGGGTGGCGACCATCAACTTGAAGGATTTAAAGAACTCATTAGTGAGCCCGTCAGGGCCCCATCTTTTAACACAAGGGAGGGCATCAATGACTTCAATGAATACTGCTTCTGAGATTGGGGCATCAAGCAAGGAACGAAGGTTGAGTGGTCTCCTCCCACAAGATGAGACATTTTCTGCATTGCAAAGTTCTCAAGCATTGTCATTCAATTTAGCACATATTTCATTATTTGACTAGATACTTGGATTTTTTTTATCCAATTTGAGGATAATTATTGCAATATCTAAATGGTTTTTTGAATTCAGATTTGTTTGGTTTCTAATATGCTCATGTATCCACAAGTGGTTTTTACTTCTTGCTTGCAGTCTCATGCATATCATGGTTAACCAAGAAGTAGCCTAACATGGCCACCTCTAGTTTTGAAGTTGAGTATTGGAAAGCTTTCACATGTAGTGTTCAGTTTGTGTGGCTTAGATACCTTTTGGCTGATCCCGATGTTTTGTCAATCTGTGCCACCACCACATTCACTAATAGTTATTGCTCACACAAAGCATATTCAAGTGCACTATCATTATGTCAGGGCAAGCTTATATATTAGAGAGATTGAATTGGCTTATGTGCCCACATAGGATAATGTTGCCCAACTTTTCACAAAGGCTTGGCCTAGGGAGGCATTTGAAGCTTTTGCAAAGCTTTAGGGCTACTTCATTTTGTAGATTGAACTCCTTCCACAGAGCTTGGTGCTTCATTATACTTGAGTGCAAACAAGGAGTTTATTAAATCACTCCTTGGAGGGATTTATTGATATATTTCACTACTCATGTGTGTGAACACACTCAGGACCATTAAGCACTTTTTCCCTCCTCTAGAAGGTTTTTCCCTAGCTTGTATATGCATGTATAACCCTAATGGTTCACTTATCTTTATACAAATCATTTATTAATAGGTTCTCTATTGTGCTATGCACTAATTTTCTTCTTATTCCTCCTGTTATTCGTGTGCTTGCACAAAACTTGATCTCCAATGGAACTAACTTAGTAGTACCAATATATTATTAGTTAATTTGATCTTGGTGAAGTAGTTTAAGGGAGATTTATTTCTAAAGCTTTGGCCAAAAGTATGGTGTTTTATTGATCGAAATCCAAAGTCAAGATTTTAATCCTTTCTTCAATTTCTAAAGCTTTGGCCAAAAGTATGGAGTTTTATTGATCCAAATCCAACATCAAGATTTTGACCCTTTCTTCAAGTTTGGATCTTGTACGCTCAGCTTTCTAGATAAAATTAGTAGGCACAATGCTCATTGAAACAAATCCCATTGTAATTAAATAGATTTAATATATTGATTCATGTATTCTTGGATAATGATACGGATATCTATCAATTATGCATCAATGACAATTATGGAAAAGAAAGTATATCAATATGTAGGACGAGTTCTTTATCTAGTCATAGTCAACCTCTCATAATATAGTCTTTGTGCATATTACATATTGAGAAATAGGAAAAGCTTATCATATCTATGAACTTGGATTTTATATGTCTTTGCAATAGATATATTGAGGAATTCTACTGCACAAGTCCATTTTCCATTCCAAATAATTATGGTGATTCAAAATATTGAAAATGGAAATCTCTAGCGTCCTTCATGATCACATGTGATAGTTGTGTATTGATGGCACTAATGTCTAAAGATCGGATGATAATTGTTATATTCATCTAAACTATTTGTTATGAAAAACATCCAATATGTAATACAGGTAATATATTATCATATGCACAAGAGAAAAAAAAACAATCATGGCTGTTGGTATTTTTTTAGTAACCACATCAAGATGCAAAATTTTTTACAATCATAGGTTACTTTGGAAGTATAACATGATATTTCTAATCAGAAATATAGATTCCATTATCTATACAAGGAGGTTTCGACAATCCTGTTCGTAATATGTACAGGTAGATGTATTCTTGTTTAAACTTAATATCCTATGCAACATATATACACAAAAGGGAAAACCTAAAAAGAAATTGAATCTCAGCAAATGAATATAATGAAGTCACCTCATAAGACTCAAAGAAAGGCTAGTAGAGCTAGTGAAAGAAAGGCGAATTCCGCAACCAAAATATAACCAATATAAGCTAAAGTATAAAGTATATGAGGGTAATGTAATTTTCAATAATGCGAGTCTGAATAACTGAAATCAAACTTGTAGGAAATTCCAATGCCATAACAGAGTACAGTACTGTCAGCTATGGCACGTGCATATTGACACAAGCAGAGGATCTTATTACTAGTTTCGAAGGTATTTCTGTGTTTTATTATTTTGTGATGTAGGAGAGCCTATCGGAAACGCAATGGTGATGGACATGGTAGATTTTATGGACATGGTACATATTTAGGCTGGCTACATGATAGAGCAATCGCTTCCTTCTTCTTCCTCTTGTTCCGGTTCTTCTTCTTCCGCTTCTTCTTTTTCCTCTTGTTCGGATTCTTCTTTCGCTTCTTCTTCTTCCTCTTGTACCGGTTCTTCTTCTTCCGCTTCTTCTTCTTTTTCCTCTTGTTCCGGTTCTTCTTCTTTCGCTTCTTCTTCTTCTTCCTCTTCGTTTTCTTTGTTTTCTTCCTTCTTAAGGAGCCTGAGAAGACCGGAGGAAGGGCTAGGCGCGTGTGGTTGTGAAACAACACTGCACTCGACCTGCAGCATAAAAAGAGTAAAGAGTAAAGCTTTAGAGAGGAGTTCAAGGTGCTGATTTTCACTGTCTTGCATATAAAAGTTTTTCAAAATCACAGTCTCGCATATGAAAGTCTTGCATATGAAAGTTCAAGGTTTATTGCACCGGAGGTTTCTGAGCTCAGACCTGATCCATGAAAATCAGATCACTGCTAAGGATCTTCACTCAATCTTCACTCGAAAGTTCAATGGGTTTTCACTTCGAAAACCTACCCTTTTCTAAGTTTCATGCTAGCACTAAGGAAACTGTGTTAGTAGTTTCACGTAGAGAAATCTTTCAAAATCTTTACTGTCTACTCTTTCCTCTGTGTGTCTCTATAAAAAACCTCTGCAAAGACAACAGTTACGAGAATGCTTATTTTGCATACATCGTGGAACAATGCTTTGGCATCGCCGAATCTCAGAGCAAATTAACAACTTAACGTCAGCATGGACTCTTCTATACTAGGCCTCGCGATGTTTTGGGGAACATCGAGATCGTAGTTTGCTATGAGGCTCAATGGCGACGTACATACAAAATTTTCTAGACAGCTCAGTATCAATATGAATCATATACTCTGCAAGAAGGATTCGGCGGGACGTATCATCATAGAATAAGGAGCTAAGGATGATTCACCTGATCTATGAGCTCTTTCATGACGGAACTAATCATGGGCTTCCGTTTCACAAAATTTGAATGCGGATGAACAGGATGAAGTTTGTTACGAGCTCCGTAGCAATTTGCGCAGAGATCGAAGGCATGGCATTCAACGCATCCATAGTATGATTCCAAAAGCGGCTTTCCGCATCCGTCGCACACTCCCGCCTTGTTCTTCATGACGAAGAAAAGGGACTTGCACTCTTCAAAGTCGAGTAGGCCGTTACCATCATTGTCTAACAAGGAGAAGAAGGATTTCTTGGGATAACCCGCTTCAAGAAGCTCCACCTTACTGATGCGGCCATCTCCACTTTTGTCCAATCCTTGGAAAAGATTACGATGCTCCTGCTGCCTTTTTGAATTTCATTGTGGGCATAATGCTTAGAATGAATAATTAGTTCATTTTATGCATGTAGGAAAATTTTTGGGTTGACTAGTTTCGTATTCTCTCTCTAGACCTTATTTGCATCATGTTTTGTAGTCAAATTTTGAATGTGAAGATGAAAGAATTAGGAAAAACTGTGTATGAGAGAAAGGTAGAGCAAGTATAGCAGAATAATAGTGCTTGAGTGAAATTTTTGTGAATCATGTTTTAACTACCTCATTCAAGATCCTACATTTAGTTAATTGTAAGAAAATGCCTTGATTTTACTCTCTGTAGAATTTTGGAACTTGTAGGGCTCAAAAAGTGGCATTTGGAGATGGATTTGGACCTTGGACGTCTCTAACACTATTGTGCAAATTGAAAAATTGAAGAAAAGTGTCTCTCACAAGCTTAAGATAATTCCTCATCATTTTTGACTTACAAGGCTTATCTAATTCTATTTGAGCCTGTGATTCTGATGTTCACGTGTCACCATGTCTAAATGTGGATATTTCTGGATGTCTTTTTGGTGTTTTTCTCATATTTCTGACAAGTACGCTAAAGAGAGAAAGCACACTAGGATCGCATGGCTTTTTGCGAATGTTTTGGAGAAACTCGACTTTTTTTCTAAATTTGGTGGATCGGACACTTCTTTGGGGAGGGTAGTGATCAAAATCTGATATAGGGAGACTTGCGCATCAAAACAACACAGAAATCTAAGAATTACTTTGTGATTGAGAGTGAGAGTGAGAGTGAGAGTGTGATTGAGAGTGCAAGTGTGAATGCGTTTGTGATAACTGAGGTGTGGTCGGGAGGTAGAGGCCTCATCAAGAAGCTATTGTAACCATTGATTCACATCTATAATCTATAATGTTAGAATTCTTCCTTCGCTACGTCATATTTTTTTCTACTCTTTCGCATCACATTTTCTCTTAACTTGTGCAATCTCTGCATTCTTCTCTCCACTGTTATTTTTAAGTGATCAAAAGATTGTGATTGGGGATAGATTGTATTTGAGGAAATGCTACAAGTGGCATGAGATCATAAGTCTAGTTCTATGGAGGGAATTAAGAGAACAAGCTAAAAAACACTATTGTTCTCCACACTACCATGTGGAAAAGAAGATGGAGTTCTACAATTTTCGATAACACGAAAGTGATAAGCATAGGTTACCTATTGATGAGTACAAAGAGAAGTTCCTACGTCTTCATAAATATGCATTAGAGGTTAGTGGTGATGCTTTAAAGAGTAAATTTGTTGAAGGGCTTCGTGAGGAGCTTTGCTATCAAGTTAAGGGATCTAGATGCATTGATTTTCTTGATGTTGTTGTGATGGCCGAGAACTTTGAGAAGATGGAGATGTTCAATTTACGAAAGGGAAATAGAACGAGATTCATTGCAACGGGACATAGGCAACAAAGACCTGTTGCAATGAACATGAACAATTCAAAGAAGACTCCATCTTCAAATAAGTAAAGCAAGAATCTCGCACAGGTGGAAAATCAAAGGAGGCATCAACCAATCCAATGACAACAACACCGCCTATGCTAATCGTAACATCTTGCACTTCTCGTGTTACATTATAACGACTACCTTGAAATGCAGCAATCACAATTCAGGGTATGATTTCTACACATAAAACTAGTATTTTTATCGACTCAGGTATTACCCATTGTTTTCAATCTTTCAAATTGGTACAGAATCTAGTGATAGCCCTAGATATGAAGTTAACCAGACCTATAAAGATGGCCAATGGAGGATTACACTACACAAAAGGATATGTTGAAAACCTTGAATTTAGTCTTTTTGCTAGGTGCTTTTCTTGACGTTTCATGTAATTGAAATGAAATAGAGTGATGTAATCATAGGTATGGATTAGTTAGTTAAAAATTCTATGACAATTAGTTGTGAACAAAGAATGATCACTTTAAAGCTAGATGATGAATCTATTCATATTCTATGTCATGCCTATAATCCTAAACCTATTCTTATTTCTGCTATGAATATAATTAGAGGTATACGTGACGGCTATAAAACATTTTTAGTGTATGTGAAGAATCTGCATGAGGAAGGTAATGATGAAGGTATCCCAGATTATGTAGAAAATGTCTTGAAAGAATATGCCGATGTATTTCCAGAAGACTTGCCTAGTATACCTCCACCTAGGCAGATTGACCATGCCATTGACCCATATCCAGGGAATGAACCATATTCTAGAGCACCCTATAGATTTAACATTGATGAATTAAAGGAGCTTAAGATTCAATTAGATGATCTTTTGAAGAAAGGCTTGATATGACCGAGTGTCTCACCTTGGGGTGCACATGTTTTATTTTAGAAGAAGAAGGACAGCTCTTATAGATTATGCATCGACTATAAGGGGTTGAATAAAGGAACAATTAAGAATAAGTATCCACTTCCTCATATAGATGACTTATTAGGTCAATTAAGTGGAGCGATTGTACTCACTAAGATTGATTTAAGATCCGGATATCACCAAATTAGGATCAAAACAGAGGATATTCCTAAGATAGCTTTTCCAACAGGATATGGTCACTTTGAGTTTACGGTTCTACCTTTTGGATTGAAAAATGCTCCTGCCACATTTATGTGCTTGATGAATAATATTTTTCACGATTACCTAGATGAATTCATCTTAGTATTTCTTGATGATATATTTGTATACTCTAAAGATGATTTTGAGCATGCGGTACATCTCAAGATGACTTTGTAAACTCTTGGAGAACACAAATTGTATGGAAAAAGGAGTAAGTGTTTCTTTGCTAAGGATAAACTTGTGTAGCTAGGAATAGTAATATCAAAAGAAGGAATACTTATAGATGAACATAAAGTAAAAACAATAGTTGATTGGTCGAATCCTAAGACTGTAAGGGATGTTAGAAGTTTTCTTGGGTTGGCACAATATGAAAGAGCACATATTAAGGATTTCTCTAAGATAGTTACTCCCCTCACATAATTGACTAAAAAGAATATAGGATTTGCATGGAGTGATGCTTGTAAACAATCATTTGAAACATTGAAACAGAAAGTCATTGGAAATTGTGTTTTGAAAATAGCAAAAATTGGAAATCCTTTTGTGGTTGCATGTGATGCAAGTGGTAGTTAGGTAGGATGTGTTGTTTCACAAGATGGAAGGATAGTTGCATATGAGTCTAGAAAACTAAGAAAACATGAACTTAACTATCCTACTCATGATTTAGAAATGCTCGCTTTTGTGCATGCACTTAAGCATTGGAGACATCTATTTTTAGGGGTTAAGTTTGAATTGAAATCATATCATTAGAGTTTAAAATACATCCTCACACAACTATTGCTTAACAACAGGCAGAAGTGTTGGATTGAATTATTAAGTGAGTATGATTTTGATATTAAGTATCTGGCTCGTAAGGAAAATAAGGTTTCTGATGCATTGAGTCGGAGACCTTTAATCTTCTTTCTATAATAAAGTCTGATTTTCTCAATCAAATTCAAGAACATATAAATGAGGATCCTTTTTATGCACCTATTTTGAATGCTTCAAATGCGAACAGGGGATCCACGTATGAGGAAAAATTTCATTCGCAGAATGGAAAATTGTATTGTAACAATCGGTTATGCATGTCTTCTGAATCGCCATCAAAAGTCAAAATATTGCATGATTGTCATGATGCACCTTTTTCTGCACATCCAGGTTATTCAAGGACCTATGTTAAAACAAAGTATTCTTAGTTTTGGCCATGTATGAAGTGGGATATTAGAAAATATGTTAGTGAATGTTTGAAGTGCCAACATGTGAAATCTCAGTTTAAGAGGATGCCTCGAATGTTTCAATCTTTGGATGTTCCAAATCAAAAGTGCGAGTCTATTTCTATGGACTTTATCACTAAGCTACCTATGAGCAAAAGTAAGCATGATACGATATTTGTTGTAGTCGATCGGCTTACAAAGATTGCACATTTATTCCCTATGAAAAAGATTGATACTGCTTTGAATGTTGCAAGAATCTTTGTAAAAGAAATTTTTCGATTGCATGGAATGCCTAAAAGCATAATTTCTGATAGAGACTCTAGATTTAGGTCAAACTTTTGGGAAGCAACATTTGAATCAATTGGAACTCAACTTCGTATGAGTACAGCTTGTTGGTGTAAATCACAAGCCTACACATTTGGCTTGAAAGATATCTTGAAGAATCTACATATGTGAAGAAGCATAGGAACCATTACTAGTGGTTAATTACCACTTTACCTCATTGTAAAAGTCAAATTGACTTAGAATCTTTTGTAATCACCTACCAAAGTAAGTCGTGGAAAAAGTAGCTTATTTGATTGAGAGAATACCTCCAAGCATTTAGGAGCTTGATCATAGGGAGCCAAAAGCTTGAATTTGAATTCGAACTTTTACTCATTTCCTATAAAAATGGACATGAAAAAGTCGCGGGTAAGAGAGATCACTCCTGAGTTTCATTCTACTGAGTTTGAGTGTGTGTGAGGACTATACCATAGCCTACACCTCTCTACACCATTTGGCAATATTATTCATGCTAATGGGATTGTATACAAGTGTTCATTAATAGATACATTTACATCAATCATCTCTGAGTTCTTTGTTAGTCTACTCAAAAGTCTATCAACTTGTCAAGGGCATATCTCGGTCAATTGTCCACCAAATTCATAGATTCAAAGCTTGTTGGATTTCGCTTAAAGTCTTCTACATACTATCATAGTCTGAAGTGATTGTATTTAGCCATTTTAGAGAAATATGCATCGAGTTGAACTCTAGTCAATTTCTGCTACAGTCCTAAAAAGTCGGGGTATAGCTAATTAAATACCCCTAGAAGGAATTAAATACCCCTAGAAGGAATTTTATCAATTTCTACTATGCTGGTCATACTGAGCAAAACATTCAGCAGGTGTCAAGACATAAATAGAAGGTTTTCTTGAGTTTGTAACTTCCAAAGTTATCTGTTTTGATTCAATCATTGCACACATTATTTCCAAAGGACATAGGCCATTTTTGGTGTCATTGGAAAGCTAATGAAGTCTACTAATCAAGTCTGAAGCAAAAGAGGGTTGGTACAAAGCAGGTTTAGCAGTACCTACTCAGTCTTTAGGAGCATCCATCCACCTCTCCCAATAGTGGTATCAGAGCAAATAAGGTATATTGGGAGATGGTTTTCCTTCATTTATTGATAAATTGGACAGGAACAACTATCAAGCTTGGTCTCTAAGGATGAAGACCTACTTACAAGGAAGGAGTCTCTATGGATACATCTGAGGAGATGAGGAATTGCCCTCATTCAAAGCAAGAGGATTGCCAACCAAGGAAGAACAAGAAAAGCTCAACACATGGTGTGCTAAGGATGCATTGGCAAGGTCTTATTTATTCAACTCCATCTCTGACTTTCTTTTGCCTCATATCAGAAATTGTAAGACATCCCAAGGGGAAACCTTGTCATCATATTTTTCCTCCAATACAAGGGCTAGGAAAAATCAGTTGTGGATTGAATTCACAACACTAAGGAAGCAACCTAAACAAGCTGTTTCAGAATTTGTGACCAAAATCAAAGATGTTGCAGATCAGTTAGCAAGCATAGGAGAAGAAATTGAAGAAGAACAGATTGTGAGGCAAGTGATCAATGGAATCAAGGTTGATGACAAGTGGGAAAGCTTCACCACTACAATGGATCTCTACATGGACATGCACACTCCAGATCTTACAACTCTCATGGGACAACTATTTACACATGAAGCAAAGCTCACCAAGAATGGAGATACATCCAAAGGTAACAATTCTTCTGCCCTATACACTATTAAGAAGTCTAAGGATAAAGGCAAGAGCAAGAAGGTGGAAGATGAAGGCTCTACCTCTCAAGCCAACTATGCAGGAAGAGGTAGATCTTCAAGAGGAAGGGGCAGAGGAGGTAAACAAGGTAGGGGGAGACCCTATAACTCATCACCATGCAACATTTGTGGTTTATTAAGTCATACTACAGATGAGTGTTTCAGGAATTACAAAAATCAGAGAGGAAGAGGCTACCAAAGAGGTGGATACTCACAGTCAAGAGGAAGGTTCAACCATCACCAAGGCCACAACAACAATTACAACAACAATTACAATGGCAACTACCAAGGAGGATTCAAAACCAGAAAGGACTATAACAACTACATAGAAGAGCAGGATGAATCTCTTTTGATCATGAATATGACTTCAAAATCAGGTACAAATGATGATCACCTATTCTACATTGACTTAGGGTGCTCAAATCATGTGGCTGGCAATGTGGAACTACTCTCTGATCTTGAGGAACCAAAAGGTAAGCATCAAGTCCAAATAGGCGATGATACAAAGCATTCAGTAGTTAAAGTTGTAAATGTTAAGACTTGTGATGGAAATCAGAATTTGTTGAGGAGGGTACTCTATGTACCAACCATTACCAAAAATTTGATGAGTGTTGGTCAGATTGTGGAGAAAGGTTTGCAGGTCAGATTCAATCAATATGGAGCATTTGTCGAAGACCCAAGACATGGATTCAAAAGGATAACTAAAGGAGAAAAATCAGGTAGACTTTTCACTTTTGAGTTAGAAGACACAAAGAATATTTCACTATATAGTTATAAGGATCAAACACTTTCAGATCTTGAGATTTGGCACAAAAGATTAGGACATATAGGAGAAAGAACGTTGAAGCAAATGTGCAGGGACCACTGTGTGCTTGGGATACCTAATGTATCCAAGCAACATATGATTTACGAGTGTGGTGCTTGTCAATTTGGGAAGTCATACACATTACCTTTCTCAAGGAAAGGATACATGCATTAAGACTATCTAGAGCTTGTCCACACAGATGTATGGGGACGTAGCAAAGATCCCTCAGTCTCAGGTTCAAGGTACTATGTGTCTTTTATTGATGACTATAGCAGATGGACTGTATTGTACTTTATGAAGCACAAGGATGAAGTATTTAATTGCTTTAACAAATATCTTGCATTAATTGAAAATCAGACAGGAAGGAATTTGAAGAGGCTAAGGTTAGATGGAGGAGGTGAATACTTCTCCAATGAGTTTGAAAACTTCTTGCAGGACAGAGGCATCAAAAGAGAAATAACCACAAGGTATTTTCCTGAACAGAATGGGATAGCTGAGAGAAGAAATAGGTTAATTGTGGAGACAACTAAATCTATGCTTAATGAGAAGAAGTTACCTAACTATCTATGGGCAGAGAGTGTTTCTACTGCTACTTACCTCATAAATAAGTTACCATCTAAGTCACTTGATGGTATGACACCCTATGAATCATGGCATGGTAAAGAGACCATCATTAGACCATTGCAAAATATTTGGATGTGTAGCATATGTGCACATTCCTTCTCAGATAAGAGGGAAGCTAGACCCAAAGGCTGAAAAATGCATTTTTATTGGGTATGATTTAAATAAAAAAGGTTACAAGTTTTATAACCCTACCAATAAGGGATTCATGGTAAGTGGAGATGTTGTCTTTGATGAAAATGATTCTTGGTATGAGAATGAATGCAGGAAAGTTAAACTACCCTATGATTTGGAAGAGGAGTTTCCAAAACTTGCAAAGGAGGAACCTACTCAGAATGAAGACTCAAGTTCAGATGATGAACCATGAAGACCCCAAGAAGGTAACATATGTTTGCAAATTAAAAAAGGCTTTATATGGATTGAAGCAGGCACCTAGGGCATGGAATTACAGGTTAACTACATACCTCCAAGACCAACGTTTTGTCATGAGCAAGGCAGATACTTCTCTATTCATTACGAGAAGTAATTGAGAGGTAATATATCTTTGTTTTTATGTTGATGACATCATCATTATAGGTAATGATGTCAATGGAGTCAGATATATCAAAAGCCAGATGATGAAGGAATTCAAGATCAATGATCTTGGTTTATTAAAGTATTTTTGGGACTTGAATTAGTTTACACTAATTATGGGATATACATTACTCAGAAAAAGTATGTATAGGATATGTTGAAGAAATTTCAATTGGAGGATGCTAAAGCAGCAAGCACTCCAATGGAGGTAAACCTAAAACTAAGTGCTCATCAAGGTGATGAAGTCGAAGACATTACAGGTTATCAAAGTATGGTGGGTAGCTTGAACTATGCTACCTTAACAAGAATTGATATTGCATATGGAGTTAGTATGCTAAGTCAATTTATGCACAAGCCAAGGATACCTCACTTAGAGGCTACCAAGAGAATCTTGAAGTATCTCAAGGGTACACAGAACCATGGTTTGTATTTTCCTTACACTTCAGATATTAATATAAAAATCTATTCAGATGCAGATTGGGTAGGATGCAAGGATGATAGGAGAAGCACTTCTAGATATATTTCCTTTGCAGGTGACAAACCAATTTCATGGTTTGCAAAGAAGCAACCAACTGTGGCATTGTCTTCTATAGAGGCTGAGTATAGAGGCCTAGCTAATGCTACACAAGAAGCAATTTGGATTAAGCTTTTATATATAGAGTTAGGCTTATATACTAGGCCTCCAATAATCTTTGGAGATAATACAAGTTCTCTTCACCTTGCAGCTAATCCTATCTATCATGCTAGAACCAAACACATAGAAGTTCATTATCATTATGTGAGAGAAAAGTTTATAAGCAAGGATATTGAACTGACTTATGTGTCAACCAACATGCAATGTGCAGATTTGCTGACTAAAGCTTGGGATGGAACCAAATTTTGCAGGTTCAAATCTATGATTGGATTGCAGGATATAATTGAAGATTAAAGATGAAGACTTAAGCCAAAATGTTTGGCTTGAGGGGGACCTGTTGGTGTAAATCACAAGCCTACACATTTGTCTTGAAAGATATCTTGAAGACTCTACATATGTGAAGAAGCATAGGAACCATTACTAGTGGTTAGTTACCATTGTACCTCATTGTAAAAGTCAAATTGACTTAGAATCTTTTGTAATCACCTACCAAAGTAAGTCATGGAAAAAGTAGCTTATTTGATTGAGAGAATATCTCCAAGCATTTAGGAGCTTGATCATAGGGAGCCAAAATTTTGAATTCGAATTCAAACTTTTACTCATTTCCTATAAAAATGGAGATGAAAAAGTCGCACGTAAGAGAGATCACTCCTGAGTCTCATTCTACTAGGTTTGAGTGTGTGTGAGGACTATACCATAGCCTACACCTCTCTACACCATTTTGAAATGTTATTCATGCCAATGGGATTGTATACAAGTGTTCACTAATAGATACATTTACATCAATCATCTCTGAGTTCTCTGTTAGTCTACTCAAAAGTCTGTCAACTTGTCAAGGGCATATATCGGTCAATTCTCCACCAAATTCAGTGATTGAAAGCTTGTTGGATTCAGCTCAAAGTTTTCTACACATATACTAAAGTTTGAAGGGATTTTATTCAGCCATTTGAGAGAAATCTGTGTCGAGGGGAACTCTGGTCAATTTTTGCTATAGTCCTAAAAAGTCGGGGGTATAGCTAAACTTGCTAAATTGATTTCTCTTAGCATAGTTTATCTTTTTACATCATTTGACTTGGATTAGTTAGCTTACTAAGCTAGTTCAATACCCCTACAAGGAATGTTATCAATTCCTACTGTGCTGGTCACACTGAGAAAAACATTCAGCAGGTGTCAAGACATAAATAGAAGGTTTTCTTGAGTTTGTAACTTCCAAAGTTATCTGTTTTGATTCAATCATTCCACACATCATTTCCAAAGGACATAGGCCATTTTTTGGTATTATTGGAAACCTAAGGAAGTCTACTAATCAAGTCTGAAGCAAAAGAGGGCTGGTACAAAGCAGGTTTAGCAGTACCTACTCAGTCTCTTGGAGCATCCATCCACCTCTCCCAATACAGCTTTCCATCCACAAACTGATGGGGAAATCAAGAAGGTTAACAGGGTAGTTGAAGATATGTTGCGTATATATGTGAATGAAAAGAAAGATAATTGGAGTGAATATTTACCCTTGGTTGAGTCTGCATACAATAGTGCATGGCTTGCATCTATAAAAATGACTCCTTTTGAAGTGTTAAGTGCCCTTCCAGTCTGTTGGAATAATCTCCGGACTTCTTTCTTTAATTTTCGAGATATAATTTCTGCCTAATTTACCTAGGTCTTTGTCGCTTCCTTCACCAATGCAAAGAGTCTCTCTCTCTCTCTGTCTCTCTCTCTCTCGCTCTCTCTCTCTCCATATGAGTGGCAATAGGCTTACAGTCCTCAAGGCCAAAACAATGCAATAATGTGTCAATATATTTCCTTTGACACAAAACCATCCCACCATCAACTTGCATAAAATGAATGCCCAAATAGTGATGCAAATGCCCCAAATCAGACATCTCAAATGAGGCATACAAATCAGCCTTAAAATCAGCAATATGCTTCTCAATAGGACGAGGGAGCAACATGTGATCAACATAGACAACAATGATCAGAAGCACATCATTTGCACGCTTAATATATAAGGTGCGTTCAAATGGATTGTTCTCAAAACCATGTGCAATCAGATAGGCATGTATCTTCTCATACCAAGCACGTGGTGCTTGCTTTAAACCATATAATGCCTTCTTTAACCTGCACACATGTTTTTCATGCCCTCTTTGCATAAAGCCACGAGGATGAGAAACATACACTTCTTCATGCAAGTCACCATTCAAAAATGTTGTTTTAATGTCCAATTGATGTACATTCCAACCATGATGAGCTGCAAGTGCATAAATGGTCTGAATAGTAGTCATACGGCATGTAGGTGCAATGGTCTCATCAAAATCAATGCCTCTTTCCTATGCATAACCCTTTGCAACAAGCCTAGCCTTATACCTATGAACTCTACCATCCGGTTTATGCTTCAGCTTGTATACCCACCTAGTGCCAATAGCCTTCTTTCCAGGAGGCGAGTCACATAAAGACCAAGTACCATTCTTCATTATAGCATCATATTCAGATTGCATAGGAGCCATCCAATTTTCTGAATTTTGTGCTTCATCAAACGAAACATGCTCATTCTCATCATAGAGACTAGATGCAGCCATAACATAGCAATCTGATGCAAAAGAGGCACTATCAGAGCCTAAACGAGTACGATATGATAGAGGTGCATCTAATTTGCTATCATGCAAAGTCTTCACCAACCATTTTGGCATTGTTTTTGCCTGCTCAATATCACCTCTCTCATCAGCTAGTGCATCATGTAAATCTGCATCAGAAATGGAATGATCTGCATCTTCACATGAAACCTACAAAGGTTGAGAATTTACCTCATTGGGACTAACACTAGACTATCGACCTATAAAAAGAGGCAGCAAAGTATCATACATGTCTTTGGAGCTAACAGATGTCTTCTTAGTACATGAAAGCCATGGCTAAATAACATCTTCCATGAAAACAATATCAGGGCTAACCAAAATGTGTTTAGTTTGTGGATGATACAGATGATAGCCTTTACTTTCAGAACTGTACCCAACAAAAATACATTTTACTACTTTATCATCCAATTTTCTACGATGTTGTTCAGGCACTAATGCATATACAAAACAACCAAAAACACGGAGATGAGCAACAGATGGCTTGTGATCATCCCAAGCCTCATATGGAGTGATAGAATGTAGTGCTTTAGTGTGACACCTCTTTAGTACATATGCTACACACATGAGAGGCTTAAGCCAGAAACTATGTGGTAAAGCCTAAGTCTTGACCAGACACCTTGCCATCTCCATGAGTGAACTATTCTTTTGTTCAGAAAATCCATTCTATTGAGGTGCATATAGAACAGCACACTAGTGTTTTATTCCACTTCAGCTAGAAATGCATTAAAATTAGAAGACATATATTTCCCCCTAGATCTGAAGGGAGGGTGCCCATTTTACATGCTGACACATTTTTATCCAAAACCAAAAACTGTTTGAAGCACATGAACACTTCGGACTTTGCCTTCAATGGATATATGCATGCATGCTTGGAAAAATCATCAATGAAAAACACGAAGTAAAGATAATTTCCAAAAGAAGTCCGAACTGAATAATCTTTTGGAAATGAGGAATGCTACATTTTGCCCAAAATATAGACTTCAGAAACATGTTTTCTAGGTGCCTCAAGTTTGGGGAAAGAGCACACCATTTCAGATTTTTGCACGCGTAACAAACTAGCAGAATTTAGATGACCAAAGTGTGCATGCCAAATCTTTGCATCTGAGATAGTCGGAGAATCATGTACTGCCCATGCGGAATCATTCACAAATCTTTCATAGTCTATGAGCTTATATAGCCCACAACATAAAATGCGAGAAGCAATAATCACATCGCCATTTGATAGATCATGAATTGTACACCTGTCATCAAGAGATTTCATAACCAAGCCAATCTTGGCTAATGCAGAAACTGATAATAGGTTCTTCATCCTTGGCATAAATAAAGCATCAAACAATGTGAAAGAACTACCATCAGCAGTAGTCAAATTGATCTTAACAACACCCATAACAGGATAAGAGGAGTTGTTGGTGAATGCAATATTATTGCCTATAGGGGCACGCTCGAGTGAAGAGAAGAATCTGTGCTGCAAGGTAATATGTATGGTCGCCCTAATGTCAAAATACCAAACATCTAAGTCTACTGCAAACATGCACTACTCATGAGAAGATGGGTCAAACTTGCAGACAGTAGTAAACGCCCATTCTTCTTCTTGCATAAGATTAGCAGACTCTGTTTTTGGCGTAGAGGCCTCTACAACAACCATTCCATCCTCTTTCTTCTTTGCCTCTTTAGTAGCCAGTTTTGGACAGTTCTTTATGATATGATTATTACCTTTACAATACTTACAAAAGAATTTTTGCTTTTTTGATTTCTTATAATCTTTATCTTCCTTCTTCAAATGTGAAAAATTAGCAGATTTCTGCTTAGTAGTTGAAGAGCTCCTTTTTTCTTTGCCCTTCTGACTAGCCAGGAAAGCTTGATCTACAACTTGCCAAATGAACTTGTTTTGCCTGGAGTGATCTTCCTACAACAGAACAGAGACTAACTTCTCAAATGATAAGGCATTTGCATTGCCTTTCATCATCAACCAAAGAGTAGAAGCAAAACTCTGATATGAATCAGGAAGACCATTCAAAACGGTCTATATAAGTTAGCTATTTGGTATAACATCATCACTAGAAATCAACTGTTCCTTCAAGTCTTTGATCTTCGTTAGGAAATTGTCCATAGAATCACCTTCTTTCATGTGCTCAATCTCCAACTATTTTTGGAGGTAAGCAACGCGAGCCTCATTCCTAGCTTGGTACAATGTGCTAAGTATATTCCAAGCATCCTTAGCTATTCTGTAGGAGTGAATGTGAGGAATAATGGCACGTTTGATAGACAAAGCTATCAATGCATGTACCTAGGCATCTCTTCCATCCTAGCAAATCTGCTCTGTAGTAGGTGCAACATGAACCGCAACATGAACAGGAATATGCAGAATATCATCATCTTTGACACCTTCTGCATCAACTTCAGTACCTACAATTGAAACAGTTTCACGTATGATAGGACGTTTTTTGACACCCTGCATAATGTTCCACAGTCCTTTTCCAACCAACACATGTCACATCATATAATCCCATAATGGGTAGTTGGTACCATCCAACTTATCCTCAATAGCTAACATACAGAATACATCACTACTTTCAGCCATGGCCGGTGATTAAAATACCTTGATGCAAAAAATTGATTGTATCTCAAAAAGTTGAACAGAACCAGAGAGGAATTCTGCTAAACCTATAGCAGACTTCGAGACGCTTATACTAGCGAATAGAAATTGGTATATACCTTTGGCATTAAAAGATGAAATAGCCTACACAAACGCTGCGATAGTGCGTTCGGAGGCTGAAACGAGCTCAAATCGCAATTTTGGCACCAAAGAAAGAAGCTATTTTGATTTCTCTTCAATCTCTTCTCGTATTGTTTCCAATTGGTCAGACATAGCCTTGACTTTGGTCACATGTTCTAAGATGCTTTGCTCAAGTTTCTTTCTTTCAATGGAAAACTCAATGCTGAATTGGTTCTTCATAGCCCTTGTGTTGGAAGAAAAATATGAAGAAAATGTATCCCTAGTCTCTTGGGATGTCTTAGGGTTTCTAATGTGTGGAAGAACAAAGTCAGAGATAGAGTTAAGTAAATATGACCTTGCTAATGCATCTTTGGCACACCATGAATTGATTCTTTCATGCTCCTCTCTTGTAGGTTTTCCTTTGCTTCTGAAAATGGGCATCTGCTCATCTCTTGAAATGTATCCATAGACACTCCTTCCTTGCAAGTATGTCTTCATCCTTAAGGACCATGCTTGGCAGTTGTTCGTGTCCAATTTATCAACGAAATAAGGAAAACCATCTCCCATTTTACCTTAACTTGCTCTGATACCACTGCTCGAAAAGATGGATGGACACTCTTAGAAATGAGTTGATACAGCTAATCCTACTACGTACCTGCCCTTTGTTACTTCAGAGTTGCATTGTATGCCCTTTTAGCTTTCCAAAGACACTAAATAAGTGCATATGTTCTTTGGAGATGATGCAGGTAATGACTAATCCAAAAGAGACAACTTCACAAGTCACAAGTCATGAGAAACTTGCTATTTTGGTTCACACACCTGCTACTTCTGAAGCTCAATACTCTCAGCATAGTAGCAATTAGCAAAATTCCTTCAGGGAATATCTGATTAGCTTATAGAGCTAATGATTACAAGTGAAATCACTTAAAATGATTGATTATACATAGAGCAATAAATTTTGCAAGTGAAACATTACCCCTGACTTTTTAAGACCTTTGCAGAAAATGACCAGTGACCACTTCAAAATGCTTTTCTCCCAATTGGCTGAATGAAATGCCTTCAAAATTTGTCACTTGTAGTAGACTTATAGATGATTCCTATGAGACCTAGAAAATTGGAAATGGTAGAGTAATAACTGAGATATGAACAAGACAAGAACATTGTTTTGAGTGACAATGACACAAAGACGAACAGATATACTTAATGATGTATATGTATTATGAAACATGAATTTACAACATCAATGCAAAAGAAATAATGCCAATTGATTTGTGAGATAAGTGGGCAATGCACTATGCTACTCAACCTCTACTAATGATGAAATGAATGCCTCTCTAAGGGAGTGTCCAGACCGCGAGATTTCAAAGTGTTTTTATAGTTGCTACCTTCAAATTGGAATTTGAATTCAAATTTGGCTCTCATTAAAAAGTGATCCCTTATTCTAGGACATATTCTCTTTAAGTGAACTTGTAGCTTCTCATTCTATCTAACTCCACAAGTTTAGTGGATTTATAGGATTCTTCAAAGTCAATTGAATTTTACAAAGGGTTAAAGACAAAAATCCATAAGCCATGGTTCATGTGAATCTTTGGAAGTTGCACATAAATTCTTCCAATGCCCAGTCACACTTTCCAATGCCTAGCCAAGTGTGAAGGCTTTGCATTTGCACCAACACATTGAACATCAAATACCACCTTCCCCCCTCAACGTCCATGTAAAGGTGAACTACTTTCTTGGCTCAATGCCACATCTTTGGAGATGTATCTAGACTAGATCCTTTGTGAGAAAACTTTAAAAGATTACTATTGCATTCTTATTGGGTAGATAATAGACTATTTCCCTGATTCCTCTCAAGTGTACTTGCTTTTCAATTGTTGGATGTCCTTTATGAGGTCTAGCTCCAAGCCTTCTCAAAAGTCTAGCTACAAAGATGATATATTGCATAAGGCTCCAAAAGTAGAAAAGACTACTAAAGACCTTCAAGTACCTCCCAATGTGTATCCCCTTATACACTGATCTGATGGTTGGTTTCATGCGATAGAATGTACAAAGAAGTTATTGAATGCATTAGGATCTATAGATTGTCACTTAGATGATGATGACCTGTTGCATATACCTTAAATGGGCTTAGTGATGATGAGATGTGAAAGGCTTTTATAACATCTCTGTATGTCAAAGATAGTCTTCTAGATTTTGAGCAATTGGTGGCCTTGATGGTCATTGAGGAAATGAATATTAGAGGTTTAAAAGCAAAGGGCAATGAAGACCAAGCCTGCTATGAAGGTATGGTAGAGAAAGAGGAAGGAATCAAGGAAAATGAAGAACAAGAGAAGGTAGAGGATCCAATGGTGATTCTGATCTAGAAGAATGGAGAAAACACTCTTAATCTAGAGGAAGATGCAAGCTCAAAGGAAAACAAGAAATTTCAAATCAGAGTAAAGACAACGAGAGTTCATAAATTTGCTTCATTTATGGAAAGTATGGTGCTATACTTTATGGAATAATAAAATGCTATATGAATTTCAATGTCTCGATGTTTTTAATGTGATTGTGTATTGATTTTGTAGGTGAAGAATCATAAGTTCATGAACGCACGTGGATTTATTCATATATTTTATAATATCATTAAAAGATAGTATTTTAGATATTTTTTGAAAAAATAGCAGATTACTTAGAAAGCGACATTTTTATCAAAAATAGTAGATCCCTTAGAAAGCTACAAGTTTTTAAATAAAGGAAATTTTCATGAATGCATGCTCTTCAAAGCCTCACCCACATGTATTTTCTATTCAAGAAATAATGAGATATACCTATAAATAAAAATAATCTGATAGACTCATCCATGAGAGTTTGTAGGAGGAGATTTT